>OZ038520.1:56519072-56591572 GCA_964036315.1 Acanthosepion esculentum | reverse complement strand
ATACAATAACATATTTTGTATTTAAGAAAGTGAGATTTATGTTTAATATTTAACATAAATAGGAATTAAAGGTTTTGTTTTATATTTAAAATAAATGATGATTATCTGTCTATACTTCTGAGATGAGGTATTGTAACTATTTACACTATTTAAATTGTTCAAAATGTTGTTCTCATCTTGTTTTTCATATTCATGATGTTTCAGCTGTTGTACACTCTGTTCTTCTTCAGGTAATATATGTTGGAATTTTGAACTGAACTCTTTGTTTCATCCACTGGGGCGATTGTTTTAGTTCCATGCTTTTTTGAATATCTCACTTTCAGTTTCAATTATTCCTGGATGTACTAATATCTCAAACAGAGCATGGGCTTAAAACATCTGTATATGCCAACATTCACAGGACAATACCTCGACTTCAACTCCCACCACCCATACAGTGTAAAGAACAAGATCATCTGCTGCCTATGACATGAAGCAAAAGTCATAAGTGGTGACTCAGACACATATGAAGAATAAATGGTCAGCATAAGCAGTACCCTACAACATAACAACTATACTGGTTACATGACAGCTGCTGCTACAAACTGGGATAGAAGGGTACAAAAAGGATAACAATATTCAAAAAACAGCCTCAGTCTGCCTACCTTATGTGAAGGTATTATTGGAAAAAATACAAAAATTTGTGGTCTATATAACATCAGGATGACTTTCAAAAGTGGTTCAACATTTCACAGACACCTCTTCTGAATAAGAGCTCTCCTAGAGGAGAATATGATTAAGGACTGTGTCTACACCATCCCATGCAGCTGTGGCAAGAAATATAAAGGAGAAACAGACCTCCCCCTTAAGATAAGACTGCAGGAATACTGTAAAGCTGAAACATGAGGGGAATAGAAAAATCGGGTGTGTTTGACCATATATGGAGGGGGAAGAGAGATCATTGCCTCCTGTGAGACAAGGGTGAAATAATAGTCAGAGAACATCATTGAAAAAAATACGAAAATTTAAGGAATCAGTGCTATCAGGTCAACCAGAAGTTACTGTCTTAAAAGTCAGGAGTCAAGTGACCAAAATCAGTCATTTGCGCATAGGCCCCAAGTGGCACTTCTGGCAGCATTTTAAAAATATCTAAAATATAAAATAAATTATTAATCGACCAATGACAGCATTTCCCTCGCATTCTTGAGGGGTTATTTTGTAAGCCAACACCTACTCAAGGGAATCTATAAATACAGACTATACACCAAGGAAAATCAATTGGAGAATAAATTCAATACCTGGTCACAGCAGACATGCTAATATCAGTATTAAGGACACTGGTCCTTACAGAGATGACAGTATAATTCTCTTCCAAGAAGCATAGACCAATCAAAATCATGAACTAAAAATTGCCACAAAGACTTGAACTTGTGTATTTATTATTACAAACCTTATACCAAAGATCTACATCAACACTGAATCCAATCATCCACCTACTATTTTAAATAATTTGGATAAATTCATCCAATATCTGTCTATATCTCTGAGATGAGGTATTATGTACACTATTTACATTATTCGGACTATTGTCCTCATCTTTGTTTCCATTGTTTCGGCTGTTACAACATTTCAGCCATTGTACGCTCTGGCCTTCGTCAGGTGGTTGGAATGTCAAACTGAACCCTTTATTTCATTCACTGGGGTAGACTGTTCTAGTCCCACATGCCATGTCTAATGGAATTCAGTTATCAGTTATCTCCTGTTAATTCCCCTCCCCAAGTTCTCCACTGCCTTAAAACATTGGTTGAAGTAACCAGGTATTGAACTCACACTCTTTGGGTCCTGTCACTGGATCTAACTAATGCCTTTATCCTCTATGCCATGTGCCCTTGAGGACATCTGTGTATGAATTTCTGGGTATATTAAACCTAATGTCTTCAGCAAACATTTTTTACCAGTGCTCATATTGCAATTTTTGCTGTAATAATTGCATGTTTTTTACTGCTTACAACACTGAGCAAAAGTCATAAGTGGCGACCCATAGACATTAGATAAAGAATTGGTCAGTATAAGCAGTACCGTACAATCTAACAACTACCCTGAGTACATGGCAACAGCCCCAATAAACTGGGATAGTTGGGTACAAGAGGACAATAACATTCAGAAAACAGTCTACCTGCCTTATGTGAAGGGGTTATCGGAGAAAATACAAAGGATCTGCAGTCTATATAATATCAGGACAACTCTCAAAAGCTGGACGACACTTCAGAGGTACCTCTTCGAAGTAAGACCCGCCATAGAGGGGAACATGACTAAAGACTGTGTGCATGCCATCCCATGCAGCTGTGGAAAGAAATATAAAGGGGAGACAGGCCGCCCCCTTAAGGTAAGGCTTCAAGAACACCAAAAAGTTGTAACATGAGAGAAAGTGGAAATAATCAGGTGTGGCTGACCACATATGGAAAGAATAGGGAAATAACTGCCCTCTGTGGGATCAGGTTGAGATCATAGACAAAGGACATGAGGGTGCCATGTAGCCATGTTTGATTTAGGACCACAAAAAAATATAAAACTGGCTTGGAGAATTTCTCTGCAGAAGCAATAGGTTTGAAAATAATAATTTCTTGGCTTAATTTTTATGATAGAAACACATGGCAGTATTTTGGCATTTTGATGAATGACTGTCGCCATGATGCTAGCTGTGAAGCCAGAGGTGGATGGAATCGAATAAGAATTAAAAACAAAACATATTGTAAAGATAAAGGTTTTCCCTGGGAAAATGCTGTCTGTTTTTTTGTTCAACTCTGAGACCAGGAAAAACTATCACTGGTGGCAGGGTAATAATTCTTTTTAATTAACAAACTTGGAATTAGTCTTCGCTGGGTGGCCAAGGTGACAGGTGCAGAAGAGAGACCAAAGAAGGAGGGGAAGCTGTCCATGCCCACTGAAAAGTAGCAGGTGCAGAGGAGACACCAAGGAAGGAGGAGGAGCTACATATGCCCACAGAGAGGTAGTAGTGGGAGATGCTAAGAAGAGAAGTTAGAAGTTTTTTGGGCAGATTAAAACCTGTGACCATCACCAAAAAAAATGAGGGAGACTTCCAAATTAGGAAGTAATTAATTTCCAGAACCAGGCAATGGAGCAGGGGTTCTTTGTGACAGAGAAAATGCTAAACACATATCCACCTCACACCTCGACACCAAGTTTTGAGCAACCATCAATAAATATGAATGCATCAAGTGAGTTTGAAAGAGATTGTCCCAAATTTACCAAGTCAGCTAAACAAACTTTACCATGTCTGCAAAACAAATGTTGCCAACTTAACAAAATATCACATCTGATTTAGGAAGCAGATTGGGTTGACAAACACCTGCGTGCTAACACCTAGACCCTAACAACAATTAACCAACTATTATACATAGTATTTGATATAAAAATAGTATATATATCTTTATATTATTCGAGTATTATTTTTCTCCTGTTTTCCTGTGTGTCTTTGCCCTGCTTGGACCAGCCCAATATGAAGATACCTGTGATGAGTCAATTTTGGCCTCCTTATGATCAAACCAAATTATAACATGGGATAAGGTGGGTCCAGGATCAAAGACATCACTCCATCGATCAACTGTGGTACTGGACGTCTTGAATGACCAGGGAAGGTATAGGGCAACTAAGCAACTATAAAGTAAATATATAATATTTGGACCAAACAAAAATTGTGAAAATAAACAGAGACACTGTAATGCGTTATGGTTTGATATTATATTATATATTAAATATATATATATATATATATATATATATATATATATATATATCAGCCAATATCCCATGACAAGTTGGCAGACAGGTCCATCTACAAAACTCTGGTGGAGTCTGGATGCTGAAGGTAAGTTCATTCAGCTATGTGACAAACCTTTTACTTGTATTAATTTTATATATATATATATATATATATATATATATATATATATATATATATATATATATATATTTGAAAGCTCCCACTGAGTGGGCAGAGAGATTACTAAATGGGTTTGTCTATGAAACTTCATAGATTTTTAAAAAATTTTTTATATTCTTTCTGAATATAAAAAATTATTTTTAATTTTTTTCCATTAGCTTTACATCAGATTAACCCACTCCTCCCTTCAACAAACTGAACATGTCATATTTGTCTACAATCACGATACATTTGTCGCTGCCATATTTTCTGCAATCATAAATGATGGCATGACTATGTGCTGGTTTATCATGATATGAAAAAATAACTCACCCACCTCCATCCTGGGAGCTTACTTTTCTATTTAGCATAGATCTGAGATTTAATTAGTTAATCAAGCCATACCCACAAGTCTATTTTTAATTCTGACCTTATGTCCCTCACCCCTTAACTTTTAGAAAAGAGTTAACACTTTGTTTTTAAATTTTTTAAATCATTTAATTACCAGTTACTTAATATCACTTGAAGAAGTACAATCATAGTATTGAAACATGGAAGCTTTTGTGTAATGATTTCAAAATGTTTTTATTATAATCTCTTATAATAAAATATAATAATTATATATATATATATATATATATATATATATATATGAAGAAATATAGTCTTAAAGTGTGCTATATTTATGGGATAAAGTGATCAATATCAAAGATAGAGCGTGTGTAAATATAAAAGTGAACATAGAAGTCAACACTTTTTTTTTTTTTTTAAGCATATCACTCCAAACAAGGCTGGAGGTCACTATCACGCAAGGGGTTAAAGAAGGGTTGGAGGAAGAGCAGATAGGAGTGGTAAAGGAGAGGATGTGGAGAAAGAGAAAGACAGTGGGTCAATCAAGGCAAGGGGGCCACAGAAGATCCGGAGCGAGAGCAGATAGGAATGAAAGATGAAAGGATGTGGAGAAGGGAAGTGGATAGATCAAGGCAACTGGAGATGTCGATTGACGCTACACTTAAACCGTTGGAGATTGTATTTGTCAGGGAAACAGTAAGAGGGAAAGGAGTTCCATAGGCAAGATGTGTGAGACATGAAGCTATTGGAGTAGAAGAGACATCTACACCTAACAGTTTCAACGGTGTAGGGGTGGGAGCGGGATGCCAGCCTCGTGGGACGTTTAAATTCACGAGGCCTAGGGACAAGCGAAAGCAGCTCCTCGGAGCAATTACCGTGAAAGTACTTGTAAAAAAGGCAGAGCGAGGCAACATCGCGTCTGTGAGAGAGCAACTGCAGATGAGATGACAGATCAGGGCCAATCACATTGCATATCCGTCTCTGGATCTTATCAAGAACCCTGAGGCAAACAGCAGGGGCCCCAGACCATATATGGCAGCAATACTCCATGCAAGGGCGAATGGTCGATTTATAGACTTGGAGGATCGATTCCGGGGAGAAAAATTTCCTGGCTTGGCACAGGGAACCAACTTTCCTTGCAGTGGATGATGCAACTGACTCGATGTATTTGTTCCATCTCAGATCAGCGGACAGCGTGAGACCGAGCAGCCGCAGAGAGGAGCTCTCGAGAAGTTGGTCTTCAGACATTCTAATGGGATGCAAGGATGGGTCCTTGTGGTGGTTAATAGAGAGCAGTTTTGTTTTAGAGGCGTTAAAGTTAACCATCCATTTCTCGCCCCAGTTCACAACCGATTGGAGGTCCTTTTCAATTTGAGCTGCCAGGTTAACTTTGTCAGCTTCACTAGATTTGTATTTGAGGCAGGAGTAAATTGTGGTGTCATCAGCGTAGATGCTGACTTGGGAGTCTATGGCGTAAGGAAGGTCGTTTATAAATATGAGGAACAGAGTAGAGCCTAGGATGGAGCCTTGAGGAACACCTGCGTTAGTGAGATAGGATCTGGAGATTAATCCACTGAGAACGACCTTCAAATCCCGGTTTGACAGGAATGATTGTATTAGGTGAAACAATCGACCTGTGATACCATAACCCTGGAGCTTGCGAAGAAGGCCGACATGCCAAACTCTATCGAATGCTTTGGAGATGTCAAGGGCCACGGCACGAGCTTCACCGTTATTATGGATAGCTTGGTAGACAAATTCAGTGATGGCCGTAAGCACATCAGCAGTAGATCAGGCAAAGCGGAAACCATACTGCTTGTCTGAGAGCAGATCATGGGATATCAGATGATTAATCACTTCGGTGTTGATAATGGCCTCGAAGACTTTGCCGAAGAGGGGTAGGAGACTGATAGGACGGTAATTGGAAGGGTCGGAGGGGTCACCAGAGTTCTTAAAGACAGGAACAATGGTTGAGGACTTCCAGCAGTCAGGAAAACAGGACTCCTTGAGGCAGCGGTTGTATAATTTAGAGATAGCAGGCGCCAGTTTAGGTGCGCATTTCTTCAGGACAATGGCTGGTATTCCGTCACCACCAGTAGCCTTGTGGTGATCTAAGTTAGAAATAATGCCCAATACCGACGACGGGGTTATGTGCAATCCGTCCAAGAGGGCCTCAGTTCTGGGAGGGAAATCGGGCAAGGGTACCCGGGAAGAATCTAGCGTAGAATTGGAAGAAAACTTCCGAGCAAAGCATTCAGCCTTGTCGGCAGAGGTGACCAGGACCTCAAACTGATTGAACAGGGGAGGGTTTGTTATTGTTCAGAACGCTCTTGCAGAGGCGCCAATAATCTTTGGAGCCAAATTTGCGGGATGCAATACGTTCCTTCATCCGAGCAGCAAATAGTGACTTGGCATCGTCGAGGATACGCTTACACTCGTTGCGGGAAGAGGTAAATAGACGTCTATTGGAGTCGAACATATCACTACGAAAAAGAAGTGGTTCCTATGGGCAATGGCGGCTGAGCAAGCAGCTGTGAACCAGGGGAGGAGCGCGGTTTGACCTTGAATTTCCTGGAGGGGATGAAAGCTTCGATACCGGCTTTAATCCAGGAAGAGAACTCAGAAGCACAATCTTGAGTGGGGAGCTTAAATACAGCATCCCAGGGGACATCGCGGAGGAAGTCACGAAACGAGTCCTAGTCAGCCCGTTGGTAGCAGAATGTGGTTCTGGTGGTAGGAGGCTCCTTGCAGGGGGTGGGGCTGAAGGAGATGCTAACAGACACTACATCATGATCGGAGTTTCCAATAGGACAGAGCTGCGTGGCACTACAAGATTCAGGGATGGAGGTAAAACACAGGTCGAGGATTGAGGCCTTACAGTCATGGTTGTAGGCAAAACGCGTGGGGAAATCGATTATCTGAGTGAGGGATTGAGAGACTGAAAATTTGAAAGTATGAATGCCTGCGAGGTCGGTAGTAGCGTTCTTAAGCCATTGGTTGTGATGGGCGTTAAAATCGCCAAACACAATGTGAGCGTACGGATGGACAGAGAGGGCCCTATCTATGCTGTCAGAAATGACATCGAGTATCCCACAGTCCTGAGAGGATGGAGAGCGGTAGAGGAAGAAAAGATAACTTACAGCATTGAAAAGAGATAGCCGGAGACACAAGTACGAATGATCCGGCGATTCGAGAGAGCACTCTCTAGCCAGAGGGAGATGGTCCTTGACGTAGACACCCAGGCCATGCATGTAGGTTAGAGAGTCTTTTCTGAGGAGAGGAAGGTATCCAGGGATCGAGAGATCAGAGGAAGGGATAGAGGAGTCAAGATTGGTCTCACACAGGGCCAGTATATCCGGGCACTTAGCAATGAGGAAAGACTCAACGCTGCAGAAGTTGGTTCTAATGCCACGGATGTTGGAGGAGATATTTAACGGTTTGGGTGATTTTTGGAAGGCTGGTTTAGGTTTATATTTGTGGTTTTTGTACTTCATGTGAGTAATTGGTGTTGGAAAAAGAGAAGGCCTGAGTTAAAGGAAGCCGACGGTTATCACCCATGACGCGGGCAGAGAGGGGGTTTGACACAGCCTGAATCATAATGTGGCCTCAGGGTTGCCCACCGGAGATGACTGCAGGGACACCTATCCATGCGCGACATGGCACTACAGACACCCCGATATTATGCAACTGTTGATCAGAGCGGCCGCTCAAGACGCTACGCAAGAGTTAGGGCTCCTAACTACCAGTCGGTAACAACAACCAGGGAACTGTCAACCGTGTACCCTCAGAATGAACAGGCAATGCCCCAGACTACACGCATCACGGGAGAAACACAGTGGCACCAGTACAGAGGCCAAAGAGAGAGAGAGGGAGATCCGGGAACCTCTTCCTAAACACAAAACAAGGTTTGGGCCTCTAATCTTGTCCAGTAGAGGGGGGAGGAGTGTAGACCGGGCGGTAGGAAAGCCTACTTGCTCCTATTACATATAACATAATCAACGACGACAAAACAAAACAATAGAGGGGGATGTAGTCGGGATAGTCGCAGGGCTTACACTAGTTGAGAGTACTGGGGGATAGGAATGGCATACTACTGTGTATGTGTACAATACTAAGTTTTAACTTAGTATAAGTCCGATTGACAAAATTTAATATTACGAGTTAGGTTAGAATAGTTAGTTCTAAAATAAGAGGGGGGGGCAGGAGTGCCGGTTAACAAAAAGCAAAAAAAAACAAAAATACAAATTAATAAAAAAAGAATTAAAATAAAAAGAATTAAAATAAAAAATTTTGAAATAAATTAAAAAATTACATATACATACACAATGAACACGGAATCAAATATAGGGTGGGTTTATACTTAAATGGGAAGAGAAAATGCTCGTTTCACGACCATAATCTGTACAAAAACAATGTCGAGAATTTAAGGCTTACCTATCTCATACCAGGCAACAAGTTATAATGAACGCAGTGCTGGGGGAGGGCAAGGCGGCGACCCTCTCACCCCTTCAGTGGGCCTGGCTGGCATGCTACTACTGGAGAATATTCAAATCGACACGATGAAGAAACGGTCAGAATTCCGTGTCGAATTATTAATTCATCCAAGCAGGCAGAGAATAGGCCAACACTGAATTGGAAGTTACAGACGAAGTACGAGCAAATTCTCAAACATTGTCCATTCTTTACGCTCAAAAATGTGGTTTCAGAATCGGATAAAATAGAGGCGACAGTCTGTTTCATGCTAGATGCAATCGTCAGGCAACTAGTGCTGTTATTTTTCTCGGCTATTTATATATACAGATCAGTGGTGCATTGTGGGTAGTCTATTTTGGCGGTTATTTTACCGGAAGTCGTTTATTTGTTTATTTATTTATTTATTTGCGTCAAATTATTTTGCTTGTTTTTATTTATTTTTATTTTTATTTTTTATCTTGATCGGTGTTTTTATTAACGTAGTAAAAATTTGTTTATATAGCTTATTGTGGGTAGTCTATTTTGGTGGTTATTTTACCGGAAGTCGTTTATTTGTTTATTTATTTATTTGAGTCAAATTATTTTGCTTGTTTTTATCTATCTTTATTTTTATTTTTTATCTTATATATTTATTTATTTTTTTAATTTTTTTTTTATTTTGATCAGTGTTTTTATTAATGTAATAAGAATTTGTTTATATAGCTTATTTAATAGTTTTGTTTTTGTTTGGGAAGATAATTAAAGATATTTGTTGAATTTTGGGGTTGATTGTTGTGGTTTGTTTTGACTATTATTTTGGTGGGAACAGTTTTTAATTTATTTATTTGGATTGATTATCTTTATTTGTTTTTTCTAATGGCTAGTTTATCGGTATTGGTTGTTAGTTTATTTATATATTTGGATGTATTTAGATCAATTTATATACTTGTTGTTATTTATTTGTTACACTGGATATTTTCTCTTTTTGGTTTTCGATTTTTAAGTAACGCAGTATATTATTTTTTATTCATTTTTTTTATTGTTATATAACAGTTATATTTCATCCGATTTTTTGTTTTGATTTTTATACTCTAATATTTTGGTCATAATAGTTTGCTAATTTGTTTATTATTTACTTTATTTATTGATTTTGTTTCTTATTTTTTATTCTATTTCGTCTATTCTAACAGGTGTGATTTGGTAATTTGTTTGGATTAATTTAATTTACTTATTTTATTGTCATTTTGTTTGTTTATGTATTTATTTATTTTTTCCGTTTTCAATTTTTAAGTTACGTAGTAAAAAATTTGTTTTCATGTCTGCATTTTGAGATTAGCTCGGATCTTTTATTTAATAATTTATTTTGGTCTGGGAAGGTAAAATACAAAATAAATAAATATATAAGATAAAAAATAAAAATAAATAAAAACAAGCAAATTAATTTGACCCAAATAAATAAATAAACAAATAAATGACTTCCAGTAAAATAACTATAAATAAATATATATATATATATATATGTACTCTCATACATCAGTTGAGTACTATGAGGAAAACAGAATTTTTAACAGCTGCTGCTGCTTTAAAATGCATCACTTTTCATAAGAACTGAGTGCTATGGCAGTTGGTATACCATTTATATATCACATATATAATGTGTTAAAAAATTCCCTTTCTCTACCTTTCACCAATAGCCTAGGGGTAAGGGTCTCTGGCTGATGTCAAATCAGCCAAGTTTTGATCTCAGCTTGAAACAATCAAATGTCTCACCACACTGATAAGCTGTGATACTGCAAAACAGTCTTTTGAGATTATATATATATATATATATATATATATATATATATATATTCGGATAAAAATCTTTTTATACATATTTCATTCAGTTAGTCCAATGTTCTTACAGAATATTGGTTAACAATAATTCCCCCAACTATATTATCATGTAAGATTATTTCTACAAAATACAATGGTACCAACACTAATAATGCAGAATAACAAAATATTCATATCTTTTACTGTAATTAGATTCATAAAGGTTAAAAACAAGACAAAATTAGCATGTAACATCAGTCAGTTATGTGCCATATGTGATACATGTTTAGGCAATCATGTACCTTTCAATGCATGACTGACTAGGCAGATTTTTCCCCTCAGTAGGTTGCCATTCTTTCCGTAGTAGACCAGTTGACATCCAAGGCTACAGAACTCAGTCTGTCCTGCTATTTACCCATAGCTGGGGGAAGAAGAAAAGAATTCACACCTTTCCCAAGGGTATTAGCACGTAAGTGAATGTAATGGACTTGACTGGAATTCAAACTCTGCTCTCCGATTCCTCAATCCAAGCCGCTATTTAGTAATATTATTTATAAATAAAAGATAACAGAAAATGGCAACATTGCTTACCTCCCTTGACTGATGTCAGTCGGTTATGTGCCATGCATGAGACACGCTTAAACGAACATGTATGTACCTGGTCTGTCCAGCTAATTGCCCATAGCTGTAAAGGGAGGGGGGAGAAGAAGAGGATTCATGCCTTTCCCAAGAGTATTAGCACGTAGGTGAATGTAAATTCTCAATCCAAGCCGCTATTTAGGAATATTATTTATAAATAAAAGATAACAGAAAATGGCAACATTGCTTACCTCCCTTGACTGATGTCAGTCAGTTATGTGCCATGCATGAGACACGCTTAAACGACCATGTATGTACCTGGTCTGTCCAGCTAATTACCCATAGCTGTAAGGGGAGGGGGAGAAGGAGAGGATTCATGCCTTTCCCAAGAGTATTAGCACGTAGGTGAATGTAAATTCTCAATCCAAGCTGCTATTTAGGAATATTATTTATAAGTAAAAGATAACAGAAAATGGCAACATTGCTTACCTCCCTTTACTGATGTCAATCAGTTATGTGGCATGTGTGATATATGCTTAGGTGATCTTGACTGACTAGGTAGATTTTTGTCCCACAGTAGGTGACCATTTCTTTCTGCAGTAGATCAGTTGCAATCCAAGGCTATAGAACCTGGCCTGTCCTGCTCTTTACCCATAGCTGAGGAGAGAAGACGAGGATTGATACCTTTCCCAAGGTGAATGTAATGGATTCAAGTGGAATTCAAACTCAGCTCTTTGATTCCTTAATTTGAGCTGCTATCCATTACTCCGCTGTAAAATGTACTATATACTATTGGAAATTAAAGACTGCCAACCATATAGCAACATGCCCATGAAATCCAAATTTCACACCACTAATGTAATTTATCATTTTCATTCTCCTGTAGAAGACTGTAATAAACAAAAAATGTCAAATGCATACATTGGGTACATGGTAAACTCATTAAGTAGAAAACTGACAACACATTTGAGTGATCTTAGTTCAATAAGGAAGCTCTTAAACACTCATCCACAACTCCCATTAAGACCTTTATAGATATCACTGTCATTCTAAAATGCATCTACTTGTAAAAGACATTTAATGATAATGGAAGCACTTTCTACAAAGCATTTTTAGCCACTACTCAGTATCACTTGCTTTGAAATGAGCTGGAATCTATTAGGGGTGTTCTGAAGGCACTCTAACATGGAAATGTTACTACTCTCATACAACACAGATTACAGTATAAACAAAGAAAAACATACTTACAATATATACCTTGAAAATGGGTAATGAATTAGTTGAAGGTGCTTGGGACAATAATCATTATGGACAATTTCTATGCTCTCTTAGTCTTCATAAAAGAGAAACTGTAAAAACTAGAAAATCTGAATAAAAACTTAAATATATGCACTTGTCTATCATATTCAATAAAACACACACACATTCATATACATATGTGTGTGGATGTGAGAGAGTAAGAGAGAGAGAGAGCGAGAGGGAGAATGTGTTTACAGTTAGTTAATAAGTTTAGCTTAATTTGCTAGTTTTGACACAAGGTCAGAAAAGCATGTGATTAATATTAAACAATTAATGATCCCAACTAAAATAACTGAATGCAACAAATAATAAAGATAGTTTATTCTGTGTATATGGATGGACTGGAAGGATCATTCAGCCATGAGATCCTTTCAAAATAGAAAATGCATGATTATCAAGAAGTATTGCTCCAAATTGTATATGGCATTCAATTAAAAGAAAATGATGATGTTATCCACAATGGCAATTAGATCTCTTTATGATTTATTCTGCATACCGGCTGGTTGAGATCATGAAGGCAGAGAACAAAATCACAAATGTCATTCTTTGTGCATAGGCTCGGAGCATCATGTCCAGTTACCAAAGCAAGCCTCTGCAATGAAAGCCACACTAGCCAATCATGAATGTTCCTGCCAAAAATGAGATGTCCCCAAGGATTGCCAAATTTGCTTAAAAGCAAGTTTCCTACAACAACCACAAGCAGTTGTGGGCTGGTGGGCCAGCTGCTGACACAACACATGGTGCTACATGACATGACCACTCCTCTCAACAACTATTACCGCTCCCAGACTAGACAAAAGCACCTGACTTTCCACATAAGGAATCCAGAATATCATCTCAACACTGACACCACCCAGTTACAAGTCTTCCTCATTGCCAATGTCATCACCTTAGCAAACCCAACTCACTACTGCGACTCCGAATCTGCAAGCAAATGACTCTGCAAGCAGCAACTCCAACTCTGCAAACATGCAACCCACTTGGCCTACCACCATCTCGTCGGACACTGGCTGACCAGCTACACTAATCTTGTCACCTGGGCAACCCACCACTGTCACCTCAGCATACCCAACTCACTACAGGCATTCCCTTTGCAGTCATCACAGTGCTCTTTTATAGAGCAGGCCTACCAGCTATGCCAATTCGTTGACTACCAATAAATCGACTCCTCACTATGACCTCAATCAACCAACATGTGCAAACAACCATATCCTTTGACCTCAGTCAAACCAAAACAAGAAATAAGTCAACTCACATCACTACCCTTACACCTGATCACCAACAGAAATGGTCAGCAACAGAAATTGATATTTCACCAATTTTCTGACAACACTGTAAGACACTATATATTAAATAAATACGCATTGTTCAAAAACCTAATCTTTGCTATTCCGTTCCTTTCACAACCAAATGCTTATTATAACAAAATATTAACACAATAAAATCACACAAGATAAACACACTCATTATTTCTGGACACACCACAGCACCCCAAAATGCCTTATTCTGAGAGACAAATGTATCCGAGCAAAGGGTATAAAGACAAAAGTATCAGAGGGCTCATACAGTCGAAAACAAGACAACAGTCAACATACAGTTAAATAGTACACAGTCAGTCAAATTCAGTCATAGAATTTCACTTGAACTAAAATGAACAAATGAATGAAGAAACAACATACAGTATTCAACAATCTTGGTCCCTAGGGATAGGTACAACCACCAAATGTCTCTGCAGTCACACTTCTTCCCACCTAGAGAATGTTTTGATCTTCACAATATACTGTAGTATCCACCACAGTAAGTCAATTTTTAAGAACTGAACCTTATGTATTTTCTGTAATATTTGCCACAGTAATTCTATCTTTTGTTCATAAAATGTTCTATTTAATTTATACTCTGCCTTCCAAATATCCTTCTTAACAATTATGCATTTATTCATGTTTTATTTGAATGTTAGTATTCCAATGCTCAAGTTTTTTACTAAAACTTGTATAGATGAAAAATGAAAATCTACACATTCAAATAACTGTAAATTTGAAAGCATCATAGAGAGGACTGGTTTGACCTTAATAAGATTAGCTTCATTTCCATGCAGTTGAAAATTAACTTCAGTGAACTTTGTGAATATATTTGACAAGTAAGCAATGTCAGGCTTGATATTTCTTAGTTCATCACAAAGAACATAATCAAAATCTTGAAAGAAATCAAGTCTTGTGTCAAAAAATGGGGAATAAAAATGTCCCAAGCAGTTTTGTTTTCATAGTCATCTTAGCATCAGTGGGCAGCAACAGTTCAAAACATCATCATTCTCAGTGCAGGACTATTGAAAAAGTTGTGAATTGAGAGTATGCACCTTAACTTTATTTACTACTGAAGTAAAAGTGCTCAGCAATTGGTGAAGTTGACCACTTAAAACCAGATATTGCCTGTAGATTATACAATGCACCATAAATATATCAGGTAAGGTGTTTTTTTCATGAAACTGATAAAACCATGATGCTGATCTATCATGACCTATCATCAATTGTGACCCTTTTGTTGCGCAAAAAAAATTCTCAACAATATAAAATACTAACCTCTCTTTTCTATATGTTTCTAGTTGTCTTTCAATTAACAAGCCTTGAACCAAGCTTTCATCTTTAACATAAGCAAAAAAAGTGAATATTCGTTTAATTGTAACTTAATTTTTTTTTATCTCTAAGCATGTTGCACAATGTATCTTTAATGTTTTCAGCCATTGTAAAAGAATGAAAAATAATGTTACTTGATCTTTGTTTGATGACTTATGATCTGGAGGACCTATGTCTCCAAATTCTCACAAATAACACATTTCTCTGTCAATGGCTCAGACACAAAGGGGTGCTGGATTGTTTACATTTGTCCTTACGGCCCCTTTACCAGTCAGCTTAACTCACACTCTCTTTTATTTTCTTTACTTTCTAATGCTTCATGTTCATGTTCAGAATGTTATCAGAAAGAGCAATAAAATGCAGAAAGACGTGTACCAATGTTTCATAGACTATGCAAAGGACATCAACAAAGTATGCCATAAGAATCTGATGGAACTGCTCAGCAACTTTGATATACTTAGGAAAGATATCAGAATAATCAAGAACCTATACTGACAGCAAGCAGCATGCATATGCATAGAGAATGAGTTCAGTGAATATACAAAAATAGAAAAGGGCATCAGGCAAGGATACGTCTTTTCTCACTCAACCTGTTCAACCTATACAATGAGGCAATTCTAAGAGAATTGGAAAGCCTACTGGGATTTAGCATTGGTGGCCACAATCTTAACAACATAAGATACACAGATGACACAGTACTGATAGCAGACACGAAAAAGAAATCAACGGAAAGTGAGAAGAAGAAACTAAGCATAAACTACAAGAAGACAGAATACATGGCCATCAGTAAAAGGACGAGCTTAAAATTGTCCTATTATTCTTTACAATGAAAACTGCAATAAATAACATTTGTGGTGTACTGGGATTTAGCATTGGCAGCCACAATCTTAACAACATAACATACGCTGGTGAAACAGTACTGATAGCAGACACGAAAAAGAAATCAACGGAAAGTGAGAAGAAGAGACTAAGCATAAACAACAAGAATACAAAATACATGGTCATCAGTAAAAGGATGAGCTTAAAATGCAATTTCCAGGTCGGGAACACTAGAATCAAACAGATGTAGAAGTTCAAATATTTGGGAAGCATTTTGACAGAGGACGGTGGGTGCAGCACTGAGATCAATAGACATATTGGGATGGCCAAGGACGCATTCCATAACCAGGACAGCGTATTGCAAGACAGGAGGATTTCTTTGGTAACAAAGAACAGAATACTGAGCTGTTACATAACATCTGTTCTTTACAGCAGTGAATGTTGGACGATTTCCTAAAAGATGAAGAAGAGACTCGAGGCGACAGAGATTTGGTTCTGCAGAAGGATGCTAATGATATCATGGGCTGAGCATGAGAGCAATGATGAGATATTAGAGAGGTTGCAAATAAGGAGGAAGCTCATACTTAATATCAGTAAGAAACAGCTGAAGTTTCTGGGAGGCATAATGAGGAAGGAGAGCCTGGAAAATCTGATACTCACATATCAAATAGAGGGAAAGAGAAACAAGGGAAAACAATGCATGACATACGTGGTGAGCTTAAGCAAGTGGATGAAAAAAACATGGTCTAGGGGGAGAAAGTACAGGGAAGGAACTTGTGGAGAGCTGCAAGAGATAGAGGGAGGTGGAGAGCCATGATCACCTAAGTCTTATACTTAACATCAGGAAGTGGCAGCTGAAGTTTCTGTGACACATAAAAAGAGGGCCTGGAGAATCAGATACACTCGGGTCGAATAGAGGGAAAGAGAGACAAGGGAAAACAATGCATGACATACCTAGCGGCCTTAAGCAAGTGGATGACAGAACGTGGTCTGGGGGGGAGAAAGTAGAGGAAAGGAACTTGTGGAGAGCTACAAGAGATAGAGGGAGGTGGAGTGCCATCATCACATAAGGCTTATACTTAACATCAGGAAGTGGCAGCTTAAGTTTCTGTGACATAAAAAGAGGGCCTGGAGAATCTGATACTCTCCGGTCGAATAGAGGGAAAGAGAGACAAGGGAAAACAATGCATATCATACCTAGCGGCCTTAAGCAAATGGATGACAGAATGTGGTCTGGGGGGAGAAAGGAGAGTGAACGAACTTGTTGAGAGCTGCAAGAGATAGAGGGAGGTGGAGAGCCATGATCACCTAAGGCTTATACTTAACATCAGGAAGTGGCAGCTGCAGTTTCTGTGACACATAAAAAGAGGGCTTGGAGAATCTGATACTCTCGGGTCGAATAGAGGGAAAGAGAGACCAGGGAAAACAATGCATGACATACCTAGCAGCCTTAAGCAAGTGGATGACAGAACGTGGTCTGGGGGGAGAAAGCAGAGTGAACGAACTTGTTGAGAGCTGCAAGAGATAGAGGGAGGTGGAGAGCCATGATCACCTAAGGCTTATACTTAACATCAGGAAGTGGCAGCTGAAGTTTCTGTGACACATAAAAAGAGGGCCTGGAGAATCGGATACTCTCGGGTCGAATAGAGGGAAAGAGAGACAAGGGAAAACAACGCATGACATACCTAGCGGCCTTAAGCAAGTGGATGAAAGAACGTGGTCTGGGCGGAGAAAGCAGAGTGAACGAACTTGTTGAGACGCGCAAGATGTAGAGGGAGGTGGAGAGCCATGATCACCTAAGGCTTATACTTAACTTCAGGAAGTGGCAGCTGAAGTTTCTGTGACACATAAAAAGAGGGCCTGGAGAATCTGATACTCTCGGGTCGAATAGAGGGAAAGAGAGACAAGGAAAAACAATGCATGACATACCTAGCGGCCTTAAGCAAGTGGATGACAGAATGTGGTCTGGGGGGAGAAAGCAGAGGGCAGGAACTTGTTGAGAGCTGCAAGAGATAGAGGGAGGTGGAGAGCCATGATCACCTAAGGCTTATACTTAACATCAGGAAGTGGCAGCTGAAGTTTCTGTGACACATAAAAAGAGGGCCTGGAGAATCTGATACTACCCAGTCGAATAGAGGGAAAGAGAGACAAGGGAAAACAATGCATGACATACCTAGCGGCCTTAAGCAAGTGGATGACAGAATGTGGTCTGGGGGGAGAAAGCAGAGGGCAGGAATTTGTTGAGAGCTGCAAGAGATAGAGGGAGGTGGAGAGCCATGATCACCTAAGGCTTATACTTAACATCAGGAAGTGGCAGCTGAAGTCTCTGTGACACATAAAAAGAGGGCCTGGAGAATCTGATACTCACGGGTCGAATAGAGGGAAAGAGAGACAAGGGAAAACAATGCATGACATACCTAGTGGCCTTAAGAAAGGGGATGACAGAATGTGGTCTGGGGGGAGAAAGCAGAGTGAACGAACTTGTTGAGAGCTGCAAGAGATAGAGGGAGGTGGTGATCAATGATCACCTAAGGCTTATACTTAACATCAGGAAGTGGCAGCTGAAGTTTCTGTGACACATAATAAGAGGGCCTGGAGAATCTGATACTCTCGGGTCGAATAGAGGGAAAGAGAGACAAGGGAAAACAACGCATGACATACCTAGTGGCCTTAAGCAAGTGGATGACAGAATGTGGTCTGGGGGAGAAGGCAGAGTGAATGAACTTGTTGAGAGCTGCAAGAGATAGAGGAAGGTGGAGAGCCATGATCACCTAAGGCCTATACTTAACATCAGGAAGTGGCAGCTGAAGTTTCAGTGATACATGAAAAGAGGGCCTGGAGAATCTGATACTCACGGGTCGAATAGAGGGAAAGAGAGACAAGGGAAAACAACGCATGACATACCTAGCGGCCTTAAGCAAGTGGATGACAGAATGTGGTCTGGGGGAAGAAAGCAGAGCGAACGAACTTGTTGAGAGCTGCAAGAGATAGAGAGAGGTGGAGAGCCATGATCACCTAAGGCTTATACTTAACATCAGGAAGTGGCAGCTGAAGTTTCTGTGACACATAAAAAGAGGGCCTGGAGAATCTGATACTACCCAGTCGAATAGAGGGAAAGAGAGACAAGGGAAAACAATGCATGACATACCTAGCGACCTTAAGCAAGTGGATGACAGAATGTGGTCTGGGGGGAGAAAGCAGAGGGCAGGAACTTGTTGAGAGCTGCAAGAGATAGAGGGAGGTGGAGAGCCATGATCACCTAAGGCTTATACTTAACATCAGGAAGTGGCAGCTGAAGTTTCTGTGACACATAAAAAGAGAGCCTGGAGAATCAGATACACTCGGGTCGAATAGAGGGAAAGAGAGACAAGGGAAAACAACGCATGACATACCTAGTGGCCTTAAGCAAGTGGATGACAGAATGTGGTCTTGGGGAGAAGGCAGAGTGAACGAACTTGTTGAGAGCTGCAAGAGATAGAGGGAGGTGGAGAGCCATGATCACCTAAGGCTTATACTTAACATCAGGAAGTGGCAGCTGAAGTTTCTGTGACACATAATAAGAGGGCCTGGAGAATCTGATACTCTCGGGTCGAATAGAGGGAAAGAGAGACAAGGGAAAACAACGCATGACATACCTAGCGGCCTTAAGCAAGTGGATGACAGAACGTGGTCGGGGGGGGAGAAAGTAGAGGGAAGGAACTTGTGGAGAGCTGCAAGAGATAGAGGGAGGTGGTGATCAATGATCACCTAAGGCTTATACTTAACATCAGGAAGTGGCAGCTGAAGTTTCTGGGACACATAAAAAGAGGGCCTGGAGAATCTGATACTCACGGGTCGAATAGAGGGAAAGAGAGACAAAGGAAAACTATGCATGACATACCTAGCGGCCTTAAGCAAGTGGATGACAGAACGTGGTCTGGGGGGGAGAAAGTAGAGGGAAGGAACTTGTGGAGAGCTGCAAGAGATAGAGGGAGGTGGTGATCAATGATCACCTAAGGCTTATACTTAACATCAGGAAGTGGCAGCTGAAGTTTCTGTGACACATAAAAAGAGGGCCTGGAGAATCTGATACTCACGGGTCGAATAGAGGGAAAGAGAGACAAGGGAAAACAATGCATGACATACCTAGCGGCCTTAAGCAAGTGGATGACAGAATGTGGTCTGGGGGAAGAAAGCAGAGCGAACGAACTTGTTGAGAGCTGCAAGAGATAGAGGGAGGTGGAGAGCCATGATCACCTAAGGCTTATACTTAACATCAGGAAGTGGCAGCTTAAGTTTCTGTGACACATAAAAAGAGGGCCTGGAGAATCTGATACTCACGGGTCGAATAGAGGGAAAGAGAGACAAGGGAAAACAATGCATGACATACCTAGCGGCCTTAAGCAAGTGGATGACAGAATGTGGTCTGGGGGAAGAAAGCAAAGTGAACGAACTTGTTGAGAGCTGCAAGAGATAGAGGGAGGTGGAGAGCCATGATCACCTAAGGCTTATACTTAACATCAGGAAGTGGCAGCTTAAGTTTCTGTGACACATAAAAAGAGGGCCTGGAGAATCTGATACTCACGGGTCGAATAGAGGGAAAGAGAGACAAGGGAAAACAACGCATGACATACCTAGCGGCCTTAAGCAAGTGGATGACAGAACGTGGTCTGGGGGGAGAAAGCAGAGGGCAGGAACTTGTTGAGAGCTGCAAGAGATAGAGGGAGGTGGAGAGCCATGATCACCTAAGGCTTATACTTAACATCAGGAAGTGGCAGCTGAAGTTTCTGTGACACATAAAAAGAGGGCCTGGAGAATCTGATACTCTCCGGTCGAATAGAGGGAAAGAGAGACAAGGGAAAACAATGCATGACATACCTAGCGGCCTTAAGCAAGTGGATGACAGAATGTGGTCTGGGGGGAGAAAGCAGAGGGCAGGAACTTGTTGAGAGCTGCAAGAGATAGAGGGAGGTGGAGAGCCATGATCACCTAAGGCTTATACTTAACATCACGAAGTGGCAGCTTAAGTTTCTGTAACACATAAAAAGAGGGCCTGGAGAATCTGATACTCTCCGGTCGAATAGAGGGAAAGAGAGACAAGGGAAAACAACGCATGACATACCTAGCGGCCTTAAGCAAGTGGATGACAGAATGTGGTCTGGGGGGAGAAAGCAGAGTGAACGAACTTGTTGAGAGCTGCAAGAGATAGAGGGAGGTGGTGATCAATGATCACCTAAGGCTTATACTTAACATCAGGAAGTGGCAGCTGAAGTTTCTGTGACACATAATAAGAGGGCCTGGAGAATCTGATACTCTCGGGTCGAATAGAGGGAAAGAGAGACAAGGGAAAACAACGCATGACATACCTAGTGGCCTTAAGCAAGTGGATGACAGAATGTGGTCTGGGGAGAGAAAGCAGAGTGAACAAACTTGTTGAGACCCGCAAGAGATAGAGGGAGGTGGAGATCAATGATCACCTAAGGCTTATACTTAACATCAGGAAGTGGCAGCTGAAGTTTCTGTGATACATAAAAAGAGGGCCTGGAGAATCTGATACTCACGGGTCGAATAGAGGGAAAGAGAGACAAGGGAAAACAACGCATGACATACCTAGCGGCCTTAAGCAAGTGGATGACAGAACGTGGTCTGGGGGGGCGGGAGAAAGCAGAGTGAACGAACTTGTTGAGAGCTGCAAGAGATAGAGGGAGGTGGAGAGCCATGATCACCTAAGGCTTATACTTAACATCAGGAAGTGGCAGCTGAAGTTTCTGTGACACATAAAAAGAGGGCCTGGAGAATCTGATACTCACGGGTCGAATAGAGGGAAAGAGAGACAAGGGAAAACAACGCATGACATACCTAGCGGCCTTAAGCAAGTGGATGACAGAACGTGGTCTGGGGGGAGAAAGCAGAGGGCAGGAACTTGTTGAGAGTTACAAGAGATAGAGGGAGGTGGAGAGCCATGATCACCTAAGGCTTATACTTAACATCAGGAAGTGGCAGCTGAAGTTTCTGTGACACATAAAAAGAGGGCCTGGAGAATCTGATACTCTCCGGTCGAATAGAGGGAAAGAGAGACAAGGGAAAACAATGCATGACATACCTAGCGGCCTTAAGCAAGTGGATGACAGAATGTGGTCTGGGGGGAGAAAGCAGAGGGCAGGAACTTGTTGAGAGCTGCAAGAGATAGAGGGAGGTGGAGAGCCATGATCACCTAAGGCTTATACTTAACATCAGGAAGTGGCAGCTTAAGTTTCTGTGACACATAAAAAGAGGGCCTGGAGAATCTGATACTCTCCGGTCGAATAGAGGGAAAGAGAGACAAGGGAAAACAACGCATGACATACCTAGCCGCCTTAAGCAAGTGGATGACAGAATGTGGTCTGGGGGGAGAAAGCAGAGTGAACGAACTTGTTGAGAGCTGCAAGAGATAGAGGGAGGTGGTGATCAATGATCACCTAAGGCTTATACTTAACATCAGGAAGTGGCAGCTGAAGTTTCTGTGACACATAATAAGAGGGCCTGGAGAATCTGATACTCTCGGGTCGAATAGAGGGAAAGAGAGACAAGGGAAAACAACGCATGACATACCTAGTGGCCTTAAGCAAGTGGATGACAGAATGTGGTCTGGGGAGAGAAAGCAGAGTGAACGAACTTGTTGAGACCCGCAAGAGATAGAGGGAGGTGGAGATCAATGATCACCTAAGGCTTATACTTAACATCAGGAAGTGGCAGCTGAAGTTTCTGTGACACATAAAAAGAGGGCCTGGAGAATCTGATACTCACGGGTCGAATAGAGGGAAAGAGAGACAAGGGAAAACAATGCATGACATACCTAGCGGCCTTAAGCAAGTGGATGACAGAATGTGGTCTGGGGGGAGAAAGCAGAGTGAACGAACTTGTTGAGAGCTGCAAGGGATAGAGGGAGGTGGAGAGCCATGATCACCTAAGGCTTATACTTAACATCAGGAAGTGGCAGCTGAAGTTTCTGTGATACATGAAAAGAGGGCCTGGAGAATCTGATACTCACGGGTCGAATAGAGGGAAAGAGAGACAAGGGAAAACAATGCATGACATACCTAGCGGCCTTAAGCAAGTGGATGACAGAATGTGGTCTGGGGGAAGAAAGCAGAGCGAACGAACTTGTTGAGAGCTGCAAGAGATAGAGGGAGGTGGAGAGCCATGATCACCTAAGGCTTATCCTTAACATCAGGACGTGGCAGCTGAAGTTTCTGTGACACATAAAAAGAGGGCCTGGAGAATCTGATACTCACGGGTCGAATAGAGGGAAAGAGAGACAAGGGAAAACAACGCATGACATACCTAGCGGCCTTAAGCAAGTGGATGACAGAACGTGGTCTGGGGGGGCGGGAGAAAGCAGAGTGAACGAACTTGTTGAGAGCTGCAAGAGATAGAGGGAGGTGGAGAGCCATGATCACCTAAGGCTTATACTTAACATCAGGAAGTGGCAGCTGAAGTTTCTGTGACACATAAAAAGAGGGCCTGGAGAATCTGATACTCTCCGGTCGAATAGAGGGAAAGAGAGACAAGGAAAAACAATGCATGACATACCTAGCGGCCTTAAGCAAGTGGATGACAGAATGTGGTCTGGGGGGAGAAAGCAGAGGGCAGGAACTTGTTGAGAGCTGCAAGAGATAGAGGGAGGTGGAGAGCCATGATCACCTAAGGCTTATACTTAACATCAGGAAGTGGCAGCTGAAGTTTCTGTGACACATAAAAAGAGGGCCTGGAGAATCTGATACTCTCCGGTCGAATAGAGGGAAAGAGAGACAAGGGAAAACAACGCATGACATACCTAGCGGCCTTAAGCAAGTGGATGACAGAATGTGGTCTGGGGAGAGAAAGCAGAGTGAACGAACTTGTTGAGAGCTGCAAGAGATAGAGGGAGGTGTAGAGCCATGATCATCTAAGGCTTATACTTAACATCAGGAAGTGGCAGCTTAAGTTTCTGTGACACATAAAAAGAGGGCCTGGAGAATCTGATACTCACGGGTCGAATAGAGGGAAAGAGAGACAAGGGAAAACAATGCATGACATACCTAGCGGCCTTAAGCAAGTGGATGACAGAATGTGGTCTGGGGGAAGAAAGCAGAGTGAACGAACTTGTTGAGAGCTGCAAGAGATAGAGGGAGGTGGAGAGCCATGATCACCTAAGGCTTATACTTAACATCAGGAAGTGGCAGCTTAAGTTTCTGTGACACATAAAAAGAGGGCCTGGAGAATCTGATACTCACGGGTCGAATAGAGGGAAAGAGAGACAAGGGAAAACAACGCATGACATACCTAGCGGCCTTAAGCAAGTGGATGACAGAACGTGGTCTGGGGGGAGAAAGCAGAGGGCAGGAACTTGTTGAGAGCTGCAAGAGATAGAGGGAGGTGGAGAGCCATGATCACCTAAGGCTTATACTTAACATCAGGAAGTGGCAGCTGAAGTTTCTGTGACACATAAAAAGAGGGCCTGGAGAATCTGATACTCTCCGGTCGAATAGAGGGAAAGAGAGACAAGGGAAAACAATGCATGACATACCTAGCGGCCTTAAGCAAGTGGATGACAGAATGTGGTCTGGGGGGAGAAAGCAGAGGGCAGGAACTTGTTGAGAGCTGCAAGAGATAGAGGGAGGTGGAGAGCCATGATCACCTAAGGCTTATACTTAACATCAGGAAGTGGCAGCTTAAGTTTCTGTGACACATAAAAAGAGGGCCTGGAGAATCTGATACTCTCCGGTCGAATAGAGGGAAAGAGAGACAAGGGAAAACAACGCATGACATACCTAGCGGCCTTAAGCAAGTGGATGACAGAATGTGGTCTGGGGGGAGAAAGCAGAGTGAACGAACTTGTTGAGAGCTGCAAGAGATAGAGGGAGGTGGTGATCAATGATCACCTAAGGCTTATACTTAACATCAGGAAGTGGCAGCTGAAGTTTCTGTGACACATAATAAGAGGGCCTGGAGAATCTGATACTCTCGGGTCGAATAGAGGGAAAGAGAGACAAGGGAAAACAACGCATGACATACCTAGTGGCCTTAAGCAAGTGGATGACAGAATGTGGTCTGGGGAGAGAAAGCAGAGTGAACGAACTTGTTGAGACCCGCAAGAGATAGAGGGAGGTGGAGATCAATGATCACCTAAGGCTTATACTTAACATCAGGAAGTGGCAGCTGAAGTTTCTGTGACACATAAAAAGAGGGCCTGGAGAATCTGATACTCACGGGTCGAATAGAGGGAAAGAGAGACAAGGGAAAACAATGCATGACATACCTAGCGGCCTTAAGCAAGTGGATGACAGAATGTGGTCTGGGGGGAGAAAGCAGAGTGAACGAACTTGTTGAGAGCTGCAAGAGATAGAGGGAGGTGTAGAGCCATGATCATCTAAGGCTTATACTTAACATCAGGAAGTGGCAGCTGAAGTTTCTGTGACACATAAAAAGAGGGCCTGGAGAATCTGATACTCACGGGTCGAATAGAGGGAAAGAGAGACAAGGGAAAACAACGCATGACATACCTAGTGGCCTTAAGCAAGTGGATGACAGAATGTGGTCTGGGGAGAGAAAGCAGAGTGAACAAACTTGTTGAGACCCGCAAGAGATAGAGGGAGGTGGAGAGCCATGTTCAACTAAGGCTTATACTTAACATCAGGAAGTGGCAGCTGAAGTTTCTGTGACACATAATAAGAGGGCCTGGAGAATCTGATACTCTCGGGTCGAATAGAGGGAAAGAGAGACAAGGGAAAACAACGCATGACATACCTAGCGGCTTTAAGCAAGTGGATGACAGAATGTGGTCTGGGGGAAGAAAGCAGAGTGAACGAACTTGTTGAGAGCTGCAAGAGATAGAGGGAGGTGGAGAGCCATGATCACCTAAGGCTTATACTTAACATCAGGAAGTGGCAGCTTAAGTTTCTGTGACACATAAAAAGAGGGCCTGGAGAATCTGATACTCACGGGTCGAATAGAGGGAAAGAGAGACAAGGGAAAACAACGCATGACATACCTAGCGGCCTTAAGCAAGTGGATGACAGAACGTGGTCTGGGGGAAGAAAGCAGAGGGCAGGAACTTGTTGAGAGCTGCAAGAGATAGAGGGAGGTGGAGAGCCATGATCACCTAAGGCTTATACTTAACATCAGGAAGTGGCAGCTGAAGTTTCTGTGACACATAAAAAGAGGGCCTGGAGAATCTGATACTCTCCGGTCGAATAGAGGGAAAGAGAGACAAGGGAAAACAATGCATGACATACCTAGCGGCCTTAAGCAAGTGGATGACAGAATGTGGTCTGGGGGGAGAAAGCAGAGGGCAGGAACTTGTTGAGAGCTGCAAGAGATAGAGGGAGGTGGAGAGCCATGATCACCTAAGGCTTATACTTAACATCAGGAAGTGGCAGCTTAAGTTTCTGTGACACATAAAAAGAGGGCCTGGAGAATCTGATACTCTCCGGTCGAATAGAGGGAAAGAGAGACAAGGGAAAACAACGCATGACATACCTAGCGGCCTTAAGCAAGTGGATGACAGAATGTGGTCTGGGGGGAGAAAGCAGAGTGAACGAACTTGTTGAGAGCTGCAAGAGATAGAGGGAGGTGGTGATCAATGATCACCTAAGGCTTATACTTAACATCAGGAAGTGGCAGCTGAAGTTTCTGTGACACATAAAAAGAGGGCCTGGAGAATCTGATACTCTCGGGTCGAATAGAGGGAAAGAGAGACAAGGGAAAACAATGCATGACATACCTAGCGGCCTTAAGCAAGTGGATGACAGAATGTGGTCTGGGGGGAGAAAGCAGAGTGAACGAACTTGTTGAGAGCTGCAAGAGATAGAGGGAGGTGTAGAGCCATGATCATCTAAGGCTTATACTTAACATCAGGAAGTGGCAGCTGAAGTTTCTGTGACACATAAAAAGAGGGCCTGGAGAATCTGATACTCACGGGTCGAATAGAGGGAAAGAGAGACAAGGGAAAACAACGCATGACATACCTAGTGGCCTTAAGCAAGTGGATGACAGAATGTGGTCTGGGGAGAGAAAGCAGAGTGAACAAACTTGTTGAGACCCGCAAGAGATAGAGGGAGGTGGAGAGCCATGTTCAACTAAGGCTTATACTTAACATCAGGAAGTGGCAGCTGAAGTTTCTGTGACACATAATAAGAGGGCCTGGAGAATCTGATACTCTCGGGTCGAATAGAGGGAAAGAGAGACAAGGGAAAACAACGCATGACATACCTAGCGGCCTTAAGTAAGTGGATGACAGAATGTGGTCTGGGGAGAGAAAGCAGAGTGAACGAACTTGTCGAGAGCTGCAAGAGATAGAGGGAGGTGGAGAGCCATGATCACCTAAGGCTTATACTTAACATCAGGAAGTGGCAGCTGAAGTTTCTGTGACACATAAAAAGGGGGCCTGGAGAATCTGATACTCTCCGGTCGAATAGAGGGAAAGAGAGACAAGGGAAAACAATGCATGACATACCTAGCGGCCTTAAGCAAGTGGATGACAGAATGTGGTCTGGGGGGAGAAAGCAGAGGGCAGGAACTTGTTGAGACCCGCAAGAGATAGAGGGAGGTGGAGAGCCATGTTCAACTAAGGCTTATACTTAACATCAGGAAGTGGCAGCTTAAGTTTCTGTGACACATAATAAGAGGGCCTGGAGAATCTGATACTCTCGGGTCGAATAGAGGGAAAGAGAGACAAGGGAAAACAACGCATGACATACCTAGCGGCCTTAAGCAAGTGGATGACAGAATGTGGTCTGGGGGGAGAAAGCAGAGTGAACGAACTTGTTGAGAGCTGCAAGAGATAGAGGGAGGTGTAGAGCCATGATCATCTAAGGCTTATACTTAACATCAGGAAGTGGCAGCTTAAGTTTCTGTGACACATAAAAAGAGGGCCTGGAGAATCTGATACTCACGGGTCGAATAGAGGGAAAGAGAGACAAGGGAAAACAATGCATGACATACCTAGCGGCCTTAAGCAAGTGGATGACAGAATGTGGTCTGGGGGAAGAAAGCAGAGTGAACGAACTTGTTGAGAGCTGCAAGAGATAGAGGGAGGTGGAGAGCCATGATCACCTAAGGCTTATACTTAACATCAGGAAGTGGCAGCTTAAGTTTCTGTGACACATAAAAAGAGGGCCTGGAGAATCTGATACTCACGGGTCGAATAGAGGGAAAGAGAGACAAGGGAAAACAACGCATGACATACCTAGCAGCCTTAAGCAAGTGGATGACAGAACGTGGTCTGGGGGGAGAAAGCAGAGGGCAGGAACTTGTTGAGAGCTGCAAGAGATAGAGGGAGGTGGAGAGCCATGATCACCTAAGGCTTATACTTAACATCAGGAAGTGGCAGCTGAAGTTTCTGTGACACATAAAAAGAGGGCCTGGAGAATCTGATACTCTCCGGTCGAATAGAGGGAAAGAGAGACAAGGGAAAACAATGCATGACATACCTAGCGGCCTTAAGCAAGTGGATGACAGAATGTGGTCTGCGGGGAGAAAGCAGAGGGCAGGAACTTGTTGAGAGCTGCAAGAGATAGAGGGAGGTGGAGAGCCATGATCACCTAAGGCTTATACTTAACATCAGGAAGTGGCAGCTTAAGTTTCTGTGACACATAAAAAGAGGGCCTGGAGAATCTGATACTCTCCGGTCGAATAGAGGGAAAGAGAGACAAGGGAAAACAACGCATGACATACCTAGCGGCCTTAAGCAAGTGGATGACAGAATGTGGTCTGGGGGGAGAAAGCAGAGTGAACGAACTTGTTGAGAGCTGCAAGAGATAGAGGGAGGTGGTGATCAATGATCACCTAAGGCTTATACTTAACATCAGGAAGTGGCAGCTGAAGTTTCTGTGACACATAATAAGAGGGCCTGGAGAATCTGATACTCTCGGGTCGAATAGAGGGAAAGAGAGACAAGGGAAAACAACGCATGACATACCTAGTGGCCTTAAGCAAGTGAATGACAGAATGTGGTCTGGGGAGAGAAAGCAGAGTGAACGAACTTGTTGAGACCCGCAAGAGATAGAGGGAGGTGGAGATCAATGATCACCTAAGGCTTATACTTAACATCAGGAAGTGGCAGCTGAAGTTTCTGTGACACATAAAAAGAGGGCCTGGAGAATCTGATACTCACGGGTCGAATAGAGGGAAAGAGAGACAAGGGAAAACAATGCATGACATACCTAGCGGCCTTAAGCAAGTGGATGACAGAATGTGGTCTGGGGGGAGAAAGCAGAGCGAACGAACTTGTTGAGAGCTGCAAGGGATAGAGGGAGGTGGAGAGCCATGATCACCTAAGGCTTATACTTAACATCAGGAAGTGGCAGCTGAAGTTTCTGTGATACATGAAAAGAGGGCCTGGAGAATCTGATACTCACGGGTCGAATAGAGGGAAAGAGAGACAAGGGAAAACAACGCATGACATACCTAGCGGCCTTAAGCAAGTGGATGACAGAACGTGGTCTGGGGAGAAAAAGCAGAGTGAACGAACTTGTCGAGAGCTGCAAGAGATAGAGGGAGGTGGAGATCAATGATCACCTAAGGCTTATACTTAACATCAGGAAGTGGCAGCTGAAGTTTCTGTGACACATAAAAAGAGGGCCTGGAGAATCTGATACTCACGGGTCGAATAGAGGGAAAGAGAGACAAGGGAAAACAACGCATGACATACCTAGCGGCCTTAAGCAAGTGGATGACAGAATGTGGTCTGGGGAGAGAAAGCAGAGTGAACGAACTTGTTGAGAGCTGCAAGAGATAGAGGGAGGTGTAGAGCCATGATCATCTAAGGCTTATACTTAACATCAGGAAATGGCAGCTGAAGTTTCTGTGATACATAAAAAGAGTGCCTGGAGAATCTGATACTCACGGGTCGAATAGAGGGAAAGAGAGACAAGGGAAAACAATGCATGACATACCTAGCGGCCTTAAGCAAGTGGATGACAGAATGTGGTCTGGGGGGAGAAAGCAGAGGGCAGGAACTTGTTGAGAGCTGCAAGAGATAGAGGGAGGTGGAAAACCATGATCACCTAAGGCTTATACTTAACATCAGGAAGTGGCAGCTGAAGTTTCTGTGACACATAAAAAGAGGGCCTGGAGAATCTGATACTCTCGGGTCGAATAGAGGGAAAGAGAGACCAGGGAAAACAATGCATGACATACCTAGCGGCCTTAAGCAAGTGGATGACAGAATGTGGTCTGGGGGAAGAAAGCAGAGTGAACGAACTTGTTGAGAGCTGCAAGAGATAGAGGGAGGTGGAGAGCCATGATCACCTAAGGCTTATACTTAACATCAGGAAGTGGCAGCTTAAGTTTCTGTGACACATAAAAAGAGGGCCTGGAGAATCTGATACTCACGGGTCGAATAGAGGGAAAGAGAGACAAGGGAAAACAACGCATGACATACCTAGCGGCCTTAAGCAAGTGGATGACAGAACGTGGTCTGGGGGGAGAAAGCAGAGGGCAGGAACTTGTTGAGAGTTACAAGAGATAGAGGGAGGTGGAGAGCCATGATCACCTAAGGCTTATACTTAACATCAGGAAGTGGCAGCTGAAGTTTCTGTGACACATAAAAAGAGGGCCTGGAGAATCTGATACTCTCCGGTCGAATAGAGGGAAAGAGAGACAAGGGAAAACAATGCATGACATACCTAGCGGCCTTAAGCAAGTGGATGACAGAATGTGGTCTGGGGGGAGAAAGCAGAGGGCAGGAACTTGTTGAGAGCTGCAAGAGATAGAGGGAGGTGGAGAGCCATGATCACCTAAGGCTTATACTTAACATCAGGAAGTGGCAGCTTAAGTTTCTGTGACACATAAAAAGAGGGCCTGGAGAATCTGATACTCTCCGGTCGAATAGAGGGAAAGAGAGACAAGGGAAAACAACGCATGACATACCTAGCCGCCTTAAGCAAGTGGATGACAGAATGTGGTCTGGGGGGAGAAAGCAGAGTGAACGAACTTGTTGAGAGCTGCAAGAGATAGAGGGAGGTGGTGATCAATGATCACCTAAGGCTTATACTTAACATCAGGAAGTGGCAGCTGAAGTTTCTGTGACACATAATAAGAGGGCCTGGAGAATCTGATACTCTCGGGTCGAATAGAGGGAAAGAGAGACAAGGGAAAACAACGCATGACATACCTAGTGGCCTTAAGCAAGTGGATGACAGAATGTGGTCTGGGGAGAGAAAGCAGAGTGAACGAACTTGTTGAGACCCGCAAGAGATAGAGGGAGGTGGAGATCAATGATCACCTAAGGCTTATACTTAACATCAGGAAGTGGCAGCTGAAGTTTCTGTGACACATAAAAAGAGGGCCTGGAGAATCTGATACTCACGGGTCGAATAGAGGGAAAGAGAGACAAGGGAAAACAATGCATGACATACCTAGCGGCCTTAAGCAAGTGGATGACAGAATGTGGTCTGGGGGGAGAAAGCAGAGTGAACGAACTTGTTGAGAGCTGCAAGGGATAGAGGGAGGTGGAGAGCCATGATCACCTAAGGCTTATACTTAACATCAGGAAGTGGCAGCTGAAGTTTCTGTGATACATGAAAAGAGGGCCTGGAGAATCTGATACTCACGGGTCGAATAGAGGGAAAGAGAGACAAGGGAAAACAATGCATGACATACCTAGCGGCCTTAAGCAAGTGGATGACAGAATGTGGTCTGGGGGAAGAAAGCAGAGCGAACGAACTTGTTGAGAGCTGCAAGAGATAGAGGGAGGTGGAGAGCCATGATCACCTAAGGCTTATCCTTAACATCAGGACGTGGCAGCTGAAGTTTCTGTGACACATAAAAAGAGGGCCTGGAGAATCTGATACTCACGGGTCGAATAGAGGGAAAGAGAGACAAGGGAAAACAACGCATGACATACCTAGTGGCCTTAAGCAAGTGGATGACAGAATGTGGTCTGGGGAGAGAAAGCAGAGTGAACAAACTTGTTGAGACCCGCAAGAGATAGAGGGAGGTGGAGAGCCATGTTCAACTAAGGCTTATACTTAACATCAGGAAGTGGCAGCTGAAGTTTCTGTGACACATAATAAGAGGGCCTGGAGAATCTGATACTCTCGGGTCGAATAGAGGGAAAGAGAGACAAGGGAAAACAACGCATGACATACCTAGCGGCCTTAAGCAAGTGGATGACAGAATGTGGTCTGGGGAGAGAAAGCAGAGTGAACGAACTTGTTGAGAGCTGCAAGAGATAGAGGGAGGTGTAGAGCCATGATCATCTAAGGCTTATACTTAACATCAGGAAGTGGCAGCTGAAGTTTCTGTGATACATAAAAAGAGGGCCTGGAGAATCTGATACTCACGGGTCGAATAGAGGGAAAGAGAGACAAGGGAAAACAACGCATGACATACCTAGCGGCCTTAAGCAAGTGGATGACAGAACGTGGTCTGGGGGGGCGGGAGAAAGCAGAGTGAACGAACTTGTTGAGAGCTGCAAGAGATAGAGGGAGGTGGAGAGCCATGATCACCTAAGGCTTATACTTAACATCTGGAAGTGGCAGCTGAAGTTTCTGTGACACATAAAAAGAGGGCCTGGAGAATCTGATACACTCCGGTCGAATAGAGGGAAAGAGAGACAAGGGAAAACAATGCATGACATACCTAGCGGCCTTAAGCAAGTGGATGACAGAATGTGGTCTGGGGGGAGAAAGCAGAGGGCAGGAACTTGTTGAGAGCTGCAAGAGATAGAGGGAGGTGGAAAACCATGATCACCTAAGGCTTATACTTAACATCAGGAAGTGGCAGCTGAAGTTTCTGTGACACATAAAAAGAGGGCCTGGAGAATCTGATACTCTCGGGTCGAATAGAGGGAAAGAGAGACCAGGGAAAACAACGCATGACATACCTAGCGGCCTTAAGCAAGTGGATGACAGAATGTGGTCTGGGGAGAGAAAGTAGAGTGAACGAACTTGTTGAGAGCTGCAAGAGATAGAGGGAGGTGGAGAGCCATGATCACCTAAGGCTTCTACTTAACATCAGGAAGTGGCAGCTGAAGTTTCTGTGACACATAAAAAGAGGGCCTGGAGAATCTGATACTCTCGGGTCGAATAGAGGGAAAGAGAGACCAGGGAAAACAACGCATGACATACCTAGCGGCCTTAAGCAAGTGGATGACAGAATGTGGTCTGGGGAGAGAAAGTAGAGTGAACGAACTTGTTGAGAGCTGCAAGAGATAGAGGGAGGTGGAGAGCCATGATCACCTAAGGCTTCTACTTAACATCAGGAAGTGGCAGCTGAAGTTTCTGTGACACATAAAAAGAGGGCCTGGAGAATCTGATACTCTCCGGTCGAATAGAGGGAAAGAGAGACAAGGGAAAACAATGCATGACATACCTAGCGGCCTTAAGCAAGTGGATGACAGAATGTGGTCTGGGGGGAGAAAGCAGAGGGCAGGAACTTGTTGAGAGCTGCAAGAGATAGAGGGAGGTGGAGAGCCATGATCACCTAAGGCTTATACTTAACATCAGGAAGTGGCAGCTGAAGTTTCTGTAACACACAAAAAGAGGGCCTGGAGAATCTGATACTCTCGGGTCGAATAGAGGGAAAGAGAGACAAGGGAAAACAACGCATGACATACCTAGCGGCCTTAAGCAAGTGGATGACAGAATGTGGTCTGGGGAGAGAAAGCAGAGTGAACGAACTTGTTGAGAGCTGCAAGAGATAGAGGGAGGTGGAGAGCCATGATCACCTAAGGCTTATACTTAACATCAGGAAGTGGCAGCTGAATTTTCTGTGATACATGAAAAGAGGGCGTGGAGAATCTGATACTCACGGGTCGAATAGAGGGAAAGAGAGACAAGGGAAAACAACGCATGACATACCTAGCGGCCTTAAGCAAGTGGATGACAGAACGTGGTCTGGGGAGAGAAAGCAGAGTGAACGAACTTGTTGAGAGCTGCAAGAGATAGAGGGAGGTGGAGAGCCATGATCACCTAAGGCTTATCCTTAACATCAGGAAGTGGCAGCTTAAGTTTCTGTGACACATAAAAAGAGGGCCTGGAGAATCTGATACTCTCGGGTCGAATAGAGGGAAAGAGAGACAAGGGAAAACAAAGCATGACATACCTAGCAGCCTTAAGCAAGTGGATGACAGAACGTGGTCTGGGGGAGAAGGCAGAGTGAACGAACTTGTTGAGAGCTGCAAGAGATAGAGGGAGGTGGAGAGCCATGATCACCTAAGGCTTATACATAACATCAGGAAGTGGCAGCTGAAGTTTCTGTGACACATAAAAAGAGGGCCTGGAGAATCTGATACTCTCGGGTCGAATAGAGGGAAAGAGAGACAAGGGAAAACAACGCATGACATACCTAGCGGCCTTAAGCAAGTGGCTGACAGAATGTGGTCTGGGGAGAGAAAGCAGAGTGAACGAACTTGTTGAGAGCTGCAAGAGATAGAGGGAGGTGGAGACCCATGATCACCTAAGGCTTATACTTAACATCAGGAAGTGGCAGCTGAAGTTTCTGTGATACATGAAAAGAGGGCCTGGAGAATCTGATACTCACGGGTTGAATAGAGGGAAAGAGAGACAAGGGAAAACAACGCATGACATACCTAGCGGCCTTAAGCAAGTGGATGACAGAACGTGGTCTGGGGGGAGAAAGCAGAGTGAACGACTTGTTGAGAGCTGCAAGAGATAGAGGGAGGTGGAGAGCCATAATCACCTAAGGCTTATACTTAACATCAGGAAGTGGCAGCTTAAGTTTCTGTGACACATAAAAAGAGGGCCTGGAGAATCTGATACTCACGGGTCGAATAGAGGGAAAGAGAGACAAGGGAAAACAATGCATGACATACCTAGCGGCCTTAAGCAAGTGGATGACAGAATGTGGTCTGGGGGAAGAAAGCAGAGCGAACGAACTTGTTGAGAGCTGCAAGAGATAGAGGGAGGTGGAGAGCCATGATCACCTAAGGCTTATCCTTAACATCAGGACGTGGCAGCTGAAGTTTCTGTGACACATAAAAAGAGGGCCTGGAGAATCTGATACTCACGGGTCGAATAGAGGGAAAGAGAGACAAGGGAAAACAACGCATGACATACCTAGTGGCCTTAAGCAAGTGGATGACATAATGTGGTCTGGGGTGAGAAAGCAGAGTGAACAAACTTGTTGAGACCCGCAAGAGATAGAGGGAGGTGGAGAGCCATGTTCAACTAAGGCTTATACTTAACATCAGGAAGTGGCAGCTGAAGTTTCTGTGACACATAATAAGAGGGCCTGGAGAATCTGATACTCTCGGGTCGAATAAAGGGAAAGAGAGACAAGGGAAAACAACGCATGACATACCTAGCGGCCTTAAGCAAGTGGATGACAGAATGTGGTCTGGGGAGAGAAAGCAGAGTGAACGAACTTGTTGAGAGCTGCAAGAGATAGAGGGAGGTGGAGAGCCATGATCATCTAAGGCTTATACTTAACATCAGGAAGTGGCAGCTGAAGTTTCTGTGATACATAAAAAGAGGGCCTGGAGAATCTGATACTCACGGGTCGAATAGAGGGAAAGAGAGACAAGGGAAAACAACGCATGACATACCTAGCGGCCTTAAGCAAGTGGATGACAGAACGTGGTCTGGGGGGGCGGGAGAAAGCAGAGTGAACGAACTTGTTGAGAGCTGCAAGAGATAGAGGGAGGTGGAGAGCCATGATCACCTAAGGCTTATACTTAACATCTGGAAGTGGCAGCTGAAGTTTCTGTGACACATAAAAAGAGGGCCTGGAGAATCTGATACACTCCGGTCGAATAGAGGGAAAGAGAGACAAGGGAAAACAATGCATGACATACCTAGCGGCCTTAAGCAAGTGGATGACAGAATGTGGTCTGGGGGGAGAAAGCAGAGGGCAGGAACTTGTTGAGAGCTGCAAGAGATAGAGGGAGGTGGAAAACCATGATCACCTAAGGCTTATACTTAACATCAGGAAGTGGCAGCTGAAGTTTCTGTGACACATAAAAAGAGGGCCTGGAGAATCTGATACTCTCGGGTCGAATAGAGGGAAAGAGAGACCAGGGAAAACAACGCATGACATACCTAGCGGCCTTAAGCAAGTGGATGACAGAATGTGGTCTGGGGAGAGAAAGTAGAGTGAACGAACTTGTTGAGAGCTGCAAGAGATAGAGGGAGGTGGAGAGCCATGATCACCTAAGGCTTCTACTTAACATCAGGAAGTGGCAGCTGAAGTTTCTGTGACACATAAAAAGAGGGCCTGGAGAATCTGATACTCTCGGGTCGAATAGAGGGAAAGAGAGACCAGGGAAAACAACGCATGACATACCTAGCGGCCTTAAGCAAGTGGATGACAGAATGTGGTCTGGGGAGAGAAAGTAGAGTGAACGAACTTGTTGAGAGCTGCAAGAGATAGAGGGAGGTGGAGAGCCATGATCACCTAAGGCTTCTACTTAACATCAGGAAGTGGCAGCTGAAGTTTCTGTGACACATAAAAAGAGGGCCTGGAGAATCTGATACTCTCCGGTCGAATAGAGGGAAAGAGAGACAAGGGAAAACAATGCATGACATACCTAGCGGCCTTAAGCAAGTGGATGACAGAATGTGGTCTGGGGGGAGAAAGCAGAGGGCAGGAACTTGTTGAGAGCTGCAAGAGATAGAGGGAGGTGGAGAGCCATGATCACCTAAGGCTTATACTTAACATCAGGAAGTGGCAGCTGAAGTTTCTGTAACACACAAAAAGAGGGCCTGGAGAATCTGATACTCTCGGGTCGAATAGAGGGAAAGAGAGACCAGGGAAAACAACGCATGACATACCTAGCGGCCTTAAGCAAGTGGATGACAGAATGTGGTCTGGGGAGAGAAAGTAGAGTGAACGAACTTGTTGAGAGCTGCAAGAGATAGAGGGAGGTGGAGAGCCATGATCACCTAAGGCTTCTACTTAACATCAGGAAGTGGCAGCTGAAGTTTCTGTGACACATAAAAAGAGGGCCTGGAGAATCTGATACTCTCCGGTCGAATAGAGGGAAAGAGAGACAAGGGAAAACAATGCATGACATACCTAGCGGCCTTAAGCAAGTGGATGACAGAATGTGGTCTGGGGGGAGAAAGCAGAGGGCAGGAACTTGTTGAGAGCTGCAAGAGATAGAGGGAGGTGGAGAGCCATGATCACCTAAGGCTTATACTTAACATCAGGAAGTGGCAGCTGAAGTTTCTGTAACACACAAAAAGAGGGCCTGGAGAATCTGATACTCTCGGGTCGAATAGAGGGAAAGAGAGACAAGGGAAAACAACGCATGACATACCTAGCGGCCTTAAGCAAGTGGATGACAGAATGTGGTCTGGGGAGAGAAAGCAGAGTGAACGAACTTGTTGAGAGCTGCAAGAGATAGAGGGAGGTGGAGAGCCATGATCACCTAAGGCTTATACTTAACATCAGGAAGTGGCAGCTGAAGTTTCTGTGATACATGAAAAGAGGGCGTGGAGAATCTGATACTCACGGGTCGAATAGAGGGAAAGAGAGACAAGGGAAAACAACGCATGACATACCTAGCGGCCTTAAGCAAGTGGATGACAGAACGTGGTCTGGGGAGAGAAAGCAGAGTGAACGAACTTGTTGAGAGCTGCAAGAGATAGAGGGAGGTGGAGAGCCATGATCACCTAAGGCTTATACTTAACATCAGGAAGTGGCAGCTGAAGTTTCTGTGATACATGAAAAGAGGGCCTGGAGAATCTGATACTCACGGGTTGAATAGAGGGAAAGAGAGACAAGGGAAAACAACGCATGACATACCTAGCGGCCTTAAGCAAGTGGATGACAGAACGTGGTCTGGGGGGAGAAAGCAGAGTGAACGACTTGTTGAGAGCTGCAAGAGATAGAGGGAGGTGGAGAGCCATAATCACCTAAGGCTTATACTTAACATCAGGAAGTGGCAGCTTAAGTTTCTGTGACACATAAAAAGAGGGCCTGGAGAATCTGATACTCACGGGTCGAATAGAGGGAAAGAGAGACAAGGGAAAACAATGCATGACATACCTAGCGGCCTTAAGCAAGTGGATGACAGAATGTGGTCTGGGGGAAGAAAGCAGAGCGAACGAACTTGTTGAGAGCTGCAAGAGATAGAGGGAGGTGGAGAGCCATGATCACCTAAGGCTTATCCTTAACATCAGGACGTGGCAGCTGAAGTTTCTGTGACACATAAAAAGAGGGCCTGGAGAATCTGATACTCACGGGTCGAATAGAGGGAAAGAGAGACAAGGGAAAACAACGCATGACATACCTAGTGGCCTTAAGCAAGTGGATGACATAATGTGGTCTGGGGAGAGAAAGCAGAGTGAACAAACTTGTTGAGACCCGCAAGAGATAGAGGGAGGTGGAGAGCCATGTTCAACTAAGGCTTATACTTAACATCAGGAAGTGGCAGCTGAAGTTTCTGTGACACATAATAAGAGGGCCTGGAGAATCTGATACTCTCGGGTCGAATAAAGGGAAAGAGAGACAAGGGAAAACAACGCATGACATACCTAGCGGCCTTAAGCAAGTGGATGACAGAATGTGGTCTGGGGAGAGAAAGTAGAGTGAACGAACTTGTTGAGAGCTGCAAGAGATAGAGGGAGGTGGAGAGCCATGATCACCTAAGGCTTATACTTAACATCAGGAAGTGGCAGCTGAAGTTTCTGTGACACATAAAAAGAGGGCCTGGAGAATCTGATACTCTCCGGTCGAATAGAGGGAAAGAGAGACAAGGGAAAACAATGCATGACATACCTAGCGGCCTTAAGCAAGTGGATGACAGAATGTGGTCTGGGGGGAGAAAGCAGAGGGCAGGAACTTGTTGAGAGCTGCAAGAGATAGAGGGAGGTGGAGAGCCATGATCACCTAAGGCTTATACTTAACATCAGGAAGTGGCAGCTGAAGTTTCTGTAACACACAAAAAGAGGGCCTGGAGAATCTGATACTCTCGGGTCGAATAGAGGGAAAGAGAGACAAGGGAAAACAACGCATGACATACCTAGCGGCCTTAAGCAAGTGGATGACAGAATGTGGTCTGGGGAGAGAAAGCAGAGTGAACGAACTTGTTGAGAGCTGCAAGAGATAGAGGGAGGTGGAGAGCCATGATCACCTAAGGCTTATACTTAACATCAGGAAGTGGCAGCTGAAGTTTCTGTGATACATGAAAAGAGGGCCTGGAGAATCTGATACTCACGGGTCGAATAGAGGGAAAGAGAGACAAGGGAAAACAACGCATGACATACCTAGCGGCCTTAAGCAAGTGGCTGACAGAATGTGGTCTGGGGAGAGAAAGCAGAGTGAACGAACTTGTTGAGAGCTGCAAGAGATAGAGGGAGGTGGAGAGCCATGATCACCTAAGGCTTATACTTAACATCAGGAAGTGGCAGCTGAAGTTTCTGTGATACATGAAAAGAGGGCGTGGAGAATCTGATACTCACGGGTCGAATAGACGGAAAGAGAGACAAGGGAAAACAACGCATGACATACCTAGCGGCCTTAAGCAAGTGGATGACAGAACGTGGTCTGGGGGGAGAAAGCAGAGTGAACGACTTGTTGAGAGCTGCAAGAGATAGAGGGAGGTGGAGAGCCATGATCACCTAAGGCTTATACTTAACATCAGGAAGTGGCAGCTTAAGTTTCTGTGACACATAAAAAGAGGGCCTGGAGAATCTGATACTCTCGGGTCGAATAGAGGGAAAGAGAGACAAGGGAAAACATCGCATGACATACCTAGCGGCCTTAAGCAAGTGGATGACAGAATGTGGTCTGGGGAGAGAAAGCAGAGTGAACGAACTTGTTGAGACCCGCAAGAGATAGAGGGAGGTTGAGAGCCATGTTCAACTAAGGCTTATACTTAACATCAGGAAGTGGCAGCTGAAGTTTCTGTGACACATAAAAAGAGGGCCTGGAGAATCTGATACTCTCGGGTCGAATAGAGGGAAAGAGAGACAGGGGAAAACAACGCATGACATACCTAGTGGCCTTAAGCAAGTGGATGACAGAATGTGGTCTGGGCGGAGAAAGCAGAGTGAACGAACTTGTTGAGAGCTGCAAGAGATAGAGGGAGGTGGTGATCAATGATCACCTAAGGCTTATACTTAACATCAGGAAGTGGCAGCTGAAGTTTCTGTGACATAAAAAGAGGGCCTGGAGAATCTGATACTCTCGGGTCGAATAGAGGGAAAGAGAGACCAGGGAAAACAATGCATGACATACCTAGCGGGCTTATGCAAGTGGATGACAGAATGTGGTCTGGGGGAAGAAAGCAGAGCGAACGAACTTGTTGAGAGCTGCAAGAGATAGAGGGAGGTGGAGAGCCATGATCACCTAAGGCTTATCCTTAACATCAGGACGTGGCAGCTGAAGTTTCTGTGACACATAAAAAGAGGGCCTGGAGAATCTGATACTCACGGGTCGAATAGAGGGAAAGAGAGACAAGGGAAAACAACGCCTGACATACCTAGTGGCCTTAAGCAAGTGGATGACAGAATGTGGTCTGGGGAGAGAAAGCAGAGTGAACAAACTTGTTGAGACCCGCAAGATATAGAGGGAGGTGGAGAGCCATGTTCAACTAAGGCTTATACTTAACATCAGGAAGTGGCAGCTGAAGTTTCTGTGACACATAATAAGAGGGCCTGGAGAATCTGATACTCTCGGGTCGAATAGAGGGAAAGAGAGACAAGGGAAAACAACGCATGACATACCTAGCGGCCTTAAGCAAGTGGATGACAGAATGTGGTCTGGGGAGAGAAAGCAGAGTGAACGAACTTGTTGAGAGCTGCAAGAGATAGAGGGAGGTGTAGAGCCATGATCATCTAAGGCTTATACTTAACATCAGGAAGTGGCAGCTGAAGTTTCTGTGATACATAAAAAGAGGGCCTGGAGAATCTGATACTCACGGGTCGAATAGAGGGAAAGAGAGACAAGGGAAAACAACCCATGACATACCTAGCGGCCTTAAGCAAGTGGATGACAGAACGTGGTCTGGGGGGGGCGGGAGAAAGCAGAGTGAACGAACTTGTTGAGAGCTGCAAGAGATAGAGGGAGGTGGAGAGCCATGATCACCTAAGGCTTATACTTAACATCAGGAAGTGGCAGCTGAAGTTTCTGTGACACATAAAAAGAGGGCCTGGAGAATCTGATACTCTCCGGTCGAATAGAGGGAAAGAGAGACAAGGGAAAACAATGCATGACATACCTAGCGGCCTTAAGCAAGTGGATGACAGAATGTGGTCTGGGGGGAGAAAGCAGAGGGCAGGAACTTGTTGAGAGCTGCAAGAGATAGAGGGAGGTGGAGAGCCATGATCACCTAAGGCTTATACTTAACATCAGGAAGTGGCAGCTGAAGTTTCTGTGACACATAAAAAGAGGGCCTGGAGAATCTGATACTCTCGGGTCGAATAGAGGGAAAGAGAGACAAGGGAAAACAACGCATGACATACCTAGCGGCCTTAAGCAAGTGGATGACAGAATGTGGTCTGGGGAGAGAAAGCAGAGTGAACGAACTTGTTGAGAGCTGCAAGAGATAGAGGGAGGTGGAGAGCCATGATCACCTAAGGCTTATACTTAACATCAGGAAGTGGCAGCTGAAGTTTCTGTGATACATGAAAAGAGGGCCTGGAGAATCTGATACTCACGGGTCGAATAGAGGGAAAGAGAGACAAGGGAAAACAACGCATGACATACCTAGCGGCCTTAAGCAAGTGGATGACAGAACGTGGTCTGGGGAGAGAAAGCAGAGTGAACGAACTTGTTGAGAGCTGCAAGAGATAGAGGGAGGTGGAGAGCCATGATCACCTAAGGCTTATACATAACATCAGGAAGTGGCAGCTGAAGTTTCTGTGACACATAAAAAGAGGGCCTGGAGAATCTGATACTCTCGGGTCGAATAGAGGGAAAGAGAGACAAGGGAAAACAACGCATGACATACCTAGCGGCCTTAAGCAAGTGGATGACAGAACGTGGTCTGGGGGGAGAAAGCAGAGTGAACGACTTGTTGAGAGCTGCAAGAGATAGAGGGAGGTGGAGAGCCATGATCACCTAAGGCTTATACTTAACATCAGGAAGTGGCAGCTTAAGTTTCTGTGACACATAAAAAGAGGGCCTGGAGAATCTGATACTCTCGGGTCGAATAGAGGGAAAGAGAGACAAGGGAAAACAACGCATGACATACCTAGCGGCCTTAAGCAAGTGGATGACAGAATGTGGTCTGGGGAGAGAAAGCAGAGTGAACGAACTTGTTGAGACCCGCAAGAGATAGAGGGAGGTGGAGAGCCATGTTCAACTAAGGCTTATACTTAACATCAGGAAGTGGCAGCTGAAGTTTCTGTGACACATAAAAAGAGGGCCTGGAGAATCTGATACTCTCGGGTCGAATAGAGGGAAAGAGAGACAAGGGAAAACAACGCATGACATACCTAGCGGCCTTAAGCAAGTGGATGACAGAATGTGGTCTGGGGGGGAGAAAGCAGAGTGAACGAATTTGTTGAGAGATGCAAGAGATAGAGGGAGGTGGTGATCAATGATCACCTAAGGCTTATACTTAACATCAGGAAGTGGCAGCTGAAGTTTCTGTGACATAAAAAGAGGGCCTGGAGAATCTGATACTCTCGGGTCGAATAGAGGGAAAGAGAGACAGGGGAAAACAACGCATGACATACCTAGTGGCCTTAAGCAAGTGGATGACAGAATGTGGTCTGGGCGGAGAAAGCAGAGTGAACGAACTTGTTGAGAGCTGCAAGAGATAGAGGGAGGTGGTGATCAATGATCACCTAAGGCTTATACTTAACATCAGGAAGTGGCAGCTGAAGTTTCTGTGACATAAAAAGAGGGCCTGGAGAATCTGATACTCTCGGGTCGAATAGAGGGAAAGAGAGACCAGGGAAAACAATGCATGACATACCTAGCGGCCTTAAGCAAGTGGATGACAGAATGTGGTCTGGGGGAAGAAAGCAGAGCGAACGAACTTGTTGAGAGCTGCAAGAGATAGAGGGAGGTGGAGAGCCATGATCACCTAAGGCTTATCCTTAACATCAGGACGTGGCAGCTGAAGTTTCTGTGACACATAAAAAGAGGGCCTGGAGAATCTGATACTCACGGGTCGAATAGAGGGAAAGAGAGACAAGGGAAAACAACGCATGACATACCTAGTGGCCTTAAGCAAGTGGATGACAGAATGTGGTCTGGGGAGAGAAAGCAGAGTGAACAAACTTGTTGAGACCCGCAAGAGATAGAGGGAGGTGGAGAGCCATGTTCAACTAAGGCTTATACTTAACATCAGGAAGTGGCAGCTGAAGTTTCTGTGACACATAATAAGAGGGCCTGGAGAATCTGATACTCTCGGGTCGAATAGAGGGAAAGAGAGACAAGGGAAAACAACGCATGACATACCTAGCGGCCTTAAGCAAGTGGATGACAGAATGTGGTCTGGGGAGAGAAAGCAGAGTGAACGAACTTGTTGAGAGCTGCAAGAGATAGAGGGAGGTGTAGAGCCATGATCATCTAAGGCTTATACTTAACATCAGGAAGTGGCAGCTGAAGTTTCTGTGATACATAAAAAGAGGGCCTGGAGAATCTGATACTCACGGGTCGAATAGAGGGAAAGAGAGACAAGGGAAAACAACGCATGACATACCTAGCGGCCTTAAGCAAGTGGATGACAGAAAGTGGTCTGGGGGGGGGGCGGGAGAAAGCAGAGTGAACGAACTTGTTGAGAGCTGCAAGAGATAGAGGGAGGTGGAGAGCCATGATCACCTAAGGCTTATACTTAACATCAGGAAGTGGCAGCTGAAGTTTCTGTGACACATAAAAAGAGGGCCTGGAGAATCTGATACTCTCGGGTCGAATAGAGGGAAAGAGAGACAGGGGAAAACAACGCATGACATACCTAGTGGCCTTAAGCAAGTGGATGACAGAATGTGGTCTGGGCGGAGAAAGCAGAGTGAACGAACTTGTTGAGAGCTGCAAGAGATAGAGGGAGGTGGTGATCAATGATCACCTAAGGCTTATACTTAACATCAGGAAGTGGCAGCTGAAGTTTCTGTGACATAAAAAGAGGGCCTGGAGAATCTGATACTCTCGGGTCGAATAGAGGGAAAGAGAGACCAGGGAAAACAATGCATGACATACCTAGCGGCCTTAAGCAAGTGGATGACAGAATGTGGTCTGGGGGAAGAAAGCAGAGCGAACGAACTTGTTGAGAGCTGCAAGAGATAGAGGGAGGTGGAGAGCCATGATCACCTAAGGCTTATCCTTAACATCAGGACGTGGCAGCTGAAGTTTCTGTGACACATAAAAAGAGGGCCTGGAGAATCTGATACTCACGGGTCGAATAGAGGGAAAGAGAGACAAGGGAAAACAACGCATGACATACCTAGTGGCCTTAAGCAAGTGGATGACAGAATGTGGTCTGGGGAGAGAAAGCAGAGTGAACAAACTTGTTGAGACCCGCAAGAGATAGAGGGAGGTGGAGAGCCATGTTCAACTAAGGCTTATACTTAACATCAGGAAGTGGCAGCTGAAGTTTCTGTGACACATAATAAGAGGGCCTGGAGAATCTGATACTCTCGGGTCGAATAGAGGGAAAGAGAGACAAGGGAAAACAACGCATGACATACCTAGCGGCCTTAAGCAAGTGGATGACAGAATGTGGTCTGGGGAGAGAAAGCAGAGTGAACGAACTTGTTGAGAGCTGCAAGAGATAGAGGGAGGTGTAGAGCCATGATCATCTAAGGCTTATACTTAACATCAGGAAGTGGCAGCTGAAGTTTCTGTGATACATAAAAAGAGGGCCTGGAGAATCTGATACTCACGGGTCGAATAGAGGGAAAGAGAGACAAGGGAAAACAACGCATGACATACCTAGCGGCCTTAAGCAAGTGGATGACAGAACGTGGTCTGGGGGGGGGGGGGGCGGGAGAAAGCAGAGTGAACGAACTTGTTGAGAGCTGCAAGAGATAGAGGGAGGTGGAGAGCCATGATCACCTAAGGCTTATACTTAACATCAGGAAGTGGCAGCTGAAGTTTCTGTGACACATAAAAAGAGGGCCTGGAGAATCTGATACTCTCCGGTCGAATAGAGGGAAAGAGAGACAAGGGAAAACAATGCATGACATACCTAGCGGCCTTAAGCAAGTGGATGACAGAATGTGGTCTGGGGAGAGAAAGCAGAGTGAACAAACTTGTTGAGACCCGCAAGAGATAGAGGGAGGTGGAGAGCCATGATCACCTAAGGCTTATACTTAACATCAGGAAGTGGCAGCTGAAGTTTCTGTGACACATAAAAAGAGGGCCTGGAGAATCTGATACTCTCGGGTCGAATAGAGGGAAAGAGAGACAAGGGAAAACAACGCATGACATACCTAGCGGCCTTAAGCAAGTGGATGACAGAATGTGGTCTGGGGAGAGAAAGCAGAGTGAACGAACTTGTTGAGAGCTGCAAGAGATAGAGGGAGGTGGAGAGCCATGATCACCTAAGGCTTATACTTAACATCAGGAAGTGGCAGCTGAAGTTTCTGTGATACATGAAAAGAGGGCCTGGAGAATCTGATACTCACGGGTCGAATAGAGGGAAAGAGAGACAAGGGAAAACAACGCATGACATACCTAGCGGCCTTAAGCAAGTGGATGACAGAACGTGGTCTGGGGAGAGAAAGCAGAGTGAACGAACTTGTTGAGAGCTGCAAGAGATAGAGGGAGGTGGAGAGCCATGATCACCTAAGGCTTATACATAACATCAGGAAGTGGCAGCTGAAGTTTCTGTGACACATAAAAAGAGGGCCTGGAGAATCTGATACTCTCGGGTCGAATAGAGGGAAAGAGAGACAAGGGAAAACAACGCATGACATACCTAGCGGCCTTAAGCAAGTGGATGACAGAACGTGGTCTGGGGGGAGAAAGCAGAGTGAACGACTTGTTGAGAGCTGCAAGAGATAGAGGGAGGTGGAGAGCCATGATCACCTAAGGCTTATACTTAACATCAGGAAGTGGCAGCTTAAGTTTCTGTGACACATAAAAAGAGGGCCTGGAGAATCTGATACTCTCGGGTCGAATAGAGGGAAAGAGAGACAAGGGAAAACAACGCATGACATACCTAGCGGCCTTAAGCAAGTGGATGACAGAATGTGGTCTGGGGAGAGAAAGCAGAGTGAACGAACTTGTTGAGACCCGCAATAGATAGAGGGAGGTGGAGAGCCATGTTCAACTAAGGCTTATACTTAACATCAGGAAGTGGCAGCTGAAGTTTCTGTGACACATAAAAAGAGGGCCTGGAGAATCTGATACTCTCGGGTCGAATAGAGGGAAAGAGAGACAAGGGAAAACAACGCATGACATACCTAGCGGCCTTAAGCAAGTGGATGACAGAATGTGGTCTGGGGGGGAGAAAGCAGAGTGAACGAATTTGTTGAGAGATGCAAGAGATAGAGGGAGGTGGTGATCAATGATCACCTAAGGCTTATACTTAACATCAGGAAGTGGCAGCTGAAGTTTCTGTGACATAAAAAGAGGGCCTGGAGAATCTGATACTCTCGGGTCGAATAGAGGGAAAGAGAGACAGGGGAAAACAACGCATGACATACCTAGTGGCCTTAAGCAAGTGGATGACAGAATGTGGTCTGGGCGGAGAAAGCAGAGTGAACGAACTTGTTGAGAGCTGCAAGAGATAGAGGGAGGTGGTGATCAATGATCACCTAAGGCTTATACTTAACATCAGGAAGTGGCAGCTGAAGTTTCTGTGACATAAAAAGAGGGCCTGGAGAATCTGATACTCTCGGGTCGAATAGAGGGAAAGAGAGACCAGGGAAAACAATGCATGACATACCTAGCGGCCTTAAGCAAGTGGATGACAGAATGTGGTCTGGGGGAAGAAAGCAGAGCGAACGAACTTGTTGAGAGCTGCAAGAGATAGAGGGAGGTGGAGAGCCATGATCACCTAAGGCTTATCCTTAACATCAGGACGTGGCAGCTGAAGTTTCTGTGACACATAAAAAGAGGGCCTGGAGAATCTGATACTCACGGGTCGAATAGAGGGAAAGAGAGACAAGGGAAAACAACGCATGACATACCTAGTGGCCTTAAGCAAGTGGATGACAGAATGTGGTCTGGGGAGAGAAAGCAGAGTGAACAAACTTGTTGAGACCCGCAAGAGATAGAGGGAGGTGGAGAGCCATGTTCAACTAAGGCTTATACTTAACATCAGGAAGTGGCAGCTGAAGTTTCTGTGACACATAATAAGAGGGCCTGGAGAATCTGATACTCTCGGGTCGAATAGAGGGAAAGAGAGACAAGGGAAAACAACGCATGACATACCTAGCGGCCTTAAGCAAGTGGATGACAGAATGTGGTCTGGGGAGAGAAAGCAGAGTGAACGAACTTGTTGAGAGCTGCAAGAGATAGAGGGAGGTGTAGAGCCATGATCATCTAAGGCTTATACTTAACATCAGGAAGTGGCAGCTGAAGTTTCTGTGATACATAAAAAGAGGGCCTGGAGAATCTGATACTCACGGGTCGAATAGAGGGAAAGAGAGACAAGGGAAAACAACGCATGACATACCTAGCGGCCTTAAGCAAGTGGATGACAGAACGTGGTCTGGGGGGGGGGGGCGGGAGAAAGCAGAGTGAACGAACTTGTTGAGAGCTGCAAGAGATAGAGGGAGGTGGAGAGCCATGATCACCTAAGGCTTATACTTAACATCAGGAAGTGGCAGCTGAAGTTTCTGTGACACATAAAAAGAGGGCCTGGAGAATCTGATACTCTCCGGTCGAATAGAGGGAAAGAGAGACAAGGGAAAACAATGCATGACATACCTAGCGGCCTTAAGCAAGTGGATGACAGAATGTGGTCTGGGGGGAGAAAGCAGAGGGCAGGAACTTGTTGAGAGCTGCAAGAGATAGAGGGAGGTGGAGAGCCATGATCACCTAAGGCTTATACTTAACATCAGGAAGTGGCAGCTGAAGTTTCTGTGATACATGAAAAGAGGGCCTGGAGAATCTGATACTCACGGGTCGAATAGAGGGAAAGAGAGACAAGGGAAAACAACGCATGACATACCTAGCGGCCTTAAGCAAGTGGATGACAGAACGTGGTCTGGGGAGAGAAAGCAGAGTGAACGAACTTGTTGAGAGCTGCAAGAGATAGAGGGAGGTGGAGAGCCATGATCACCTAAGGCTTATCCTTAACATCAGGAAGTGGCAGCTTAAGTTTCTGTGACACATAAAAAGAGGGCCTGGAGAATCTGATACTCTCGGGTCGAATAGAGGGAAAGAGAGACAAGGGAAAACAATGCATGACATACCTAGCGGCCTTAAGCAAGTGGATGACAGAATGTGGTCTGGGGGAAGAAAGCAGAGCGAACGAACTTGTTGAGAGCTGCAAGAGATAGAGGGAGGTGGAGAGCCATGATCACCTAAGGCTTATCCTTAACATCAGGACGTGGCAGCTGAAGTTTCTGTGACATAAAAAGAGGGCCTGGAGAATCTGATACTCACGGGTCGAATAGAGGGAAAGAGAGACAAGGGAAAACAACGCATGACATACCTAGTGGCCTTAAGCAAGTGGATGACAGAATGTGGTCTGGGGAGAGAAAGCAGAGTGAACAAACTTGTTGAGACCCGCAAGAGATAGAGGGAGGTGGAGAGCCATGTTCAACTAAGGCTTATACTTAACATCAGGAAGTGGCAGCTGAAGTTTCTGTGACACATAATAAGAGGGCCTGGAGAATCTGATACTCTCGGGTCGAATAGAGGGAAAGAGAGACAAGGGAAAACAACGCATGACATACCTAGCGGCCTTAAGCAAGTGGATGACAGAATGTGGTCTGGGGAGAGAAAGCAGAGTGAACGAACTTGTTGAGAGCTGCAAGAGATAGAGGGAGGTGTAGAGCCATGATCATCTAAGGCTTATACTTAACATCAGGAAGTGGCAGCTGAAGTTTCTGTGATACATAAAAAGAGGGCCTGGAGAATCTGATACTCACGGGTCGAATAGAGGGAAAGAGAGACAAGGGAAAACAACGCATGACATACCTAGCGGCCTTAAGCAAGTGGATGACAGAACGTGGTCTGGGGGGGGCGGGAGAAAGCAGAGTGAACGAACTTGTTGAGAGCTGCAAGAGATAGAGGGAGGTGGAGAGCCATGATCACCTAAGGCTTATACTTAACATCAGGAAGTGGCAGCTGAAGTTTCTGTGACACATAAAAAGAGGGCCTGGAGAATCTGATACTCTCCGGTCGAATAGAGGGAAAGAGAGACAAGGGAAAACAATGCATGACATACCTAGCGGCCTTAAGCAAGTGGATGACAGAATGTGGTCTGGGGGGAGAAAGCAGAGGGCAGGAACTTGTTGAGAGCTGCAAGAGATAGAGGGAGGTGGAGAGCCATGATCACCTAAGGCTTATACTTAACATCAGGAAGTGGCAGCTGAAGTTTCTGTGACACATAAAAAGAGGGCCTGGAGAATCTGATACTCTCGGGTCGAATAGAGGGAAAGAGAGACAAGGGAAAACAACGCATGACATACCTAGCGGCCTTAAGCAAGTGGATGACAGAATGTGGTCTGGGGAGAGAAAGCAGAGTGAACGAACTTGTTGAGAGCTGCACGAGATAGAGGGAGGTGGAGAGCCATGATCACCTAAGGCTTATACTTAACATCAGGAAGTGGCAGCTGAAGTTTCTGTGATACATGAAAAGAGGGCCTGGAGAATCTGATACTCACGGGTCGAATAGAGGGAAAGAGAGACAAGGGAAAACAACGCATGACATACCTAGCGGCCTTAAGCAAGTGGATGACAGAACGTGGTCTGGGGAGAGAAAGCAGAGTGAACGAACTTGTTGAGAGCTGCAAGAGATAGAGGGAGGTGGAGAGCCATGATCACCTAAGGCTTATCCTTAACATCAGGAAGTGGCAGCTTAAGTTTCTGTGACACATAAAAAGAGGGCCTGGAGAATCTGATACTCTCGGGTCGAATAGAGGGAAAGAGAGACAAGGGAAAACAAAGCATGACATACCTAGCAGCCTTAAGCAAGTGGATGACAGAACGTGGTCTGGGGGAGAAGGCAGAGTGAACGAACTTGTTGAGAGCTGCAAGAGATAGAGGGAGGTGGAGAGCCATGATCACCTAAGGCTTATACATAACATCAGGAAGTGGCAGCTGAAGTTTCTGTGACACATAAAAAGAGGGCCTGGAGAATCTGATACTCTCGGGTCGAATAGAGGGAAAGAGAGACAAGGGAAAACAACGCATGACATACCTAGCGGCCTTAAGCAAGTGGATGACAGAACGTGGTCTGGGGGGAGAAAGCAGAGTGAACGACTTGTTGAGAGCTGCAAGAGATAGAGGGAGGTGGAGAGCCATGATCACCTAAGGCTTATACTTAACATCAGGAAGTGGCAGCTGAAGTTTCTGTGACACATAAAAAGAGGGCCTGGAGAATCTGATACTCTCGGGTCGAATAGAGGGAAAGAGAGACAAGGGAAAACAACGCATGACATACCTAGCGGCCTTAAGCAAGTGGATGACAGAATGTGGTCTGGGGAGAGAAAGCAGAGTGAACGAACTTGTTGAGACCCGCAAGAGATAGAGGGAGGTGGAGAGCCATGTTCAACTAAGGCTTATACTTAACATCAGGAAGTGGCAGCTGAAGTTTCTGTGACACATAAAAAGAGGGCCTGAAGAATCTGATACTCTCCGGTCGAATAGAGGGAAAGAGAGACAAGGGAAAACAACGCATGACATACCTAGCGGCCTTAAGCAAGTGGATGACAGAATGTGGTCTGGGGGGGAGAAAGCAGAGTGAACGAATTTGTTGAGAGATGCAAGAGATAGAGGGAGGTGGTGATCAATGATCACCTAAGGCTTATACTTAACATCAGGAAGTGGCAGCTGAAGTTTCTGTGACATAAAAAGAGGGCCTGGAGAATCTGATACTCTCGGGTCGAATAGAGGGAAAGAGAGACAAGGGAAAACAACGCATGACATACCTAGTGGCCTTAAGCAAGTGGATGACAGAATGTGGTCTGGGCGGAGAAAGCAGAGTGAACGAACTTGTTGAGAGCTGCAAGAGATAGAGGGAGGTGGTGATCAATGATCACCTAAGGCTTATACTTAACATCAGGAAGTGGCAGCTGAAGTTTCTGTGACATAAAAAGAGGGCCTGGAGAATCTGATACTCTCGGGTCGAATAGAGGGAAAGAGAGACCAGGGAAAACAACGCATGACATACCTAGCGGCCTTAAGCAAGTGGATGACAGAACGTGGTCTGGGGAGAGAAAGCAGAGTGAACGAACTTGTTGAGACTCGCAAGAGATAGAGGGAGGTGGAGAGCCATGTTCAACTAAGGCTTATACTTAACATCAGGAAGTGGCAGCTGAAGTTTCTGTGACACATAATAAGAGGGCCTGGAGAATCTGATACTCTCGGGTCGAATAGAGGGAAAGAGAGACAAGGGAAAACAATGCATGACATACCTAGCGGCCTTAAGCAAGTGGATGACAGAACGTGGTCTGGGGAAAGAAAGCAGAGTGAACGAACTTGTTGAGAGCTGCAAGAGATAGAGGGAGGTGGAGAGCCATGATCACCTAAGGCTTATACTTAACATCAGGAAGTGGCAGCTGAAGTTTCTGTGACACATAAAAAGAGGGCCTGGAGAATCTGATACTACCCAGTCGAATAGAGGGAAAGAGAGACAAGGGAAAACAATGCATGACATACCTAGCGGCCTTAAGCAAGTGGATGACAGAATGTGGTCTGGGGGGAGGAAGCAGAGGGCAGGAACTTATTGAGAGCTGCAAGAGATAGAGGGAGGTGGAGATCAATGATCACCTAAGGCTTATACTTAACATCAGGAAGTGGCAGCTGAAGTTTCTGTGATACATGAAAAGAGGGCCTGGAGAATCTGATACTCACAGGGTCGAATAGAGGGAAAGAGAGACCAGGGAAAAAAACGCATGACATACCTAGCGGCCTTAAGCAAGTGGATGACAGAACGTGGTCTGGGGGAGAAAGTAGAGGGAAGGAACTTGTTGAGAACTACTACTGATAGAGAGGGGTGGAGAGCCATGATCACTTACATCCTGAAAGGACGTGGCACATAAAAGAATGAAAATAAAATCTATCAATTTCTTAGATTGTAAATTCCATAAATTCTTTTTTCAAACACAATGCAGTAAATTTAAAAATATACCTATAAAAATTAATGACATTAGAAATTATGATCTCTTTTACTGTTATATATATACATATATATATATATATATATATATATATATATATATATATATATATACATATATATATACATATATATATATATATATATATATATATATATATATATACATATATATATACATATATATATATATATATATATACATATATATATACATATATATATACATATATATATATATATATATATATATATATATATATATATATATATACATTTTTGAATTGGACAAAGTTTGACAATTTATTTAAAGACATTTTTGATATAAAAAGAACGTTAAACATATAAAAAAAAAACATACATATATATATATATATATATATATATATATATATATTTATATATATTTATATATATATATGTATATATTCTGTTTATACATTATTTTTATGAAAACAATCTATTTAAGTAAATTTTCTTCTTTTTAAATAAACAGTAATATTTACATTTACCAGACTGAATGTTCGAGAAATTTCATAGAAAATATGCATTTCCCAATAGTGTGTTTATAAGCAGTAATTTGGACTTTGCTAACTGGAATCTTCTCTATGGCTGAATGGGTAACAACACATCAGGCCCAATAATTGTTTCCCTATGGGATACAGATTTAATTCCTGCCAGAGGATGCATATTTTCTACAAAATTTCTCGAACTGTGAGGCCAGTAAATATAATACTATTTAATTAAAAGAGAGCATTTACCTCAAATAAGTTGTATCCATAATAATAATGTATAAATAGAAAGTATATTAAAATATTTGTTGTCTTTAATCCATTTCATCATATATATATATATATATATATATATATATATATATATATATATATATATATATATATATATATATATGAGATAACAATATATATGTTTATATGTCAAGAACAGTATTATGGGAATTGTATGACAAAGTGGAAAAAGTTTACTTGTGATGTGTTTCGCCCTTCAGGACTTCATCAAACTAAATTGGTTATGTTGATAGGACTATTCATGCACACAACAGAGGGGTGCTGGGAATTTTAGAATTTTTTTATCTAGCCAAATTCATTTAGAGTCTTTTTCTTTTTCTTTCCATCACTTTCTGTAAGTAGGTATTCCACAAAGTCTTCCAAGCTGCAGTAGACAGCCAGGATTTCTACATGTCTCATCCATGCTCTGATGCAGTCTATGGCATTTATTGACACCACCTTTATAGCCGTTGGATCTGTAGTGGATCAGTCTTCACATGCAATAGGGCTGACAGACCCAAAATTAGCAAGGGTTTGGAACAATTGACTATTCTCACCTGGTTTGCCTGCTAGTTAATGTGGTTTACTATGGTGTCATTGATGTTGCTTACAGACAGGTACTTGGAGCTACAGGTAAAAGTTAGGTGCCAGATGGAAAATACGTGCATGAACTACTACCAAAACAGTACAATTGTTTCTCTATCAGAAGTTCTACACCACCCTGATACGCCAAACTGCAGAATACAACCAGTGAATAAAACCAAATATATTTTTGTCTTTGAATCAGATAACAACTTTATAACAAGAAAAAAAACAACAAAGAAATGTAAATATGTAATTTGTATATAAAGTGTTTGTACACTATTTACATTATTCAGACTATTCTCCTCATCTTTGTCCCCATATTTATCACAACGTTTCTGCTATTGTATGCTCCGACCTTCTTCAGGTGGATGGAATGTCAAACTGAACCCTTTATTTCACTCACTGGGGTAGACTGTTCTAATTCCACATGCCATGTTTAATGGATGTCAGTTCTCAGTTATCTCCTGTTAATTTCCCTCTCCAAGTTCTCCACTGCCTTAACCAGATATTGAACTCACACTCTTTGGGTCCTGTCACTGGATCTAACCAATGCCTTTATCCACTGTGCCATGTGTACTTGAGGACTCAGTTATCTCCTGTTAATTCCCTCTCCATGTTCTCTACTACCTTAACCGGGTATTGAACTCACACTCTTTGGGTCCTGTCACTGGATCTAACTAACGCCTTTATCCATTGTGCCATGTGTCCTTGTAATACCTCATCTCAGAAATATAGACAGATACTAAAGTGTTTGTGCCTAAATATTATACAATAGTTGGTGTCTCTTTCAAAACAATAAAATATGTCCTCTCTGTGGATGTTGTATCTGAAGTATGTGACACCCATTATTTCTGACAACCCAAAGAAAAAGGAAGGTCTTCATGACTAGAGTCAGAGAAGAGAAAAAAATGAGATGGGAAAGGAGATCACTATTTCTTTTTATACACTATAGCGAGCAATTCCCTATAGTTCAAAGATAGCCTAACTTCATGTCTATTTTTTGCTATGGAAATAAGCATGACATGCAGATTTTCAAATTTCCACTAGACTCCCCACTTGGAAATGAATACTTGACAAGATTAATAATTAGATTGTGTCTGAAATAACTTTGGAAATCACCTTTGAGTGACATTGTACAATTGCTGTTCAAGTCATCAACTTGGAGAAAAATTTCAACATTCACAAATACCTGTCTATATTTCTGAGATGAGGTATTATGTACACTATTTACATTGCTCAGACTATCATCCTCATCTTTGTTGCCATATTTATCACAATGTTTCCGTCATTGTATGCTCTGGCCTTCTTCTTCCTATAGACACATGGTACAGTGGATAAAGGTATTAGTTAGATCCAGTGACAGGACCCAAAGAGTTGTGAGTCCAGTACCTGTTTAAGGTGGTGGAGAACTTGAACAGAGGAATTAACAGGAGATAACTGATAAATGACATCCATTAGACGTGGCACGTGGAACTAGTCTACCCCAGCGAGCAAAATAAAGGGTTCAGTTTGACATTCCAATCACCCGAAGAAGGCCGGAGCATACAACAGCTGAAATGTAACAAGTATGGCAACAAAGATGAGGATGATAGTCCGAACAATGTAAATAGTATTCACAAATACTTTTTAGTTTTACAAAAATGTTCATCCTGTACAAGGCCCAAAAGTTACTTGAGGTAGAGGGTATTACCGAGTAAGTTACAATGTTTATAGAGATATGTGGGGAAATATACTAGTTAAACCTAGACTTGAACAGGCTAAGATTTTGTCAATCCAGGAAGCATCTACAGTTGGTTCCGCAAAGCAGCATTTCATGGGAAGAAGGTGCTCAAATGAGGATGGTTCACTACAATGTGCATAGCAAGGCAGGTTTTAGTTTTGAAGGTTAGAACTGGTGGAACTAAGGAATGTAGTTCTTCTGAGCACTTTCCATGGAAATAATGATAGAGAAGCAAGAGGCTTGTAACATTTTGTCTGTAGGAAAGGGGTTGTAGGGTGGAATATAACTCATCAATCACAAGAACATGGAAATGTTTTTGAACTCTACCAAAAAATGAAGACTGAGCAGCTCCTGCCCATATATGGCAACAGTACTCCATTTTTGATTTGATTTGGATCTTTTAAAGATAGAGGATAGCAGAAGTACTTATTGGAGTTGTACAGGGAACTGACTATTTTTCCAGTATCTTTAGCAATGGATTGTATGTATGTATTCCACTTGAGTCTTAGGTTGAGCTTACATCCCAGTAAACACTCAAGGGCAGCCTGACAGAACAACTGTTCATTGTGATAGGTGAAAATTCAGTGTCCACTCAGTTATCATGGAATATCAACTAGTTTGATTTCAAGGCATTGAATGTAACCAGCCAATTTACCCCCACCCTCCACTGAGCTGTTAGAACTAGATCATAGTAGAGATCAGCTGCCCAACATTGGTCATCTAGAGTTTTGGAGGTGTACCCATGTACCACTGTATCATCAGCATAGATATTCACAAAAGATTTGAGTATACTCTTAGGCAGATCAATGTTTTTGAAAAAATATTATTACCAGCTCTACGTTTTTGAAAAGATATTATTACCAGCTATACGTTTTTGGAAAAAACATTATTACCAGCTCTACGTTTTTGGAAAAACATTATTACCAGCTCTACGTTTTTGAAAAAATATTATTACCAGCTCTACGTTTTTGAAAAATATTATTACCAGCTATACGTTTTTGAAAAGATATTATTGCCAGATATACGTTTTTGAAAAAATAATATTACCAACTATACTTTTTGGAAAAAAACTTTTTCAGCATTAAATGGCCCAATGAAGGTCAATATGCTGGTTAAATAAACAATCTATCTATCTATCTTAGGCAGATCATTTGTATAAAGTAGAAAGAGAGTTGAACCAAGCTTTGGGGGATGCCTGCATTGATCACTTGGGCCTAGGAGGACTGGTGACTACAACTACCTTCAGGGACCTATCCATTAGGAAGGACTTGATAATTGAGAAGGCTCTTCCAGTGATTCCATTGTTAGAGAGTTTGTGCAGATTCTAACCCCCCAGGAGAATGACTCCTTGTGACTTCTTGGGCCAGTTTTTTCTACTGACATGAAATGGAAATATATTGAATCAATTGCTAGGTCAACTGCTAGGAAATTTGACTCACTGTGTTGTGCTAGACAATTTTTAACACCAGAATCTATCTTACATATCTATATATCTATCATTCATTTGTACATTTATATTGCTGTCATGACTGGTTTGGTGATTCTGCAATGTATTTAGTGATTCTTGATAAAATACAAGGAAGAATCTGCAATGTTATTGGTCCTGACCTGGTATCTCAACTTCAGTCACTTTCCCACCACAATAACATAGCTTCCCTCTTGCCTTTTCTGTAAATATTTTCATAATAATTATTCTGATGAATTTCTCTTTTTGGTACCTAAACTTTATGAATTTAAGCATACTACTAGATTGGTGGCAAGGTGTCATCATTTTACAATTGTAATGGCTAGATGTAACTATAAGTTCTATGCTAACAGTTTCTTCTGTCACATTTCTTATGGAACTCACTTCTTCCGAGTCAACTTTGATCTTCAAAAATTTAAATGCTATGTCAATTGTTATATTTTGTCTTCTTAATTCTTGTTCTTTTATTGTCCTCTCTCCTTAATGACATTTTTTCTCATATTCTCTAACACTCAGTAACCCCTTGTGTCTTAGTGACTTTATTGTGTTGCTTGGGTTGAAATGATCTTAAAAAAGGCACTAACACTTGAGAATTTGGTTGGAGATCTTCCAGAGCACTCAGGATCCAAGTTGTTTGCTTTCAACATTTGACTAGACTATTTGTGCATAGCAACACTTTACATTTTCTAGAACTCTCTTGCAATGATTAGGAGTAGTTCTGAATGCAACATGTGTCCTTCTACACTGTTCCATGTGAGAGATATTGTAGTAATGATTACAGTGAGCTATACCTGCAGCACATTCAAAGATGGACCAGAGCTGACTGTCCAGATTTTCTTGGAATTTTTATATAACACTTCATTCTATAAAGAATCTATTCTGAAATAAGGGTAGCAGTATTGGAGGTAGTATGTTTGAAGAAGGCTGAAAGAGGAGCTTCCACCATGTAAGATCTGAAAATGTCTCAGTCAGCTTTCATGTACTGAAAAATCATTCTATGGAATGTGACATCAGGAGATGTTTTTTGGTTCGGCATTGACTTTGAAAACTGTTTAGTGGGTTATCTGAAGTGCCCAGGTGGCAAGGAAAAACACTACAGTGAAGCATTTTTCAGGGCAGGATGTGAAAAGCAGGTCAAGGAGGTTAGCTTGATGTCATGTTACATCAGGAACATGACTTGGCTTTTCAATGATCTATGTTTAGGTGACAGAGTAGTTTTGGCATTATCTGACTTCTTCATCAGGTTTTGTTTGAGTGGACTAACCACTCCTTGTGGTGAATATCAAAGTCACCACAAATATGAAAGCTAACGGAGGGATGCTCAGAGGGGATATTGTCAATCATCTCAGCTATTTGGTTGAACATTACAGTTCCATCATCCTGATTGGCACAGCACAGATTTCAGTGAATTCCATTAGAAATGTACAAATATGATATTCACAGTAAAAAATTTCTTTTCTTCTTGATTTTTTTTTTTTTTTTTAATCAGTATCACCCCACACAAGGCAGTAAAGTCACTAAAACAGAAGGGGTTACAGGGTGTGGAAGAATTGGGAATAGAAATATTAATAATGAGTGGGAAGAAAAAAGAGTAATCAGGAGGACAGTAAATAGCAATTTACATTGCAGTTAAATTTTTGCAGATTAAAGTTGGTTGGAAAGCATGGAGTCAGAAGAGAGTTCAGCAAGAAAGACAGTAAAACCACTAAGACACAGGGGGTTACACGGTGTGGAAGAATTAAGAACAGAAACATTAATAATGAGCAGGAAGAGGAAAGAGTAATCATGAGGACAGTAGATAGCGATTGACATTGCATTCAAATTATTGCAGATTGAAGTTGGCTGGAAAACAAGGAGAGTTCCGAAAGAAAGGCAGTAAAGCCACTAAGACACAAGGGGTTACACGGTGTGGAAGAATTAAGAACAGAAATATTAATAATGAGCAGGAAGAGGAAAGAGTAATCATGAGGACAGTAGATAGCGATTGACATTGCATTCAAATTATTGCAGATTGAAGTTGGCTGGAAAACAAGGAGAGTTCCGCAAGAAAGGCAGTAAAGCCACTAAGACACAAGGGGTTACACGGTGTGGAAGAATTAAGAACAGAAACATTAATAATGAGCAGGAAGAGGAAAGAGTAATCAGGAGGACAGTAAATAGCAATTGACATTTCATTTAAATTTTTACAGATTAAAGTTGGCTAGAAAGCATGGAGTCAGAAGAAAGTTCCATAAGAAAGGTATTAAAGCCACTAAGACACAAGGGGTTACTGGGTATGGAAGAATTAGGAACAGAAACATTAATAATGAGTAGGAAGAGGAAAGAGTAATCAGGAAGACAATAGATAGCAATTGAAATTGCATTTAAATTTTTGCAGATTAAAGTTGGCTAAAAAGCATGGAGTCAGAAGAGAGTTCCACAAGAAAGACAGTAAAGCCACTAAGGCACAAAGGGTTACATGGTGTGGAAGAATTAAGAACAGAAGCATTAATAATCAGTGAGAAGAGAAAAGTGTAATCAGCAAGACAGTAGATAATAATAATATTATAAATTAATAAATTTGATATGTAACATTTTTTCTGAAGCCTATTTGATGGCTATATAAAAAGTTGAGTTGGGAAAAATTCAGAAGGACACAAGAATCTAAGAAGGACAGAAGTGAGAAGGACACAAGCTAGAAAAGGATTTCAGAAGAACAAGGAATATTGGCTGTCACCAGTGGATGAACTAAGATGTTTCTTACAAAAGAAGTAAGAAGCAAATGAAGAAAGAAATAGAAAAGGAAGAGGAAACTAGAAGAAACCTCAGAAGTAAAAAAATTCTTAAATTAATAATCAAACTATGTTAAAAAGAAAAAAAAACAAAATTGTTAAAGTCCCAGCAACTCTAATGAATCTGCCAAAACCATCACAGTTTTCAGTTTCAAATAAGTAAGCCTATCTTTTTTGAAAAAATGTGTATTTTGAATCTTTTTTAAAAGGAATTGTACCTTTTTGAAAGACCTTTCGATTGTCAAAAGTTTTCTTGAATTTATACCTGCTTTTATAAGTCATATGTAGTTTGAACTGGTGATCTTGTAGTAGTAGTAGTAGTAGTAGTAGTAGTAATAATAATAATCATAATAATCATAATAATAATAATAAGAAGAAGAAGAAGAAGAAGAAGATGCACAAAAGGATAATTTTGTGCAAACTTATTTGTAAACCTTGTATTCTGTTCTATTGTTTTTATGTCATTGTAATCAATGTTTCTTTCTAATTTCACACCAGAGTTTTGAGTTTTTTTTGCATTTGCACCTTATTCAATATTTGGGAAAAGAGAGGTGATGTTCTTTCTTCTTCCACTCTATCCTCAAAATAATCCTCTTACCTGTGTGGATGTTTTCTAGTAATGTAGGTTTAAGCCTGTCAATAACAACTGTTATTTTTCTATTTTTCTACACAGTAAGCTATTTGTCAGTCTTCTTAATTACTTTTATGGACGCTGATTTGTAGGATGCAATGGCTTCCTAACAGCATCATCATCACATACAAATATGTAGTCACTGTCAAACAGATTTTTAGGGATGTACCATTGTCTGGAGTAAACTGTATTTTAGACATCTTGTTTTAAATCTTGTACACAATAAAGATAATGTAGGAAGTATATTTTTGTTTTAATCAAAATACTATCCAAGCAAGATCAGTGCTGTGCCAAAAAGATTAATTCAGCTGACGTACAGCCTAAGTCTTGCTTGATGATATTCCTCACTGACAAGAGAACTAGAGGCAAATTATCAACCCAATTTTCTTTGTTTAGTCTTATTGTTAGCAATGCTTTAAACTGGTATGCTGTTGTTCATATGTATTTTGTGTCTAGTTGAAGGCTGAATTGACGTTTGACTGAAATTGTGTCTCTGTTGGTTGTGATGACCGCAAGTACATCATATATAGTAATCTAGTCTCTGAAAATTGTTTTTGTGATGGTGTCAGTTGAAATAACTCTTACTTGAAAATAAATACAATGTATCTAAATACAAATTAGAGACACGTCCTAGCAAATCATTCCATCATAAATATAAATTGACAATATTTAGCAGCAATTTTTGACATCAACTTGAGCTTTTTCTTTTTAAAAAGTTAAAGAATTTTTTTAACATATTCAACCTTATGAAGAAAAAATAGTGTATTTTGTATTGCATGTTTTTTTTTCAAAATTTAGTATGAGCAAAAAAATTGAGAGATTTGAAAAAAAGGAAAAAAAAAACAGAATGACATTAAAATCCATGAAAAGTTTTCATCCTGTTGTGCTTAGTTTAATTTGTAACATATATAAATGGAGGTTGAAAAAAGCAAATGTTGAGAAGATAGTGAGGATCAAAAAACACTGCCCACATTTTTCAAACAGGCTTGGATTCCCCCTGGTCAGAGGGTGTTAAGAGGTTGTATGCACCAGGCTTGTACATTAGCCATCTCTAGGCATCAACTGTCTGATCTGGCTGGCCAGATAACATCAACATAATACAAATAAATGTTTGTGTTTTTAATTTCAGACAACAAAATAAAAAAAATGTGTTCATGTATAACTCTTATGTTATTTTATTTCTTTGTAAAGAATGTTTTTTCCTTAAATGTAATTTACATTTAATTATATAGATTTTGTAAAAAAGAACAAAAAAGGAAAAAAAAACTTTAACTTGGTTGATACCACTCTATTACTCTATTGCCCCCCCTCACACACACACACACACACATGCACAGACATACACCTCTTTTTTTCTAATCATCCCACTACCACCTCTTGATCTTTCCACTGCTTTTAGGGGTCAGTGCCATCCACTTTAGGAATCTTTAGATGGTAAAAAAAAACAGAGAGATTGCAGAGTATAAAAATACCCTGTATCTGAGCAGGATTAGTTAAATGTTGCCTTACCCTAATGAGGACCTCAGTCTGCCTAAGTGTTTAATCCTGTTTATGACTGGTACCGGAAAACAAATATAAAGTGCATCCTGTGATGGACTATCAAGGGCTAAACAGACATTTCAACATATTTATGGCCAGTGCAGACATTTGTAGTCAAAAGCTTAAAGAGTAATGGCAGCAATAGATATATATTTCAATAATTGATTTGCAGGGGGTCCACTTATAAGTGCACATGCCACTTTGGCCATCCCAAACAATGATGTATAAGGGGTGGAGGTACTGCTTTACCAGGTTTGGGTACTCACTTAATGGAACAATAACAAGATCAGTTGTCAATACCATGATGTCACTCAGTGAATACATCAAGAACACAAAACAGATGACATTTGTTACTGAGAATATTGTGCACTCATTGCACTCATTTAGTGCATTTAGTGCATTTTGAACCAACATGCAATGAGCTGGAGAAATTGAAGGATAGTAATCAAGTCTTGGACTTGCAATAAACTTTGTTGGAAATGGGATTCTGGGAATTCCAATATCATCATTCCTCAAACCATATTTTTTCTTTGTGCAAGAAAATCACAGGGTATTTCCTTGCATGTGACAGGCTTTGCATGACAACAGTTTTATAAATCACTGAGAAAATGTAGTTGCATCTGAGGTAATGAAATGAATGAGGCTCTCTCAAGAAAATGATAAGGCATCATCATTAAGATGATCCTACATAAAATGATTTGTCTGTAAATTGATATGAATTCAATATGTGAGCCGTTTATCTCTGGTTACTGAAGTTTCAGAGGATGTCAACAGATCTGTTGTCAAAAATGTGTGTTGTGTCCAGTGAATAACACTCATATTAATACAGCTGAGTGTGACACGACATTGAAAGACATCAACCTGACACTCCAGTAATGGAAGACTCTGCATCAAATTACTGATTCAGCTGTGTGCAACAGTGAATCTCTGATACTTTTACCAGAAAAGCAAGAATGAACACCAAAGTCATAAGCAAGATGGCTCAACATGATAAAGAAGGAATTTGAACTTATGCAAGTGGTGTGTGCTATTTTTGTGATTGAGCTAGGACCTAATGAAATAATGATTATTCATCAACAAAGTTGATATCCTGGCATTAGGCAAACTTTGTACTTTGTACAGCATCCAACTCTCCAGTGTCAAAACAAAGATCAATAAATAAACTAATAAGTAAACTAATCAATAGACCCCCATTACCAGTGGGGTGACAGAAACAAAGATTTGATGGTCATCACTTATTATGATGATTAACATTACCAGCCATCCATAGATTGTACCTCCACTCACTTTCCAATGTGGCAATAATTACTTCAGTAGAACTCTGCAAGTGTTAGTTACCAACTGGATTGATTCATTGATTTATTTTTTATGGCTTATCAACCTCTTGCAGGTTATTTAAAGCCAGAAAATATTTTATATTGTAAGAATTGTTGTAGATTTATTATCTACAAAAATTTTTACAATATAAAATATTTTCTGGCTTTAAATAACCTGCAAGAGGTTGATAAGCCATAAAAAATAAATCAATGAATCAATCCAGTTGGTAACTGGATTTACTGATACAAGTCATACTACTTAACCCATAACTTGGAGGAAGAAGATGTGGATTCATGCCTTTTCCAAGGGTATTTGCTAACAAGTGAATATAACATACCCAACTGGAATTGGAACTCAGGTCTCTGAGCTGTTAATCATCACGGCACCTACACATTCAAGCTTACAGTACCTTGTATTCTCAAGCAGTGACCCATCTAGATATTGACCAACATTGCTTAACTTCAGTGACTGCATGAGATCTGGTGTTTCAATGTGTTATGGCTTTAAGCCTTCTAATGCCACATTTTGAAGTGGAATGTTTTAGAAGTTTGTGGACAAATAGGGTGTCCAACTTTGTTTTTGTTGCACACATGTATCATCATGGAATTATAGCATCAAAATAATTGCCAACCACAAACAATGTTCTATTATCTATACAAAGTACTGACACTGTATAATACTGAAGCACAATGTTTCAACTGTTATGGTCCAGAATAATGATGATATTTTATCATTCTATAAATAACTTTGCCATTACTGACGATAAAAAAATAAGGATATTACATCATTCCAAAAATAGCCTTGTTGTCAATGAAGACAGAAAAGAAGGATATTTCATCATCCTACCTGTTATCATTATACAAACGACCTTAACCCACCACAAGAGGGGGTCAGTAGAATAATGTAGAGAACAGTAGAGTAGACTAGGGTACCTGTAGCAGTAGTCAGTGATGAGTAGACAAGAAGCACATGTCTAGCCTAGATGTATTAAGTTGAGGGACTGAGGAGGGGGATGAGAATTCAAGTTGGCATTAGTGGCCATAAAGAACTCAAACTGGATTGAAAGGGCCCACAACCAAAATAAAGTTGAGAAACATTGGTCTAAACTGTACATCCTGGGGGAAATCAGAAGATAAATTTTAAACAGAATTGTGTTGAGCATTAAAAAGGTAAAGGTTTTGCTGTTATTTTCTCTGAGAATGTTTGCATATAATTTGATCTAGCATTTAATGAATGTGGTTGCATCTGCCTTTGTAGGGCATACCTAAATAATCATCAAAGATGCCAAACTTTGAAAGTTCACAAGTATAATGTAACAACTACTGCAGGATTTGCTCAAAATCAGTCATGAACTTATCTGAATCTGATATTTGATTCCTTATTTCTTATATCTGCCAGGCATTCATTATTAAGAACCAGTTTGCAATTTTTCCAATACTGCTTCCTTATAAATATTTAAACAAGTTTGGAGAAATATATATAGATATGTTCACCTTGGTAATTTGAACAATGCTTTGTTTGTACACATGACTAAATATGATCATAATTTCGACTTTGATTCTGTGAAGGTTTTGAGATATATTCATAATAAAATTCTTAGACAGATTTATGAGGCAGGCATAATATCTATCTCGCGCACGGTAAATACAAGACCCGGCTTCTTCAATATTTCCCCTTTTCTGGCAAGATTAATGCTGGACAAACGTACTTATAAACTCTAGTTTCAAATAAAATTCTTTCTTTTATAATAAACTCTATTTTCAGGAATACATTTTCACAACATCGCCCACGTGGTCGCATTGCAAAATGGAACGCTGATCTTAAAATTCAGTTATTTTGTTTTGATTCTTATGTCTATCGTCTTTTTATGTTGACTTGAATATCATTTAATTATGTTTTAATAACTGTGTCCTGAAGAAGGTCTACTAGACCGAAATGTCTGACATCGACATTGAAACATTAAAACAGTAAACTTGCATATTCGGATTTTGCTTTTTCATATTTTTCCTCATAGATATGTATGTATCCAAACACACACATATGCACACAAACACACACACTCACACGTGGGATGTTCTAAAAGTAATGCCACCTGTTTATATCTAAGGATACTAACATGAACAAAAGTATGACAAGCACAAGAACATTATTTGTAGCTAGAAAGCATTATTTTTCCACATATTCATCACCATTTGTTATATATTTTTAGAGGTCTTAGTAGTAACCATAAGGTTAAGAATCTTGGGTTTTATATAGTATATGATGAATCAAAGTGTTATATATAAACATTTAAAACAAATTCAAAGCACCCCTTCTAATTACTGTCAGGAACAACAGTACTATGCCAATCCAAAAAACAATTAAAAATTTTGGAGGCTCTTCACATTAAAAGATATCAACCAACCATCAATAAAAATTGTTTCAATCTCAGTGTACATATATTATAATGCCTTTTGACAGTAATGTCATTTTAGTCATATAATGTATATCACAACAATAGCATGTGAATTCATGTTTCCTTTCAAACACTGGACATTAGATTAATTATAATATTAATTATAAATGTTCCACTGACTATTCCTCAACTTCTACCTTCTTTCCGTGAAAATAACCAGTGATGGTCATAAGTACTCAGAACATCACATACAATTTCAATAATTTCCTTTATAAGTTTCCATCTGACATCATACATCTTATTTGACATTAGGATAAACTCACCAAAACACTTAACAGATATTATTTGCACCTTCTATTTTATATACATGCATGTATGTGTACGTGTGTGTGTGAATATGATGGAATATATATATATATATATATATATATATATGTGTGTATATATATATATATATATATATATATATGTGTGTATATATATATATATATATATATATATATATGTGTGTATATATATATATATATATATATATATGTGTATATATATATATATATATATATATATGTGTGTATATATATATATATATATATGCGTGTATATATATATATATATATATATATATATATATGTGTATATATATATATATATATATATATATATATATATATATATATATATATCCAAATGTAAAAGAACAAAGAGTAAGATTTTAGTGTTCAAAACATTAATTTAAAACAGGGCTCAATACAAATGTAGAGCCGTAAATATTTATTTATTATGCACTGTTACATTAGAACATGCACATTACCCACTACAAAACTGTACATCTTATTTCAACGTTAAAAGAAAAAAAACGATAACTTTTTTAACATTTCAACAGGTGGGGACATTAGAACATGCACACACCCACTACAAAACTGTACATCTTGTTTCAATGTTAAAAAAAAACACGAAAACTTTTTTAACATTTCATCAGGTATATATATATATATATATATATATATATATATATATATATACCTTTGCTTGTCTTTCCACTTAAAATTGAGTTTCTATTGAGTGATGTGCATATAACTCTGTCCATGGTTTCTGCTATTAACTCTAAACTGGATTTCCCTCAAAAGCATGTGAACTTGATGGTATCCCTGCAATAGTCCTTATGAAATGTGCTCCTGCACTGATTCATATTCTCTCTAAAATCTACTATAAATGCCTTGCTTTCCTGATAGTTGGAAATCATCTTCTGTAGAACCAGTTTTTAAGAATTCAGGCAAACTGTCTGATCCTTCTAACTATCAGCCTATTAACCTTCTACTTCTTTCTGGCAAAGTACTAAATGCTCTAATTAACTCTGAATTGGTTAAGCATCTCCCATCACAGGGTCTTCTTTCAGATAAGAACTATAGCTTTTGCTTCTCCAGGTCAACTACTTATTTTTTAACAATTATTGCTGAAAGAGTCTATCAAGAATAGTGAAATATGGGCTGTTGCTCTCAAACGCATTTGACAGAGTTTGACATACTGGTCTTCTTCACAGTTTGAAAGGTTATGGTATTTCTGGACAAATTTTTTAACTGAATCTGTCTTTCTTATCAAATTGCTAAATGAAAGTTGTCTTAAATGACCACACCTCTAGATCTTTTTGCATAAATGCAGGTCTTCCCCAAGGCTCTATCTTACATTGTTTCTAATATCATCAGTTCTCAATTCGGTATCTATAGACACAACTATTTATTCCTGCCTAGTAAGTAAGTAAGTCTGATCAGTTTGATGAGGTCAAATTGGCAGCTGATCTAAAAAATGAACTACAATCTGTTGTTAAATAGGGCAAAGAGTAACTTGTTAATTTTAATGCCTCAAAAATGAAACTGCACTCTTTTAATCATCTTAGAGAACCCTTTTTACTATACATTAACGTGGCTGATACTAATCTCCAGAAGAGTGATTCATTGAATCAATTGCTAAGTCTGCAGGTAAGAAAGTTGGTTCACTGTGTTGAGCTAGACAATTTTTCTTGCCAGAATCTATCTTACATATTTATAAGTTTACCATTCATCCTTGCTTTGAATATTGCTGTCACACCTAGTCTGGTGCACCTGCTATATATTTAGAAATCTTGATAAAATCCAAAGAAGAATTTTCAATATTATTGGTCCTGACCTGGCATCTCAGCTTCAGTCACTTTCCCACCACTATAATGTAGCTCTCCTGTGCCTATTTCTATAAATACTTTCATGATAATTATTCTGATGAACTTTCCTCTATGTAACCTAAAATTTATGAATTTAAGTGCAGTACTAAATTGTTAGCAAGGTCTCATTATTTTTCAATTGAAATAGCTAGATGTAACTTTAACTTCTATGCTAACAATTTCTTCTATTGCACTTCTCACTTGTGGAACTATCATCTGGTTTCTTGCTTCCCAGTCAACTTTGACCTTCAAAAATTTAAATGCAAGGTCAATTGTTATCTTCTTAATTCTTGTTCTTTTATTGTCCTTTCTCCTTAATATTAGATTTTCTCATATTCTCTAACACTCAGTAACCCCTTGTGTCCTAGTGGCTTTACTGCCATGCTTGGGGTGAAATGTTTAAAATATCTGATAACCCCTGAAGAGCGGACAAACAAGTCTGCCCATGAAGCACTGGAGTCAGGATGCTGAAGGTAACATCAATCAGCTAAGTGACAAACTTTTGCTCACATTCATCCTACACACACATATATATATATATAGGATTAATATGAGTAAAAGTAAATATATATATATATATATAGGATTAAGGATTATATTATATTGACCTAAATTGCCTGAAGATACCAAAAGGTTGAAACCAAGGTAGCAGAATTGGCTGATTTCCTAATTTGTGTGTGTGTGTGAATGAATACATTGTAGCTTGATATTTAGGAAGGGTAAAGAATTGTATTCTTCCATTTTGTATGTAAATTCCCTTGTGCGTTTGACTTTGTTTAGTTGATCTACCAGGTCAGGCAAATCAAGATCACAAATATATATATATATATAAGTAGAGCATCATTAATGAATGAATGTATGTATGTATGTATGTATGTATGTATGTATGTATGTATGTATGTATGTATGTATGTATGTATGTATGTATGTATGTATGTATGTATGTATGTATGTATGTATGTATGTATGTATGTATGTATGTATGTATGTATGTATGTATGTATGTATGTATGTATGTATGTATGTATGTATGTATGTATGTATGTATGTATGTATGTATGTATGTATGTATGTATGTATGTATGTATGTATGTATGTATGTATGTATGTATGTATGTATGTATGTATGTATGTATGTATGTATGTATGTATGTATGTATGTATGTATGTATGTATGTATGTATGTATGTATGTATGTATGTATGTATGTATGTATGTATGTATGTATGTATGTATGTATGTATGTATGTATGTATGTATGTATGTATGTATGTATGTATGTATGTATGTATGTATGTATGTATGTATGTATGTATGTATGTATGTATGTATGTATGTATGTATGTATGTATGTATGTATGTATGTATGTATGTATGTATGTATGTATGTATGTATGTATGTATGTATGTATGTATGTATGTATGTATGTATGTATGTATGTATGTATGTATGTATGTATGTATGTATGTATGTATGTATGTATGTATGTATGTATGTATGTATGTATGTATGTATGTATGTATGTATGTATGTATGTATGTATGTATGTATGTATGTATGTATGTATGTATGTATGTATGTATGTATGTATGTATGTATGTATGTATGTATGTATGTATGTATGTATGTATGTATGTATGTATGTATGTATGTATGTATGTATGTATGTATGTATGTATGTATGTATGTATGTATGTATGTATGTATGTATGTATGTATGTATGTATGTATGTATGTATGTATGTATGTATGTATGTATGTATGTATGTATGTATGTATGTATGTATGTATGTATGTATGTATGTATGTATGTATGTATGTATGTATGTATGTATGTATGTATGTATGTATGTATGTATGTATGTATGTATGTATGTATGTATGTATGTATGTATGTATGTATGTATGTATGTATGTATGTATGTATGTATGTATGTATGTATGTATGTATGTATGTATGTATGTATGTATGTATGTATGTATGTATGTATGTATGTATGTATGTATGTATGTATGTATGTATGTATGTATGTATGTATGTATGTATGTATGTATGTATGTATGTATGTATGTATGTATGTATGTATGTATGTATGTATGTATGTATGTATGTATGTATGTATGTATGTATGTATGTATGTATGTATGTATGTATGTATGTATGTATGTATGTATGTATGTATGTATGTATGTATGTATGTATGTATGTATGTATGTATGTATGTATGTATGTATGTATGTATGTATGTATGTATGTATGTATGTATGTATGTATGTATGTATGTATGTATGTATGTATGTATGTATGTATGTTTGTTTGTTTGTTTGTTTGTTTGTTTGTTTGTTGATTCTCTGGGCAAAGTATTTTGGAAAGGACTGGATTCGAGAAATTCTAAGATGCATGCCATCACTCCACTGAGAAGTGATCCCATTGGTAATCAAAATGTTTGTTTAACAATCATTATTAAATGTGAAATAGCATTGATTGGTGATGAGATGGCAGATTTTTATTATTATTTTAGCTGTTGGTAGAGAGAGCTTTATCTTAGATTGTGTTAGATGTATTTTTTAGATTTAGGCATTTTTCAACTGGGACATTGGTATAGAGGGATTTTATATATAGGTTGGCCATGTGTTTCTCTTAGTTTTTCAATTAGGCTGCTTGACTTGTATATTTGAAATGAACTGTTTATTCCAAGGAGAGGAGTTAGAATTTTTTTATGCCTTTCACCAGTTTATGGTGTAGACCACTGTCTATTAACAACAATTTAAAACTCAGTATCTACTGGAAATCAACCATCATACATATATATATATATATATATATATATATATATATATATATATATATATATATATATATATATATATATTATATTTAAGTAACAAAAATCTTGGTATTCCGTATGGATAATCCCAAGGAGAATGAAATCCTGAGAGCTCAATGTTAATTCAGAGAGAATAATTTAATTTAAAGAAAAACAAACGACTTTAAGGCTCCATTGTAATAATTTATTTCACCAGAGAATTTTATTTTTCTCTGGATCATCAGACTTCACTTTCAAAAGGTGAAACGAAAAATGAATTTAAAATTTACACTTTTGACCGGCAGTTTTAAGCTTATATGAGTTGACATAGAAGATGGTGAGGAATAGTGTGAGAGACATGGTCAAGGTTAGAGAGGGAAGGGAGAGTTTTAAAATTTATTTTTATATTTCTTTTTATTATAATACTTAATATTGAGGAAGGAGGGGGATAAGGATTAGACATTGACCTATTTAATTGGTCAACTCAATGGAAATGATATGAGAAAAGGAAGAGGAGAAAAAAGTGAAAAGAAATGGTGTAAATAAAGATATATATATATCTATACATATATATATATATATATATATATATATATATATATACACACATATATATATATACATATACATATATATATATATGTACATATATATATATATATATATATATATATATATATATAGTGCTCTGTGCCTAATACCAGAGCAATTATATTAATTTCAAAATAGTGTCATCATAATAGTTGAATGTTGAATTATCATTTTCATGCACAACTAAATATACATTTCATCAGGCCATTGACAATGATTTTCTGGTGTTACTGGTATTTATTTTCTTCGGACTAACCCAAGATGCTATTACTGGTGGTTGGTATGGACTTATCTCTCAGAATTACCTGGTGGAGGAATACGCCATAACATGAAATGGTAGAGCCATTTTTAGGCTTACATTGGTGTTAAAATCCACCTTGATTTAATAAGAAAATATATTCACCAGAAAACAAGAGTGTGTTATCCAAAAGTCATCAGCACAAGGGCAATTAAGATTAGTGCTCAACTGTGCTATGTCTACATGACTATTGTACAAAGAGCAACATTGCATTTATAAAATAAAAATCAATTTATAAACAAATCTGAACAAATACATCAAAGAGTTCTCAATGCCTAATAGCAGAGCAGCAATTATATTAATTTCAAAGTAGTGTTTTCATAATAGTTGGATGTGCGACTATCATTTTCATATATATGTTTGAGAAAACAATATATAGTTCTTTTATATATCAAGAACAATTTTAGGGAAACACAACAAACTTCAAAATATGAAAATTTGGATCAGGATAGATAAATATGAACAGACTGAAACAGATATGTCAAGTCCTTCTAGGATCGTAGCTCTCTGCAGCTTCCTGTCTTGTGTTGCTCTAAATAATTTTTTATTCCTTACCATTCCTCTTTGATGTTGTTCTGCTGCAAAAACACATTAGGCAGTTTGCTCACTGTTTTCTCTTGCTTCTGTAGCCTTCAATATGTCTTGTGAGTACTAAATTTTCTTGGACCTTTTTCTTTATGAATCTGAAAAATTTGACCTGTTTCTTTCAGATTGTAAGTATGTTTCTTTGTTGTTCTTATTTTTCTTAAGACTTCCTCATTATGCAAAAGTTCTGTCCATGATATTCTTTATTATTTGTCTGCAGAACTATATCTCTTGTTCATCTGTGAAGAAATTGTCCATTATTCCCAATCATATAGGAGATTAGATATTATATAGCAGTTCAGCAGTTTTTCCTTGGTTTCTAAACATATTTTCCTTTGATTAGTTTATGTAAGACATATTTTACTATTCCTACATTCCTTCAGATTTCTGTATCATATTTTCTATTATCTCATACTACTGTACTCAGAGAGTTGGATTTCTTCACCCACTTGATTTTGATATCCCCAGTATGTATCCCACACTTAGGGTTACCTATTTTGCTGCTGACCATTTCCTTGCAATTAATAGTTAATCCTTTCTAACCACTTTTTATTACTTTCAAATAATATGCAAAAATATTCCAGATAAATAGGATGAGCAAGAATAACAAACTCATTTATCAACCAGATAGAAAAGATATCAAAATTGAAGGAAGGGTTGTAATGATACCTTTTTATGGGAAATATAATAACAGAACACTGAATTTCTCATGTATAACATATTTAATTGTTCATCAGTTTCTGAAAGCCAATGTGTGTATGTGTGTTTGTATGTGTTCTTAACATTGGGCTCTAGATCCAAAATATGAATTATATATTTTGTCTGCAATACCTGAAGGACTGCCTTCTT
>OZ038520.1:56266572-56514072 GCA_964036315.1 Acanthosepion esculentum | reverse complement strand
TATATATATATATATATATATATATACATATACATACACACATAAATACACATATACATACACACACATATACGCACACACACATATACATATACAAACACATATACATATATACATAAACATATAGACACATGCATAAAAAAGGAAAAAGAAATAAGCATACATAGACCAACTTATATTCTAATAATATTCCAACAACATTATGATAAAATATATTAAAAGTTAATCATAATTTAAGAAAAGAACAAAGGTCTGTAAGCAATTAAAGGTACTTTATCAACAAAAGTAGATTTTAGTTTGTATCTATGATACATTCCAAGACACTAAAGCCTACATACAAATACACATACAATGACACACCAACATATATATATAAATATCTAATCCTATATAAATACCCATATCGACACGTCCAGATAAACAATACAGAGACAGTCGAGCTCAACCATATAATCACCCACACAAACATATAAATATACACCCATATACAAACACATATACATAAACATATACATATTTAAACATACGTATATATACATATATATGCATATATAAACCTATACATACACATAGAAACATACATACTACATATACATACATATATGCACACTCACACATACATATACATACATATGCAATAGGCATACATATATCTACACTCACACAAGTACACATAAATATCCCCATATACCCATACATATACTCACACATTTAGTGGTAGACACTTACCAGAATTTACTCCCTTACTCATACACATAAACAGGTTAACCCATGATAGAAGCCAATATACGCAACGATATACCTTCATAAAAAGAAAAAAAAAAAAAAAAAAAAAAAAAAAATCATATATATATCCCTATATACACATATACATATCCTACAGTAGAAATAACTCTACATAACATACACATATATACATCTAAATACAGACACGTATGATACTTTGTAAGTACCCAGTACACATTCATATCGATAAGGCGACTATCATGCTAAAAAGGTAATAGTCTATTAAGTTTCATTTATCATTATCATAGAAAGTATATGATTTCTATACTAAGTTAAATTTAAGACGATGCTTACAGTTAACTGTTAGTTCATATCTTTGATTTAAAAGATCAGTCTTATTTTTAAATCTAATTATTTCAAGTTTCTCGTTAAGGCATAAGTAACACGGGGCATATAGTGAGTTACATGTCCGGGCCTTTCTAATTAATTTCCATTTAACCTTAGGTGTTTTATTTTTCTCTTTTAGACTCCAAAAGTATTTGGATAATGAAGTCATATATTTATAGTTACTATTATTAAAAGATTGCAGGTGACCCCGCCAGCGTTCCTTGAATGGTCTATATATATATATATATATATTATGATTATTTTTTTAAAAATATGACTCCATCACTATATAAGAGTTCTCATGTTTCAAAAACAAAAGCTAAAAACTTCAATTTAATTATAGAAATTAAATTGAATTAAAGTACCCAGCTCTGTTCCATCCTCAAGCAAATTTTGGAATAACTAATCTTGAAATAGTGATGAAATCATATTTTTAAAAGAATAATTATAATTTAGGCTCTGCTGTATTGAGCACTGTTTTTTTTAAATAAAAACAAAAATACTAAAGACCTTTGGATTATTAACCTAACGGTTCTTTCCTATTTTTCTATATATTTGCATGCACACATGCATGCGCACACACACACACACACACACACACATGAATGTAATGAAAATGAAAATAACATAAATCCTAATGTTCACAGCGGGCTTAATACCAAAAGTAGAGCAATAATTATTTATTATAATTTTTACATATGGACAATAACAACTTGCTCACTACAAAAATGCATTCTTGTTTCAATGCAATTGCATCTCAACTGGTGAGAACCAAAAATGCTTATGAACAATTCTATTTACAAACAAACCACCTATGGAAAAAAATTCCATAGGGAGAAACACCTTAAAAGGAAATGGAAATGGGTAAAGAAAAGGGAAAAAAGAGAATGAAATGAAAGAGGGTGAGTGAGTAAGACAATATTATTTGTTGATAGCAGTTTAGGCTTTAAGACAAAGTGGAAGTGTCCATTACAGCTTTTGATACTGTGCAATGGTCAGAAATCTAAGCAAAGTACACCAAAACTCCCAAGAAAAAGGAGAGAGGGAGGGAAAGGTAAAAATAGTAAAGAAGAAATACAATGAAGGAGAAAGGAGGAATAAGTATAGGGGAAGGTAATAGTAATAATTAAAGATGCTTCTTTTATCAATGAAGAGTCAGGGATCTTAAAATAAAAACAGAGCTGAATTACACAGATCTATGCTTAAGTTATGTAGATTAATAAATGGTCCTTTAAGTGGAAAATGTTTTGAATGTTAAATACATAATTTATTTGGGTTTTTTACAATAAATTTTGGTTCAGAGTTTAAGATATAAATAAAAAGACATATAAAGCATGGAATGTTAATATAAACAAATTTTGACTTATTGCTGAACTGTATAACTTGTAGAATAAGTATGGATACAAAACAATTTATCTGATACTGTTGCTAGTATTATATATGTGCAGAAACAGTTTAGAATCATAATCTAAGATAGATCAGTAGAAAAGTATATAAGAAGGTGGAAGATATATAAAGGAGGTGAGTTATAAATTTAAATGGTTAGCAAGATTGCAATGTTAGATCTTTAATGTACCTACAAAAAATTCCTTCACTGCCCAAACTGCTATCAACAAATAATATTGTCTTACTCGGTCACCCTCTTTCCTTTCCTTCTCTTTTCTTCCTTTTCTTTACCCATCTCCGTTTCTTCTTAAGGTGTTTTTCCCTATGGCTTTTTTTCCATAAACAGTTTGCTTGTAAATATAATTGTTCATAAGCATTTTTGGTTCTCACCAGTCGAGATGGTGTCACATCAAAACAAAAATGCATCATTGTAGTGAGGAAGTTGTCTTTGTTTGTATGTAAAAATTATAATAAACATATATAAATACATATATATATATATATATATATATATATATGTATATATGTATATATATATATATATATATATATATATATATATATATATATATATATATATATATATACAGTAGTGGCCATAATATAAGGAACGGAAACAACAAAGACATAAATATGTGTATTACTTAAAAAGTAATGCATGATTAGCAATGAAATTTTGACCGAATAAAGATTAGGGTGTAATGCATAAATATTATACAAAGTTACAAAAATTTACCTAATAGTTTTTTTTAAATAAAGATTAAATGGAACAAAGGAAATAAGCTACTGGACAAAAGTTAAGGAATGATCTTGTTAATATTTGAATGTGAACAAAATATCAACAAAATTTAATATTTGGTAAACATCCCCTTATTTTCAATGACTTCTCTGCATCGTCAACCACATGATCTAATTAATTTCTTGCAAAAATCAGCAGTAATTCCCTGCCATTCGTCTTTCAATAACTCCCATAGGTGATCCTGGTTTTTTGGGTTTCTTTTCTGAGCCCTTTCTCCAATTATCTTCCAAACATTTTCTATTGGATTCAGGTCGGGGCTCTGGGTTGGCCACTTCATTAGGGCAATTCCTTCTTCTTCAAATAAAGCCATAACCTTCCGAGCCTTGTGGCAAGGTGCATTGTCCTGCATGAAAATAGGAGATTCATAAAGATTATGGTGTAATCTTGGTACCACATGCTGCTGAAGAAGCCTTTTGTAAATCTCAGCATTGATATTGCCATGTACGCGGATGATAGGGCCAACTCCTGCAGATGAAATCATTCCCCACACCATCACACTGCCACCACTAAACTTAACATTTTTCTTGACACATTGAGAAGACAGTCTTTCACCTGTTCTATGGCGTACGTAAGTTTTGCCCTCAGAACCAAATATAATAAACTTGGACTCGTCACTGAAATGAACTGTATCCCATTGTGCGTCAGTCCAAACAACATGTTCTCTCACATACTCCAGGCATACCCTTTGGTTTCGCTTTGAAATGAGAGGCTTTGAAGCTGGAATACGAGCATGCAATCCTGCATTTTTTAACCTGCGAGCAACCGTTTTCCTTGAGATCTTATTATCTGTCTCTTCATTAAATTTCCAGGCAATTGATGTAGCAGTTTCAAAACGTTTTTGTAGATATTCTAACAATTCTTCGATCTTCTCTTTGCGATGTTTTTGGAGATCTGCCAGATTTTGGTTTTGCACCTAACATTTTATCGGTTTAGTTAGTGATAATGTCTTTTTTTTTCTTCAAAAGAGAGCATTTTGCATGTAGAATTTGCCATATTGCTTAAAAATAAAGTCCTAATGATAAATGAACTTTTACTTATTGTTGAAAAGCTCCATCGAGTTTTTTAACAATGTAAATTAAAAGTTTATGCAAATTATTAACATCGTTCCTTAACTTTTGTCCAGTAGCTTATTTCCTTTGTTCCATTTAATCTTTATTTTAAAAAAAACTATTATGTAAATTTTTGTAACTTTGTATAATATTTATGCATTACACCCTAATCTTTATTCGGTAAAAATTTCATTGCAAATTCTGCATTACTTTTTAAGTAATACACATATTTATGTCTTTGTTGTTTCCATTCCTTATATTATGGCTGCTACTGTATGTATGTATTACAGGAGATCATAATAAAGACATGTTCAAATCACTACACAAAATCTTTCATTATAATCTCTTATAATAAAAATAATAATAAAATAATAGTATATTGCTCTACTTTGTATTGAGCATTTTTTTAAAAGTAAATGCTACAAACAATGGAATTTTACTCCATCTGTTATTTCTCTCATTTATACACACACACACATATATATATATATATATATATATATATATATATATATCATAACATCTTCTTGTTCATGTCTCCTCAAAAACTGTCTTGATTTCATATCCAAAACATAAAAAAGCAATTTCCAAAGCATTAAATAATAACTCATTAATGATTTGGAAATTGCTTTTTTTATGTTTTGGATATGAAATCAAGTCAGTTTTTGAGAAGATCTGAACAAGGAGATGTACATTGCTTAAAAGGATAAATAGAATTTTGCTGGCTTGTGATGCTGATCAAACACACCAGATCAAATGGTAGTTTTCCTATTTAGAACATTCCAATCTAAATATTTCTGGCACTTAAAAGAAACCAATAAAACACTAATAGTAAAATGGAAATTAATAAGAAAAGCTAGAGTGTGTAGGTCATTAAATGACCCATGTTCTTTGTGCATACATGAAAAATTATACTTTATTAAGTTTCTGAAAAATAAAAATTTATTAAATCAAAGAAATGAAATAGCTATTTTTTGTAGGCACTGTCAAATATTTTCCTTAAGTAATAATTAATTTTGGTAAAAAAATAAAAAAGAAGAGAAATGAAACATACATTTTTACATTTGATCATTAATTAGTAATTAAATTCTAATATAATTATTTGTAAAAATACTGTATAGTCTGTTAGTTATTAGAAGGAGAAACGATACTTTAAATCTGTAGGAATAAAATTTAAATATTAAAAATATGACTTACTCATATTTAAATGATCCTTTTAGAAAATATTTGTGTATAAAAGTATGAATTAAGCAGATAAATAAAAATGCCAAAAATTTGTAAGTAACATATATTTGACACATAAATTGTCTAGAAAAATTAAAACCCAACCACTCCTAATGAAAATGGATTGAATTTTCGTTAACCTTAACAACTCAAAATATTAAGATTATCTGCACTTATAAAATAAGTAAATTTCTTAGAAAGTTATTCCTAACATTGACAATGGAATGAAACTCTGGATCCTAAGTTTAATTCTTATAATTAGATTTACAACTTTAGTTTCAGTTTGAAACATAGAAATTTCTGTGTTGCAATGGAATCATATTTTATATATATATATATATATATATATATATGTGTGTGTGTAAGGGAACATTAAAATCAAAACTCAGAGGCAACAGGCTGTTTCATGTTAGACGCAATCGTCAGGCTGCGAGTGTTGGATTTTTCTTTACTATTTATATATATTGGTCAGTGGGGTATTGTGGGTAATCAATTCTGGCGGTTATTTTGGCAGGAGTGGCTTGTTTATTTATATATTTATTTATTTGGCTTAATTTATATTGTTTTTATTTTCATTTTTTATTTTTATTTTTGGTTTTCAATGTTTTATTAACATAGGAAAAAATTGCTTAGGCTGCTTATTTAATAGTTTGTTTTGGTCTGGGAAGATAATTAAAGCTATTTATTCATCCAATTATTGGATTGATTTATTTGTTTAGTTCCAACGGTTACTTTCAGGAGTAATTTGTTAATTTGTTCATTTATTTATTTATTATTTTACTTGTTTTTTCTTATTTATTTACTTATTTTTTATTTTGTATATTTTTATTTACTTTATTCAGTTTTTGATTTTAGAGTAATGTAGTGTTTTTTTTTTCATTGTTATTATATCAGTTATAGCTATTTTTCGTCCAATTTTTGAATTGATTGTTGTAGACTATTCTAATGGTTATTTTGGCAGTATTGTTTTGTTAATTTATTTATTATTTACTTATTTGGGTTGATTGTTTTTACTTGTTTTTTATGTGTTTATTTTTATTTATTCTATTTCTTCTATTCTAATGGAAGTGGTTTTTTAGTTGGTTTATTATCTGTTTGGGTTAATTTATTTTACTTGTTTTTTTATATTATTATTTATTTTTATTTTTTTTATTCTTTTCAGTTTTCAATTTTTAAGTAATGTAATAAAAATTTGTTTTCATATCTGCATTTTGAGATGAGCTCAGATCATTTATTTAGTAATTTATTTTGGTCTGGGAAGGTAATAATAGCTATTTTTTTCCTCCAAGCAAAGTTTGCAAGTTTTTGATTGATTGTTGTAGGCGGATGATCTTTTCCTTATTTTCCAATATATTTTTGGTGTGATTTGTGTTTTGTTTTTAATTTCCCAGATATACTTAGAAAGCATTGTGCTGTTCATGTATTTACTATTTGTGAAAGATGTTTTGTGTGCATAGTTTCTTTGTTTCCAGGATCCTTCAGTTACTCCAATGTATACTTTTTCTTCATTATCTGGCGAATTTATTGTGGCTTGGTATATTACGTTGTGGCTTGGTATATTACTGTTTAAGAGACATTCATTGTTTATTCTACAATTACACATAGGTTGAATTTGTTAGGGTGGTTAGTTGATTGTTTTCCTGCTGTGCATTATTATTATTTGTGCCATGTTCTTGGTGCAACTGTAGCTGATTTTTAACATGTTTTTATTGAATATATATTTATTTATATATTTTTATATTTACACTCTGTCTCTGATATTGAGCCCTTTTTCCCATAGATATAGCATACCTTAAAACTATATTTCTTCATATATATATATATATATATATATTTAAAGATATTTTTGAAGGTACAAAATTTTATCACACCAATAAACGTATGAAGCTTGATATTACTAGACATATTAAAAACGGGTGAAGCAACCGGTTTCACTCCCACTCATCAGGCTTTCAACGGGAGATTTAATTTAAATTAAAAACACAGAAAATGTACAATAAAAGAAAATGTGGAGGAGGGAAAAAAAAAAAAATGAGCAAAAGCAGCTAGAGGCAAATGACAGCGAGCCCCAACAAACACTCACGTTGTTTACACAAGGAAGGCTTGCGGGACCCAATGTAAAGTGCCTCCAGCACCTTAAGGTGAAATAACGAGTGTGACCGGGACAACACGGTGAACCGGTCAACACTGAAATTAGCTGCACACGATCTGCTCTTTAATAAGTGCTCACATATGGCGGACCCGTAGGTGTTTGGGACGAGTCCATTCAACGGCAAAGTGTGGTTCTTGATTTTGGTAGGAACGTGCTGCTTAATTCTTATGTCCAAGCATTGTGTCGTTCTTCCTATGTAGTTAGCCCCGCAACTACAACCATATTTATAAATTATAGAATTAATTTGATGAGGAGGAAGGACATCTTTACACACTGGACGAACCATGGGCCGGGTTTGAAAAACTATCCGGACTTCAGCAGAGAAAAAACAGCGACGGACCCTTGATGAAATTTGTGTAACCATACTTTCACATTTGGTTCCAATCCACGGCAATCTTAGATAAACTGGGCACTTTTTAACAACAATATATATATATATGCCGGGTGTAAAATTGAAAGTGTCCAAATCCTGCAACAGCAAAATTGTCCAGTTGTTAGATTAAGCCCTGAACTGTTGTATCTTAGAAACCATTGTATTCTCTGAGTAATAAAAATGTATTATTACTCTATAAGCTTAATGGAAGTATTTTGTGAAATCGATCATTTTCATAAGTGAAACTCCTCTCTCACATACCAAACATCTTATGAATTGAGTTGAACCTTTTTTTTGATCATTAAGTTGAAATGATGATCCCTCTTCCTGTTCTGACCTCCTGATCCAGTTTTCTCTCTACTGTTTCCTCTTTTTTAAACTTATTCACCATTCTCTTGATGGTTCTTGAATGGACTTTGAAGATGGAAGCCAGAGTATGAATGTTGCTACCATTACTGAAGGTCTGAATGATCTTTTTCCTCTTACCATTGCTCAGTTGGGAATACATTGAGTCTAACACAAAACGATTTTAACCTGCTCTCTTTTTAGCTGAATAACTGAAAGGGTTTTTCAGTGTTTCTACAAAAAATGGTGTCAAGATGGATAAACATCATATCTGAAAACCTGGAAAAAAGTTTAGTGTTTTTTTAGATATTAAACATTTTGTCGGATGGACAATTATGCTGTTACCTGATTTAGGCCATTTTGCTGTTACACCCGGTATATATATATATATATATATATATATATATATATATATATATATATATTATTTGTATTTGTGATAGAAATAATTTGTAAAAAGAATTAGAAAGTTTCCACATGTCCTCCATCATTAGCAATACAAAGGGTAATACGATTTTGCAGTTCACGGAAAATATTTGCCAACTGATTGACAGTAATGCCTGAAATCACATTAGTTATTTTAGCTATACTTAAAACTAGGTACATTAAATTTTATAACATTTTTTACAGATTATTTCTATCGCAAATACAAATAAAGTTATAAATTTTTTAAAGTGCACACAAACTTTATGGACAAACTGTATATATATATATATATATATATATATATATATATATAAATATAAAAGTGGACATGGAAGTCAGCACTTAGAGGCGACAGTCTGTTTCATGCTAGTGCAATCATCAGGCGACTAGTGCTGTTATTTTTCTCGGCTATTTATATAAGGGTCAGTGGTGCATTATGGGTAGTCTATTTTGGTGGTTACTTTTACCAGAAGTCGCTTATTTGTTTATTTATTTATGTAAAATTATTTTGCTTGTTTTTTTGTTTGTTTTTTTATTTTTATTTTTATTTTTTATCTTATATATTTATTTATTTTTTTTTTATTTTGATCGCAAAAAATATATAGTATAACAAATAAATAACAACAAGTATAATAAATCGATCTAAATACATCCAAATATATAAATAAACTAACAACCGATTACGATAAACTAGCCGTTTAGAAAAAACAAATAAAGATAACCAACCTAAATAGATAAATTAAAAACTGTTCCCACCAAAATAATAGTCAGAACAAACCACAACATCACACCCCAAAATTCAACAAATAGATTTAATCAATGACAAATAAACAAATATATAAGATAAAAAATAAAAATGAAAATAAATAAAAACAAGCAAAACAATTTGACCCACCCAAATAAATGAGCGAACAAGCGACTTCCGGTAAATGACAGCCATTATAGACTACCAACAATAAGCTATATAAACAAATTTTTACTACGTTAACCAAAAACAGCGATCAAAATAAAAAAAAATAAAATAAAATAAATAAATATATAAGATAAAAAATAAAAATAAAAATAAAAAAAACAAACAAAAAAACAAGCAAAATAATTTGACATAAATAAATAAACAAATAAGCAACTTCCGGTAAAAGTAACCACCAAAATAGACTACCCATAATGCACCACTGACCCTTATATAAATAGCCGAGAAAAATAACAGCACTAGTCGCCTGACGATTGCACTAGCATGAAACAGACTGTCGCCTCTAAGTGCTGACTTCCATGTCCACTTTTATATTTACACATGCTCTATCTCTGATATTGAGCACTTTATCCCATAAATATAGCACACTTTAAGACTATATTTCTTCATATATATATATATATATATATATATATATATATATATATATATATATATTTCATTAAATAATATAGATAAGTGTTGCCTATATATTTTTTGTAAGTTCTTTTCATATCGTCTGATAAGCTTAATAACATTATCATTAAACAATGAAAGAAAATCACAATATTGATACATATTTTTTAATCCAATCTAAGGTTTCGGCTTACATAAGCCATTATCAAAGATGACAATTACACAATATATTAAGCAATACACGAACAAGAAATTGATGATATTCTGTTTTTGTTTACATGGATGATTTCCAAGCAACGATAAACACATGCATATAAGAGGCTGAAAGTGAAAATGGCACCACAGCTCATGACGTCACACATGACCACGCGAGAGTGAATCCGATGAGTATTGAGTATGGAAAGCCATTGGTATGAACCAATGACTTCTGTTACTAATTATAGGCATTTAAGAATATTTGTGGAGATGTCATAGTTTATTTTGTTCAGGTTAGGTTTCAACTGTTTTATGTATATAGCTTCAAGCAACGTATGTATCAATATTGTGATTTTCTTTCATCGTTTAATGATAATGTTATTAAGCTTATCAGACGATATGAAAAGAACTTACATAAAATATATAGACAACACTTATCTATATTATTTAATGAAACATGTATGAATGAAAAAATGCTGCCTAAATACACACAATATATATATATATTATATATATATATATATATATATATATATACATATATATATATATATACATATATATATATATATACATATATATATATATATACATATATATATATATATACATATATATATATATACATATATATATATATATACATATATACATATATATATATATACATATATATATACATATATATATATACATACATATATATAAACATATATATATATACATACATATATATATACATACATATATATATATACATATATATATATATATACATATATATATATATATATACATATATATATACATATATATATATATATATACATATATATATATATACATATATATATATACATATATACATATATATATACATATATATATATATATACATATATATATATATATACATATATATATATATATATACATATATATATATACATATATATATATACATATATATATATACATATATATATATACATATATATATATATATATATATACATATATATATATATATTCATATATACATATATATATATATATATATATATATATAATTCTATTTATTTATTTACTATCTATCTATTTGTTTATATATATATATATATATATATATATATATATATATATATATATATATATATGTTAGACTAGATTGGTTGCTTAAATAGATGTCTATATCCCAGGAAAGGTAGGTTCTCTTTAGTAGACAACTGCCAGAACTAATAACACTGTTGTCTAGGGACATAAATACATCAGAGTACATATTAATACTAACTTGATGTAGTTGAAGCTGAGACATGGATTTATTAAATGCAGTGAAAACTAGAGCAACAGTTAATCACTGTTCTTCTTGTTTACTACATTTAACATTGAATTGGCCACTTAATTGTTGGTAGTAGCACCTGTTAGGGCTCCAGCAAATAGGGAACTACTGAACAAAGAAATATATTATAAAAGTGTAAAAATACATATTTATAGTAAAATGACCAATAATACCTATTTATAGTAAAATGACCAGCAATACCTATTTGTAACAAAATGACCAACAATACATTTTATCTGTAGTTAAAGCCTTGCAATTGTATTCAAAATATTTAGATTTCAGCATTAAATAACCCATAGGGGTGTTGATATGCCAATAAACAAAATCAACCAAACCAAACATTGAATTGACTATGCTTATTATAATATAACAGGAAATAAAATCTTTCTCTTAAGGGTAGAATTTAGTAGCAGACATTTTTTGGCATTATGAAATTAGCAAATGATAGTAATTAGCTTTGCTCTGATAACTCAAATGTCCCTCAACACTTTTAGATCTGACTCATTTTAGGCATAATGTGTCTACAGAAGATTGTTTTAGACAAAGTTTAACAGTTGTGCCATTATTGTGTTTTCATTCATGACAACAAAAACTTATCTTCCATTTTTAATTTTGCCTTCACTCTTCATCATTTTTAACTCTTTTTCCTTCTCATTTATTCTTTCTTTCTTTTTTTGCATTCCTTCCTTGAGTTTTTCTCTTCTTTACATTATTATTTTCATTCTGAACTAATTTTTTCATAATTTATTAATTTTTGCCTCTTCATTTTTTCTTTCTTTTTCTCCTTATTTTATTACCTCCTCTTCCTCTTTTTTGTTTAACATTTTTCCTTTTGTTTTTCTTTTGCATTTCTTTGATAATTGTTGTTCTCTTCTGTTTTGAGACTTTCTTCCTTTTTTAATACCCTCCTTTAAATCTTTCTTTCTTTCTTTTCACTTCTACATTTACTTTTTCCTTCCTTTTTCCATTCTTAGATGCCATATACACCTGAAGAATATTGGAGAATGGACCAGCCAAAATGCCTGTGCTCAAAGCAATAAACATTTCAAGACTGCTTACTGAATGTGATACAAGAGGAGTTGAAAAATCACACAACACAATAAAAATAAACATACTAGTTAGAATAAATCATAGAATTAAGAGTAAAAATTTAACTTAAATATTAGTGAGTTTTTTAAAACTAGTATTCAAATCCCTACTGACAAAATCAAACACTTTGATTTTATTTGTACATTTTGATCAAGCCACCATTTAAAATTCTCCAAATGCAATGCATACATTGTCCTACTTATAATGTCAGAATTTTGTATCAACTTATAATTTGAACCAAAAAAAAGACTGTATGTAGTTTTTTGGTTCAATGCATACTACTCATCTCTACTAAGATGATTAGTATCCCTTAGTCTAGGAATTGTGATCTAAAGTTTGAAAAATTGGTGATATCATATTTTTCCTTTATGGTAGGTTGTCATGGTAGTTTTTGTTTTACTAAGTATAGGTATCTACTGAAGGTTAAAAACTATATTTGTTTTGATTATATAATCTTTTATATTGGTAGAATCATGGTAAATTTCAGACAATATTTATGATGAAAGCGTTCAGTTCAGACAAACTAATAATGGGTAACATATTGAGAAAATGGAATGACATATTCTTTCTGATAAAGAAAATAAAAATAGTGAATTAAATTTGCCGATGCATTTTGTCCAATGTGGGCTTTTTCAAGGCAAAAAAGAAAAAAATTTATTAAAAGAAAGTAACTAATATTAATAAAACAAAATGTTCTTAGCAACTGGAAGAATTTAGAAAATGCTATTTTTTTTTCCTTTGAATTAAATTATAATTTATTCCTTCAGGTTATTTAATTTTGTAAAATTACTACATAAAGGACTCTAACTTGATATATATATATATATACACACACACACACACACACACACATATATATATATATAAATATGATAAAATATAGTTTTAAACTATACTATATTCAATGGTTAAAGTGTGCTCAATATCAGGAATAAAATGTATGTAATTAAAAAGTGCATAATGAAGTCCACACCCTGAGGCAACAGTCTGTTTTATACTAAACACAATCATCAGGCCTGACATAGCATTTAACATGAAACAGACTGTCACCTCTGGATGTTGACTTCAGTGTCCATTTATATATATATATATATATATATATATATATATATATATAAGGGGAAAGAGAGAGAGTTTGTTCTGAAATCCAGGGTCACAAACTCATATCCATACAACTGAATATGTTAGTTCTATCAGTGATATTGAGCACTTTCTAGTAAGTATAATATATATATATATATATATATATATATATATATTGTGTGTATTTAGGCAGCATTTTTTCATTCATACATGTTTCATTAAATAATATAGATAAGTGTTGCCTATATATTTTATGTAAGTTCTTTTCATATCGTCTGATAAGCTTAATAACATTATTATTAAACAATGAAAGAAAATCACAATATTGATACATATTTTTAATCCAATCTAAGCTTTCGGCTTACATAAGCCATTATCAAAGATGACAATTACACAATATATTTAAGCAATACACGAACAAGAAATTGATGATAGTCTTATTTGTTTACATGGATGATTTCCAAGCAATGATAAACACGTGCATATAAGACGCTGAAAGCGAAAATCGCACAACAGCTCATGACGTCACACATGACCACGCGAGAGTGAATCCGATGAATATTGAGTATGGAAAGCCGTTGGTATGGACCAATGACTTCTGTTACTAATTATAGGCATTTAAGGATATTTGTGGAGATTTCATAGTTTATTTTGTTCAGGTTAGGTTTCAACTGTTTTATGTATATAGCTTCAAGAATTTTTAGTTTTTGTTTTTTGTTTATAAAATTTTCTTTTCTTTAGTATGCCTACTAATTATAAACAAGATGAAAATATACTAAGAAAATTAGTAAATACTAACATCTCTACAACAGATCCTAGCAAAAAAATTAAGTTAATTATATACTACACTAAATCTAGTATATCCAACTCAATTATTCGCAATGATTCTTCTCCTCCGGTTAGCGATTTGAAAAAAAACAACATAGTTTACAAATTCAGGTGCCCTTTGAGAGATTGTATCTCCAACGAACTAAATAATATCTATGTTGGTCACACCACAAACTCATTTTCACGATGCTTGACACTACATTTGAATGATAACTCTAACATTTTTAGGAATTTAAAACAACATGCCTGGCCGCATACACAATTCCGGAAAATCCTCGTCGAAAATACAACTATACTTAAACATGAAAACAATAAACAAAAACTAAAAATTCTTGAAGCTATATACATAAAACAGTTGAAACCTAACCTGAACAAAATAAACTATGAAATCTCCACACATATCCTTAAATGCCTATAATTAGTAACAGAAGTCATTGGTTCATACCAACGGCTTTCCATACTCAATACTCATCGGATTCACTCTCTCGTGGTCATGTGTGACGTCATGAACTGTGGTGCGATTTTCGCTTTCAGCATCTTATATGCACGAGTTTATCGTTGCTTGGAAATCATCCATGTAAACAAAAACAGACTATCATCAATTTCTTGTTCATGTATTGCTTAATATATTGTGTAATTGTCATCTTTGATAATGGCTTATGTAAGCCAAAAGCTTAGATTGGATTAAAAATATGTATCAATATTGTGATTTTCTTTCATTGTTTAATGATAATGTTATTAAGCTTATCAGACGATATGAAAAGAACTTACAAAAAATATATAGGCAACACTTATCTATATTATTTAATGAAACATGTATGAATATATATATATATATATATATATATATATATATATATATATATATATAGTGTATTGGGGCAGCAGATCATTATTTAAACATGTATTATTAAATATAACAGACAATGAAGATTACATTTCAAACTAGTCCCAACACATTACATTGCATTTAGACATTGGTTCTGTTGTAATACTTCGGCTTATCGCGTGGTATGACATCATAGTAGCGCATCTTGAACTTATGATATGCATCTGTTATTCCACAACCATTAATATCACATAGTAATTTTCTATGTCAAAATAGCAAAATATCATCTGTGACAGTGTATATCTTTGTTTCATGTCTGTATAACTACTCTGAGGATGGCTCATGTGAGCTGAAAGGTTAGGGCCAACTTAATAAAAAATATCCAAATGTTGGACAATTTTTGTCTTTATTTTCACCAAAAATTAAAGTGAACATTAGAACAGCTCATGATCAGACATAATAGACATTCATTGTCTGTTATATTTAATAATATATGTTTATATATATATATATATATATGATGTAGGTCTGCGTGTTGAGTCTGAAGCCCTGTGGGAAGATGAATAGAGGCATAACATTGCTGACACACTTTCGTAATCATCACTAGACTGATCCAGATCTGTCTGAATTCTTTTCACTGTCCTCAGATTGACACCCAAACACTCTGAAATGTTCATATTGAAGTGTTGTGGGGCCGATAAGGATGTCACCCCCGCAAGCTTATCAAAGAAAAGGTGAGAAACAGCTAAGACAATGAGAGGACAAAGGCGGAGGTTTATGAAACAATAAACGTCGAATTTATTTATCCAAAGTGTACAAGAGTGTACTTTGGAGAAGTGTGTTGCATTGGCGTCGGGTCCGGTAAGACTGGTTTCCTTCAGAGAAGTTGGTTTAGTTGTATCGGCGACACAGGTGTAGAGTTGGTTGCGGTGGTAGCTGGTTGACTGCCAGATGGGAGAGTTGGGTCGTCGACAGTAGCTGGTCATCTGCCGGATGGGTAGAGCTGGCAGTAGCTGGTTGGTCAAAGACATATGAAGGTTCGGCAGGGTTGGTTAGGATGAGTCCCTAAACAGGGCTGAGTCAGAACAGTGATACGACTTCCCGGGTGGATCAACTGTGGAGACGGGATCACGCTAAAGTGTAGCACTTGACGAAGGTGGAGTCCCTAAACAGGGCCAAGTCAGAGCAGCGATATGACTTCCCGGGTGGATCAACCGCGGAGACAGGATCGTGCCGAAGTGTAGCACTTGACGAAGGTGGATTTCCTAAACAGGGCCGAGTAGTGTTGTGCCTTCCAGGGCGGATCGACCGCGGAGACGATATCGCACCGAAGGGTAGCACTTGAAGCTGGGTCAGAGAGGCGATACGTCTTCCAGGGCGGATTGACCGCGGAAACGGGATCAAGCCGAAGAGTATTCTCTCGACGAAGGCACCGGAGGCTCACAAAGGGAGCGTACTACACTTTGATCCTAGCCCCCGGGCCAAGCAGCCTGTTTGGACGAAAAAAAGGAGCTAACAATAAGTAAAACAATTTATTCAAGTACTCCCTGGCTAGAGGGAGTAGAAAACCGTAAATATTAAATTAATCCCAATGTTGTTCGATGTTTGAGAAGCGCTGCCTAATCCGATGCTCACGAGGCAGTGTTTTAGAGTCAACAATATTGGTCGGTCATCAGTTTCTCGCATGCTGCTTGACTTAAATCAGCGAGATCAAGGGTTGTGAAAGGTCAAGGTTGTTTGTCTAAGGAGCGGCTAATGGTGGCTGCGACAGAAGGTTCAAGCATGAATGCTAAGCAGTACAGCATGCCATTTCCAAATTTTGGGCAGTATGAATTGTGTCATAGTGCTCTTTTTTTCACAGACAGTGTATAACTGAACCGATTATACTGTGCAGTTGACAAGATAAAAAAAAAATAATACACATGCGCAAAATTTAGAATATAAAATGCCGACAATTAACCCATCGCATACTGTATATCTGTATGTATGTGTGTATATATATATATATGTGTGTGTGTGTATATATATATATATATATATATATATATATATATATGGACAGATTTTCTTATAGTTTTTGATTAAGCACACTGCTGGACAAAACCTATTCTAACTACATACAAGAGAATTGTAACTTCTCTATATTTTGCCTCTATACATTAAAGTTGGAATTATACATTCATTTTATACTTTACATTTTAAGCATCAGTCAGTCAGTTATGTACCATGCGTGATACACACGTAGGTGATCATGTATCTTTTTAGACATGACTGATGAGGCAGATTTTTTTCCTGCAGTAGGTAGCCATTTCTTTCTGCGGTAGAAATTATTAGCACATAAGTGAATGTAATGGGCTTGACTGGAATTCGAACTCGGCTCTCCGATTCCTCAATCCAAGCCGCTATTTAGGAATATTATTTATAAATAAAAGATAACAGAAAATGGCAACATTGCTTACCTCCCTTGACTGATATCAGCCAGTTATATGCCATGTGTGATACACATGTAGGTGATCATGTATCTTTCGATACATGACTGATGAGGCAGATTTTTTCCCCCACAGTAAGTTTCCATTTCTTTCTGCAATAGACCAGTTGCCATCCAAGGCTATAGAACCCAATGTGTCCTGCTATTTACCCATAGCTAGAGGGAGTAGAAGAGAATTCATACCTTTCCCAAGAGTATTAGTATATAAGTGAATAATGGATTTGACTGGAATTCGAACTCAGCTCTTTAATTCTTGCTACTTTTTGCTTTTCTGCTTGTTGGAAATTCTCTTCTTCAGTTCCAATCAAACCATATGATCATTCTAAAGGCATATTAGACTTCTACTACTTTTTAGCAAAGTACTAGAGCAGTAGTCCTCAATGTATTTTGCCCAATGCACCCTTTTCCCCATAAGTCAAGATGTCATTCCCCCCAACTCCCTTTCCTCTAGATCTTTTAGCATAAATGAAGGTGTTCCCCAGGGCTTTATTTTGGACATACATTGCTCCTAATTTTCACTAACCTACCTGGTGTCATCAGTTCTCATCTTGGTATCTATGCTGATTGTTGGAGTTTTTGGGTACCCTGGTGTACTAGTGAGCCAGCCAAAATGAGCTGACTCATTTTATAGTTCACCAATAGAAGAGTTAACCAATCAGAAGGCTCAAAATATTCAATGAGACATGTATAAAGGCGCCCATGTTTTTCCCGAATATGCACTGCCAGCCTTTTGATATCAGAGACAGAAGAATTACGGAACAGCTGCTGGTGGTATTGGCGATATAGTCAGATTCAGTAGAGTGTCTGACTCGTGAGTGTTAATCTTTAATGTTGTTTCATTGAACAGATTACGTACTGTGCTGTATTCTATATCCATAGGCTATGGTGAACATGGTCAACACTGATGACAAAACTATTTACTCCTGTTTTAATGGTATATCTCATTGTTCCATAAAGTCAAATCAGCAGCTGATCTCAAAAATGATATACACATATATTTGTTGTTAACTGCAGTAAGAAATGGCTTTTTATTTTCAATGCCACTAAGACAAAACTGTTCTCTTTTAATCATCCTAGTGAATCCTTCTTAACTTCCATCAGCATGACCACCAAGAGATTCATTATACCTTTTCAGATTAACATTTTTCCACTGACATGAAGTGAAAAGATTTTATTGAATCAATTGCCAGGTCTGCTGCTAGGAAAGTTCATTCATTGCTAAACAACTTTTCTCATCAGAATCTATTTTACACATTTATAAGTCAACCATTTGTCCATACATTGAATATGGGACATCTGGTCTGATTCTTCTGCTATGCATTTAGAGATTTTTGACAAAATACAAATTGGTCCTGAATTGGCAATTCAGCTTCAGTCACTTTCCCACCGCTGAAGATTCCCATGCCTTCTCTATAAATACGTTCATGACAAATGTTCTGATGACCTTTCCTTTTCGGTACCTTGACTTTACGAAAATTAAGTACAGTACTAGATTGGCAGCTAGGTCTTATCATTTTACAGAAATGGTAAGATGTAACAGTTTCTTCTCTTACACTTTTCACTTGTGGAACACTTTTCCAGCTTCTTGCTTTCCAGTCAACTTTGATCTTCAAACCTTTAAATGCAATGTCAATTGTTGTCTTCTGTCTTAATTCCTCTTCTTTTATTGTTTTCTCTCCTTAATAGGAGTTTTTCACTTTTCGATTAAGTATAACTGTAAGTTCTATGCTAACAGTTTCTTCTATTGCCCTTTTCACTTGTGGGAATCTCTTCCAGCTTCTTGCTTCCAGCCAACTTTGATCTTCAAACCTTTAAATGCAATGTCAATTGTTGTCTTCTGTCTTAATTCCTCTTCTTTTTATTGTTTTCTCTCCTTAATAGGAGTTTTTCACTTTTCGATTAAGTATAACTGTAAGTTCTATGCTAACAGTTTCTTCTATTGCCCTTTTCACTTGTGGGAATCTCTTCCAGCTTCTTGCTTTCCAGCCAACTTTGATCTTCAAACCTTTAAATGCAATGTCAATTGTGGTCTTCTGTCTTAATTACTCTTCTTTTTATTGTTTTCTCTCCTTAATAGGAGTTTTTCACTTTTCGATTAAGTATAACTGTAAGTTCTATGCTAACAGTTTCTTCTATTGCCCTTTTCACTTGTGGGAATCTCTTCCAGCTTCTTGCTTTCCAGCCAACTTTGATCTTCAAACCTTTAAATGCAATGTCAATTGTTGTCTTCTGTCTTAATTCCTCTTCTTTTTATTGTTTTCTCTTCTTAATAGGAGTTTTTCACTTTTCGATTAAGTATAACTGTAAGTTCTATGCTAACAGTTTCTTCTATTGCCCTTTTCACTTGTGGGAATCTCTTCCAGCTTCTTGCCTCCAGCCAACTTTGATCTTCAAACCTTTAAATGCAATGTCAATTGTTGTCTTCTGTCTTAATTCCTCTTCTTTTTATTGTTTTCTCTCCTTAATAGGAGTTTTTCACTTTTCTATTAAGTATAACTGTAAGTTCTATGCTAACAGTTTCTTCTATTGCCCTTTTCACTTGTGGGAATCTCTTCCAGCTTCTTGCTTTCCAGCCAACTTTGATCTTCAAACCTTTAAATGCAATGTCAATTGTTGTCTTCTGTCTTAATTCCTCTTCTTTTTATTGTTTTCTCTCCTTAATAGGAGTTTTTCACTTTTCGATTAAGTATAACTGTAAGTTCTATGCTAACAGTTTCTTCTATTGCCCTTTTCACTTGTGGGAATCTCTTCCAGCTTCTTGCTTCCAGCCAACTTTGATCTTCAAACCTTTAAATGCAATGTCAATTGTTGTCTTCTGTCTTAATTCCTCTTCTTTTATTGTTTTCTCTCCTTAATAGGAGTTTTTCACTTTTCGATTAAGTATAACTGTAAGTTCTATGCTAACAGTTTCTTCTATTGCCCTTTTCACTTGTGGGAATCTCTTCCAGCTTCTTGCTTTCCAGCCAACTTTGATCTTCAAACCTTTAAATGCAATGTCAATTGTTGTCTTCTGTCTTAATTCCTCTTCTTTTTATTGTTTTCTCTCCTTAATAGGAGTTTTTCACTTTTCGATTAAGTATAACTGTAAGTTCTATGCTAACAGTTTCTTCTATTGCCCTTTTCACTTGTGGGAATCTCTTCCAGCTTCTTGCTTCCAGCCAACTTTGATCTTCAAACCTTTAAATGCAATGTCAATTGTTGTCTTCTGTCTTAATTCCTCTTCTTTTTATTGTTTTCTCTCCTTAATAGGAGTTTTTCACTTTTCGATTAAGTATAACTGTAAGTTCTATGCTAACAGTTTCTTCTATTGCCCTTTTCACTTGTGGGAATCTCTTCCAGCTTCTTGCTTTCCAGCCAACTTTGATCTTCAAAAATTGAAATGCAATGTCAATTGTTGTCTTCTGTCTTAATTCCTCTTCTTTTATTGTTTTCTCTCCTTAATAGGAGTTTTTCACTTTTCGATTAAGTATAACTGTAAGTTCTATGCTAACAGTTTCTTCCATTGCCCTTTTCACTTGTGGGAATCTCTTCCAGCTTCTTGCTTTCCAGCCAACTTTGATCTTCAAAAATTGAAATGCAATGTCAATTGTTGTCTTCTGTCTTAATTCCTCTTCTTTTTATTGTTTTCTCTCCTTAATAGGAGTTTTTCACTTTTCGATTAAGTATAACTGTAAGTTCTATGCTAACAGTTTCTTCTATTGCCCTTTTCACTTGTGGGAATCTCTTCCAGCTTCTTGCTTTCCAGCCAACTTTGATCTTCAAAAATTGAAATGCAATGTCAATTGTTGTCTTCTGTCTTAATTCCTCTTCTTTTATTGTTTTCTCTCCTTAATAGGAGTTTTTCACTTTTCTATTAAGTATAACTGTAAGTTCTATGCTAACAGTTTCTTCTATTGCCCTTTTCACTTGTGGGAATCTCTTCCAGCTTCTTGCTTTCCAGCCAACTTTGATCTTCAAACCTTTAAATGCAATGTCAATTGTTGTCTTCTGTCTTAATTCCTCTTCTTTTTATTGTTTTCTCTCCTTAATAGGAGTTTTTCACTTTTCGATTAAGTATAACTGTAAGTTCTATGCTAACAGTTTCTTCTATTGCCCTTTTCACTTGTGGGAATCTCTTCCAGCTTCTTGCTTCCAGCCAACTTTGATCTTCAAAAATTGAAATGCAATGTCAATTGTTGTCTTCTGTCTTAATTCCTCTTCTTTTATTGTTTTCTCTCCTTAATAGGAGTTTTTCACTTTTCGATTAAGTATAACTGTAAGTTCTATGCTAACAGTTTCTTCTATTGCCCTTTTCACTTGTGGGAATCTCTTCCAGCTTCTTGCTTTCCAGCCAACTTTGATCTTCAAAAATTGAAATGCAATGTCAATTGTTGTCTTCTGTCTTAATTCCTCTTCTTTTATTGTTTTCTCTCCTTAATAGGAGTTTTTCACTTTTCGATTAAGTATAACTGTAAGTTCTATGCTAACAGTTTCTTCTATTGCCCTTTTCACTTGTGGGAATCTCTTCCAGCTTCTTGCTTTCCAGCCAACTTTGATCTTCAAACCTTTAAATGCAATGTCATTCATTATCTTCTGTCTCAATTCCTCTTCTTTTTTATTGTTTTCTCTCCTTAATAGGAGTTTTTCACTTTTCGATTAAGTATAACTGTAAGTTCTATGCTAACAGTTTCTTCTATTGCCCTTTTCACTTGTGGGAATCTCTTCCAGCTTCTTGCTTTCCAGCCAACTTTGATCTTCAAAAATTGAAATGCAATGTCAATTGTTGTCTTCTGTCTTAATTCCTCTTCTTTTATTGTTTTCTCTCCTTAATAGGAGTTTTTCACTTTTCGATTAAGTATAACTGTAAGTTCTATGCTAACAGTTTCTTCTATTGCCCTTTTCACTTGTGGGAATCTCTTCCAGCTTCTTGCTTTCCAGCCAACTTTGATCTTGAAAACTTTAAATGCAATGTCATTCATTATCTTCTGTCTCAATTCCTCTTCTTTTTATTGTTTTCTCTCCAGAATGTTTTTTTCATTTTTGCATTTTCTTTCACACTAACCCCACTGCATTTTAGTGGCTTTGTTGCCTTGCTTGGAGTGAAGTGATTTAAAAAAAAAAAAAAAGAAAAGAAAAAAAAGGTCTACCATATCATTGAACATTGTTGCTACATCTGGGCTGGTGCTTCTGTTAAGTATCTGTAGGGTTTGACAAAATCCAAAACATTTGCAATGTCCTCAGTCCTGACCTGGTATCCTGGCTTCATTCATTTTTTTTTCACCATAATGTACTGATATTATTGAAAAAAATAGTTATTTTAGTGGTAGCAAAAAAACTTAAATGTATGTAAACAAGTTGATACATTAAATAATAGAGACTATATGCTGAAATTTTCATATGTTATAACAAAACTTTCTTCTGTTTTAATGTAGCAATGACAAATAGTATCACATAATGAGACTTGCCTAACTTACATATAAGAAATGTATGTATAAGCCTTACTACTACTGTAGAAGGCAGTCGTATATGAGACCTTGAATCCCACCCAACAGTATATCTCTGTTTATAAAGAGAAGTATGTATAGTGATATCGAAACGAGACTTGCCTAATTTACATATAAGCAAATAGACTTGTATGTATAAGCCTTACTACTACTGTAGAAGGCAGTCGTATATGAGACCTTGAATCCCACCCAACAGTATATCTCTGTTTATAAAGATAAGTATGTGTAGTGATATTGAAACGAGACTTGCCTAATTTACATATAAGCAAATAGACTTGTATTTATAAGCCTTACTACTACTGTAGAAGGCAGTCGTATATGAGACCTTGAATCCCACCCAACAGTATATCTCTGTTTATAAAGAGAATATGTGTAATGATATTGAAATGAGACTTGTCTAATTTGCATATAAGCAAATAGACAAGTATGTATAACCCTTACTACTACTGTCAGAGGCAGACATGTCTGACATCTTAAATCACACACTTCATAACTCTCAATACATTAAGCTGTCAATCTATCAGGTTAGGATATAATATTTTCTCTTAATATTTCTCATTTACATTCATATATATTTTGAATGCACCCAAACAGTTTTGTGTATGTTAGATTGTATTTTAGGAACTTTGATAAAAAATAAAGTTGTTTATGATTAGTTGCAATAATTTATAGATGGAAATGTAAGAAAGAAAAAAAATGAGGAAGAAAGAAAAATTAAAAACAAAAGACTAAAGTGATGAGAAAAATGGGAAAGAAAACTACAAAAGGAAATGTAAATGGCAAAAGGAAAAGGAAGGAAAAGAAAGAAAGAAAACAAAAATTGGAAAAAGAACAATATTTGTTTCCTACAAGTGAGATAGTTATTTTTTCTACTTTCTTTTCATATTAAGAATTTTGTTTACAAACCTAACTATGGATTATGGATATTTTGTTTACAAACCTATAACTATGGATTATGGTCAAGAAATAGCAAAATAGAAATGCATTCAATCGAACACAAGGTGATGAAGTATTGCTGTTCACAATATTCATGTCTGTTATTTCTTCTGGTGCCATAATGAAAATCTTTGGCATTTTTCAGCAGTACTTGAATATTTCCAAAATGTCATTCATGTCACAGATGCATGTTTAGGTATGCTTCAAATAACTTGTCTCAAAGAAATTCTGATGTCAGAACACCCAAATGTCAATATATATATATATATATATATATATATATATATATATATATATGGATGATATGATATGATTGATAAATTGTTGTCTAAATGAAAATAAAACTGACATCTCATTTTAACAGATGTATTTACCAAATTTACACAAAATTATCTTGAAATAGTAAAGAGTAAATTTATTCAATAAAATAGCCATTGGCTTCAACAATGGCCTCCACATGACTTCAGAATCTCCTGCAACTCTTCTAGACAGTCTCCTTGTTTAAGTTTGTGAATGCTGCCATAATCCTTGCCTTCAGTTCATTTTAGTGTTACAATGAGTTTTGTTGGTCACTTGCTCAACTGCACCCCACACATAATAATTAAGGGGGTTGCAATCTGGGGATTAGGTGGCCAGATGTAAGGGATGATGTGGTCGCAGAAATTCTCTGACAGCCATGACAGGGTTCTCTTGCTTGTGTGGCATGGTGCAGAGTCTTGTTGCCAGACATAAGATCTTCCAACAGCCACACTCTTGATCTAGAGCAGCACTACCTCTTCAAGGCACTTGATGTAGTTCTCTGTGTTGAATCTGAAGCCCTCACCAACAAATTCAAGAGTTCTTTTCTGATCATAATGATCAGAGTGAGTTTTCCAAGCTGCCATACCTTCATAATCAATATTAGAATCATCCAACTCTTTCTGAATCCATTTCCCTGTCCTCAGATTTACACTCAAGTACTCTAAAATGTTCATATTATAGGTTCCGGTGTAAATGCCAAGCAGTACAGCATGCTGTTTCCAAATTTCTGGCATAGTGAATTGTGTCATGGTGCTCTTTACTCATGGACAGTGCCCAACCGATTATACTATACTGTGCAGTCAGCAAAATCAGAAACAAACAATGTGCATGTATGAAATTAAAAATATATATATATAGTAAAGGTAAAAAAATAAATTCCGTGGATGTATAATCCAAGTGAGTCCTAGTAATATAAAAATATTAAAATTGACCCACAAAAAGAAAGCTCAATGTATTTTATTTGTACAGAACAATATAATGAATAATCAGAAAAATTTCTTTTTACCTCATGTGGGGAATAGGCTATTTCAGCAGATGATAAAAGATGTTGTCTGTCTTTTCAACCCTGATATGGAATGGAATTCACGTCTGTAGAGCTAGAGGAAGTAGGAAGTAAAAGTCAACTTAAGGAAGAAATATGGGAAGGGGGTCAACATAAAAATTTAACATGCCAAGTGTACCTAAAACAGAGTTCACACTTTTTGATGTATAAGTCTCTCTCTCTCTCTCTCTCTCTATATATATATATATATATATATATATATATATATATATATATAGGAGGTACGGTGGAGTAATGGATAGCAGCTTGGATTGAGGAATTAGAGAGCCAAGTACAAATCCATTACATTCACCTACATGCTAATACATTTTGGAAAGGTATGAATCCTCTTGTTCTCCCCCCAGCTATGGGTAAATAGCAGGATAGACTGGATGGCAACTGGTCTAGGAGAAGGACAACTCTGAATTCAAAACTTGCAGTGTTGTTTGGGGACCTTGTGGCACATGGTGCACCAGGTCTCTGTATTCGTCTCTTCTCAAAGTGTGGTTGGTTCTACACAAAACCTTCACCACTATAATCAAGTTATATGTGCAGGTTGTCTGGCTGTTGGTTCCTGGGAACTGAATTTCCTGACCCTCATACGTCATAAAAAGAGTCCCTGGTAAGTGTGGGTCAACAGCCTACGTCGATCAATGATGGGAGAGCCCACAATATATATATATATATATATATATATATATATATATATATATGCATATGCATATGCAATTATGCTAGAATTAATAAGATGTATAATAGTTAATTATATTGCTATTTATAAAGAATAATTTGCACATTAAAAAATAAAAGAGAAAATTTATTTTATATAAATTATATAAGTCTCTCTCTCTCTCTCTCTCTCTCTCTGTCTGTCTCTTTCTGTCTGTCTGTCTGTCTCTCTCTCTCTATATATACATATATTGTCATCCACAGACAGATTGTTTTGCTGTATCACAGCTCATCAGTGTGGCTAGATGTCCAGTTGCCTCTAGCTAGGATCAAAACCCAACTGAATTAGCATCAGTCGGGGATTCTACCACTAAGCTGTTGGCACATGGCAGGGATGAAGGTGAATTTAAGTGTATTTATTTTTAGATAAACACACAGTGACTGAGAGAACTCGATTCGATTTACTGAAGAGTCTTGCATTATTAGCTGTAATAGTCACTGTTTACAAACCCACACTTCCTCCTCAGAGAGCTCAACTGAAATAAATTTTTCAGGAGCATATATATGCAATTATGCTATAATTAATAAGACATGTACAATAGTTAATTATATTGCTATTTATAAAGAATAATTTGCACATGAAAAAATAAAAGAGAAAATTTATTTTATATAAATTATATAAGTTTCTCTCTCTCTCTCTATATATATATATATATATATATATATATATATATATATATATGTATGTATATGCAATTGTGCTATAATTAATAAGACATGTACAATAGTTAATTATATTGCTGTTTATAAAGAATAATTTGCACATGAAAAAATAAAAGAGAAAATTTATTTAATACCAGTCATAATGGTGAAAATACTGCCTTTTGGCTGGGATCAAACATCAATCATTGGTGTTGAAAGTACTTTGGCCACAAGAGAAGCCATCATTTACAATTTCATGATTACAAGATACATGAAATTTTAAATTAAAATATGACTGATCTTATTCAGTAATATCTATCATAAATAATTCTGTATTTGAGAAATATGAATTTTTTCCTATCATATTTTAATGTATATAGCATTTCTTAAAAGTTCATAGTGGTTACATTAGTTATCTGAATTTTATATCTGAATTCAATTACATTATGTTTTTGCCAACTTCTGGGGCAAATTTAAAGAAAAAATAGTTTTGTTCATTTGAACCATTTATTTGAAAACTTGCTCTTTTAATAATACTAGTAGGAACAAAAATATTTGATGGGAATTCACTTTAAAATTATTTTTAATAAAAATGATATTAAAACTGTATAGAAAAAATAATTAAAATATTGGAATTGTGCAAAAATTAATATAGAAACTATTTTAATAAAAAAGTTAATATTGAAGTGAATTAAAAAATAATTTAGAAAAATAGTGTAACTAATAGTTTCTTTGAAAAGAAACTTCTGAAATGAAGCCAAACACTTTATATAAAAATAAACAGGATGTGTCCAACTTTGATATTTTCAAAAATTAGCCAAATTTGAAACAAAAATGGGCATGGTTTGATTGGATGCTGACTTTTGATATTTTGACCAGTGGCAATAAACATATAAGTCCCTAAGGAGTGGGTTTACAAGTTGATTTTGATCCACATGTTTGCTATATAAGATGGAAAAGGTAGAAAGGGGTAGACCATACCTAAGTAAAAGGCTGATGATAATGCTGTTGTTGCTACTGCTGAGAAGAGATTAAGACACTGAGGCAAAAGGTTTAACTGTCTTGGCATTTAATTCTACTGCTGCAGCTGAAAACAAAAATAAACCATACAGTGACCTGGGATGATAAAAGACTACTTATGTAACTGGCAAACATAGAAGAAGAAGAAGAATATTCTAAATTCTCTTAATACAAATGACTTTCATAGACTTGAAAAAGTTTATCTCAAATTCAAGGAAACCTGTTCCAAAAACATGAAGATTCATCAAAAGAACTCAGAAAAGCAGCTTTGCCAAGGTAGATCAACATTTTTTCACCCACTCATTGAATTTCAAATATCAACTTTTGCACCTGCCACATTCTGAATTGTGAAATTTTTTGAGTAAGTAAATTTCTTTGGCTGCTATGAAATTGATTTATATAAACTGTTGTTCTAAAAGAAAGTTATTAAAATCACTTTGTTGTTATAGAAAACATTTGCTTTACATGAAATATAGTTTTCTAAGAGAAAACTGATTTGTACTAAAGTCCAAATCAGTTTTCTCTTAACTGTTAAGCTGTCTTGATGAATTGAAGCACACAAGGGAAATTTTGTTTGAGGCCTAAATTGTAATTTGTACATTTTGTACCTTGTGAAAAACATGTAATGGGAGGAGAGTTATGGAAGAAAGATTTATTTTCCCATTTATATTTCTTCTGTTATGGGCATTATTATATCCGTGATATAATAACACCATATTTCATCAACAGAACAGAATGGCTGAAAGGAAAAAGAATGACAAACATGCTTGGTTCTTAGAGAGACTTTTATACCACTAAAACATACACAAAACTATATATACAAGTATCCCACATGGAGAATAATATATCACATATATCTGCAAAGTGTAAGGAGAAACAAAAAGGAAGGTTCTTACATATAATATGGAGATAATCCTGTAACTAGAGAAACCATTTTAAAACTCCAGATTCAAATGGACTGGATTCATCTATGTTCCAAATGGGGACATATTCCATGAACAGGAAACAGCTAGTCTTCAGTTTTCCCAAATTGAGGACTGTGAGCTAGAGTTTCATTCTATATCTGGGAAAGATATATTCAAAAATGGAAACAGCACCATGGACTTGTAAACTGCTGGGGAGGCAGATTTAATCTCTGCATGGGCCACAGGGGTGGTGAGCTAAAGAAACTAACCTTACTATTTGGTTGCTGTAAATAAACTAAAAAAAATGACTGCTGCTTTTGTTGCTGTATTGAGTGACATCATTAAGTGGATATCATGTGATCCACATGAAATATCTCCACCAAAGGAAGATAAGTGCCTTCTATGACCTTTCAAATATTTTTGTCATTATAATAAATGTTTGTTCCACTGAAAATTTCTCTCAGTGTAAAAGTATTCTTGTGTTTTGTTTTTGTTTATGCCATTCAAATACTCAGGATAAGAGAATTCATTTTTCTCTTCTCCTTTTCCCCAAATGAATCAATTTATTCACCACTTGATGGGAAATTCCAAGCTTATGTAAAAATTAGCTTAACATGAAATATTTTTGAAACAGTAAAATTGTTAAAAAGTGTCTCATTATTGGAGTAGAATATTCTGTTGAGAAATCTTCATGTCAAAAATTAGCTTTTGTTATTTGTCTCACTAAACAATAACCACAACAAATAAATAGGTAAATAAAATATAAGGTTGGAGAGATTTTACAAGAAGTTTTCTCTTTGTTTGGACAAAAATATTGACTAGACATCTTGTAAAAAATACAATTGTCACCCAAGCTTTCTACTGACAGACTAATGATTACTCCATGTTGTATTTCAATTAATGATCTCATTGGTGTGCACTGAAAGCTGAGTAAGGGCTCATTGCATGCTCACAAGGTAACAATATGAAAGACAAATGTTAGATTGAATAATGATAACACAAATCTGTTTTCTCATATTATAAAACAGATGTTTCATTCAGGTCTTCACCTGCTTACTGCATAGATAGGTAGGTGACACTGGACAACTTCTTCTATATAGACCTCCTCCTCCTACCACCTCCTATCCCATCTACCTTATATGCAAGCCGCTAGTGGCATGACACCCAGAGACAGATTGTGTGTAGGGACTCATCCCAATGTGTGTCTGATAAGATGAATGCATAGCATCAGAACCACACAACTAATCCATCTTCTATAGAGGATGAACCAGAACTCCTCTGATCCCAATCATGACTGTTAATATAGATCAGCACCTGGATACACCCTATTTCCGGTTTTGTTGTCACTTGATCTCCAAAGATCTCTCATCCATTCCTTTACTTCATTGTTCCTCTTTGGTCAAAATGGATGTCACTTAGAAAGCTAGATTTCAAAAAGAACCACCTTCTGGTCATTAAACAGAAACACTTGAGATCAAAATAAAACCACTTCAATCTTTTCTATATTGATGTCCATAATATCGCAACCTGCTAACTTCTCATTTTCATATTATATAATTTTTGATGATTTTCAACTCAAGTACTGCTTGTCTTACAGACACAAGAAAGTAGTAAAGTTAAAGTTATTTTTAAAACAATTAACTGAATATTGCAAAGCCATTGTGGGTTTAACAAATCCTTTTCCATGACACATGATATGCTATTCATGAAAGAGAAAAAAGTTTTTGTAAGTAACTCAGGAAAAACACTGTTGTTTGGGATTCCACCGTTAAGAAGCTCACTGTACAAAGTCTGTTAAAACTAGTAATGCAATGATAACTGTACTGCATATCACCAATAATATTATAGAGTATATGTGCATTATAGATTTCAGAATTTCTTAGACAAGGTGGAAAACAAATGTTCTGTTACCACAGTACCTCTATTATTTTGTTTTCCCCATCTTCTTTTTAATTTAGGTACATTTTAGATTAGTCACCATTTTTTACTACCTCCTGTTTAGCTTATAGTAATTAGCCAAACTGGTATAATAAACATAATGTTAAAGTACAAAGTTCCTATTTTTTTATCCTTCTAATTCCACTCCCAATGATAGCATTGCCAGTATGTAACCTCTTAAAGTTTTTTCTCTAAACATTGGTCTCCTTTAATATAGTATTATTATTTTAATATTAGGTTGGTGCAAAAATAATGTCGTTTTTTGACGTTCAACTTCATGTGAGAAAATGACATTATTTTTGCACCAACCTAATATTTATTTAAGGTAGCCACTTTGTATACATTTATTTTTACTGCTGTACTTCATCATGTAGAACTCTTTTCACCATATATTGACTTTTTGCACATTCTGCCATAACTTCATATAACTCTTTCCCTTTTGTAGATATTATTATTGCAAACTTTATACCATATTCCTGTAAGCAAACTACTCTTATGACTGACTCAATTCAAATAAAATGAAATATAGGATTAAATATTTGTAAGAGAGCTTGCTCTTATGAATTACTTAATTCAAATGTGTATAAAAAGAAAAAATTTATTTGTGTGGAGAATGTACATAAATGATCAAATTTGCAGAAATCCATATTAGATATTCTAGCAGAATGATGCTCCACAGTCAAGTATACCCACTGAAGTTAATTGAGAACAAAAACATAATGATACATGAGATAGATAACATATATAAAACATCCAATAGAAATTGTTCAGACTTAATTAAGAGAAAGAGTGTCATTATCTATTAGGATAACGTAAGATAGACTCAGCAGGGAATTTACACTCATCTGCCATATTAATTAGATATTGCACCTTATTCCAATCTTCAGAGAATTCTCTTAATTTGAATTCCCTGGAAGGCTTAAAAAGGCACCAGAAACAGTTTTTTGCTGAGAAAGAAAAATGTTTTGGAATGTAGGATTATAAAGTTATCTGAAATATAACAAAAGATACTGAAACAAAAGTAACATGTTGTTCAATAAGGTTCATCTGAAAAAATAAGAAATATGTAAAAAAATGTTTCTTTTTATCTTAATAAACTAAACAAATTTATTTAGTGACACATTAAAATAAGCCCATAGATTTTATACACAATATAAAACTCACGGTACATATAAGCTATATACATGATGGGAAGGGTTTATTAAACAAGTAAATTAAAACTTTTATTTACCTTAATTATTAGCAAGACAGTAAATTGAATTGTAGGATTTTCTGTGGTAAAGACAAGTGATATTGGTTTAAAACCCAATTATATTTAAAGTAAGTGGTACCAGATGCATATACAACAGGTCAGTTCAACATACTTTAGCTTCCCTAAGATATAGGGAGCAGGAGACCCACCATGTTGCTTCTGTTAATACATCATCAAACACAGCACCTCATTTAGGCTTAGAATATCACTAACTGGACACTAGAAGACTGACAATGTGCAGTATGGAATAATGAATCATGTTTCTAGTTTTTTTAGATTGATGATAAAGTTTATATATGGTGTAGACACCATGGACCATCCCAATTTTCATCAAGGCACTCTGCAAGCTGGTGGTGGTTCCATAATGTTGTGGGATATGTTGACATGGCTTGAGTTTATTTTAAAGATGTTATTAACTGGTAACCATTCCATTGCAAATTTGTACCTATGTATAGACTCCATGTACCCTAACAATAATAGATTATTCCAGGATAAAGCACTATATCATCTGTTGCCCAATTTATGCAAAACTTGTTTGAAGGGAATTCTGGAGATTTTCAACATATGGTGCAACCAGATATGTACCCACTTGAGCATTTATAAGACATGGTGGAGAAAGTTTTATGCATACAGATTCTATACCCACCAAATAACCTGAGTAGTTTCCCACTATCAAGAAGGCATGTTTTAATGTCCATCCAAAGGTTTTCTGACAACTTGTGGAATTGCTACACTTTGTTGGGGTAGAGATGGTTCTACATGAGATTAGGCACCTATTCCATGTCTTATATATAAGTCTGAACATCTTATTGAATAGAATAGACAAGGAATATCTGTTAAACCTTTTGGTGAATTTTTAATGGTGTCAAATACATTGGTCATAGCACAACATATCCATTGAGAAGATAGACCCATCATCTCTCCAAGCAAAGTACTATATATATATATATATATATATATATAGCATAATGAGAAGCCACGTATACTTTCTTGATATGTATATAATATGGATAAAACAACTGAAAAAAAATTGGGTGTTTTTTTGCGAAAGTATTTATTTATATGTCCTTCCTCAGAAATTCAATTAATATCTGAGGAAGGACCGAGGTGATCTGAAATATTAAAAATATATATAAAAACATATAAATAAATACTTTCGCAAAAAAACACCCAATTTTTTTTCAGTTGTTTTATCCATATTATATATATATATATATATATATATATATATATATATATATATATATAAACACTTGGCACAAATCCATAGTTACCCTTCTAATAACTATCAGATCATGATCAATAATACAAGTGTTCTGCAAATAAAAAAAGATTAAAATTTTTGGAGTCTTATTCACATTGAAAAATGGCAATCCAGGATTATTTGTCTTAATCTTAGCATACATGTTTTAAAATGTCTTTAAACTGTAAACCATGTGATGCTAAAATCTATTCCACTAACACAGTATTTAAAACCATGTTCATTGAAACCTCCAGACCATTAACAGCATAATCACTCCACTGTTCAAAAAGCACTCTCTGTTTAAAAGTACTACAAATTCATTAAGCTTACTTGCAAGTTTCTACCTGATATCAAATGAATTATTTGACACCTGAAGAAACTCACTAAATGGCTCAACAGACATTACATGTTGATTTTAATTAATAAAGCATGTTTAAACAAATGACTGCTGCCTAAATATATTATGTTAAAAATATATAACCCTGCATATTTACTGGCAGTTTCACATTTTAAATAAACATCAAACCATGTGTTACACATTTTTGTGTAGACTGCAGTGTTGATTTCTATATCTATCTATATTCTTTATATGTTATGAAATGGACTAAGTCTTTTTAGCATGATGGTCACCAGATCGATGTGAATGTGTACTGTGTACTTACAAAGTATTATACGTGTCTGTATTTGTATGTATATATTTGTATGTTATGTAGGGTTGTTTCTACTGTTGGATGTGTATATGTGTATATAGGGGTATATATATGTAAGGGTTTTTTTTTTTTATATGAAGGTATATGGTTGTGTATGTTGGCATCTATCATATGTTAACCTGTTTATGTGTACGAGTAAGGGTGTAAATTCTGGTAAGTGTCTACCACTAAATGTGTAAGTATATGTTTGGGTATATAGAGATATATATGTGTACTTGTGTGTGTGTAAATATGTGTATACATATGCATATGTATGTGTGAGTGTGCATATGTGTATGTATATGTAGTATATATGTATATATCTGTATGTATATGTTTATATATGCATATATATGTATATGTGTGTATGTTTAAATGTGTATATATATATGTATATATGTATGTATATGGGTGTACATATATATGTGTGTGTGGGTATTTATATGTATGCGCTCGACTGTTGGTGTACTGTATATCTGGATGTGTTGATATGGGTATTTATATATGATTAGATATTTATGTATATATGGATGTATGTTTTGTATGTTTGTGTGTCGTTGTATTTGTATGTATGCTTTAGTGTCTTGGAGTGTATCATAGATACAAACTAAAATCTACTTTTGTTGATAAGGAACCTTTAATTGCTTATAGACCGTTGTTCTTTTCTTAAATTATGATAAACTTTTAATATATTTTATAATAATATTGTTGGAATATTATTAGAATATAAGTTGGTCTATGTATACTTATTCCTTTCCCTTTTGTGTGTATGTGTCTACATGTTTATGTATATATGTATATGTGTTTGTATATGTATGTGTGTATATATATATATGTATATACGTATATATATATGTATGTATGTGTATATGTATATATGTATGTGTGTATGTATATATGTATGTGTATGTATATGTGTATGTATATGTGTATATATATGTATGTATGTGTGTATATATATATATATGTGTAGTTGCGTATGTATGTGTGTATATATATGTACAAGCTGATGTGTATATGCATTTTTATATTTATATCGTTTTAAGTTACGTTTGTTTGATTTTTCATGTATATACATGTATTTGTAAATGTCTGTGTATATATTTAATTTATATACATATATGTATGCGTGCGTATGTATGTACATCTAGATATGTATGTGTATGTGTATGTATGTATGTATTTGTATATAGTTGCATCTTTATGTATATATTTCTTTACTTGCTTTATTTACTTTTCTGCGTTGACGTATGGGTCGATATATTTATATGTGCTTATCTATATGTATATTTATGTGCGTATGTCTGTATATGCGTACCTATTATGCGTATATATGGATATGCGTATGCATGTGTTGATTTGTATGCGTATGTGTGAATGTACAATTATATATGGAGGTGGTTATTTACTTTTGTCTGTAATGTGCTGAAAACTATATGATTTAAAAATGTATATATATATATTTATATATATTTATTTGTTTAAATTTTATCTATTTGACCGGATTAGTTATATTTCAAGTTAAAATTCGTTTAATAACATATTAAGCCACGAATATATTCACTTTTGGCTATGACATCTGACCGTCTAGATTATAATGAATGTAGATGTATGTGCCTGTGTGTATTGATGTCTATGTGTAAGGAAAGTGCATTTGCGTACGTGTGGTTGTATGTGGTGTAGATATTTTGTATGTGTGTGTATATATCTAAATACGTCTGAGCGCTTATGTATTATAACCTGCATATGATCGAATGATTTCGCGTGAGAGGCGACTAACATGTTGAAATGAAACTAAAAGTGTATACATTTCTGTCTGGGGTTCTGAACATCCCTTTCAACAGAATTTCAATGAAAATATAAATTAAATAGCATATATATCTTTTATTTTTATTTTTATATTTTTTCTCCTCGGTAATTCTACAATTTAAAACTTAATAGATTTCTAAATAGGTAATTTTTAATTTTTTACTTTTAATTTTAATTTCAAATTTTATAAATCTTTTAATATCTATGATAACCTTGCTTAGTTGTCAAATTTTTCGAATTACCCTATACTTGTATTTTGAATGGTCATTCTAGCTGATGTAGCAGCGTTTACTACTAGCTAAGGATCATTAATTTGAAACATTTAAAACCATTTATTCTATATTCTACATCATCACTTGATAAGACACCAGAAGTGTTGAAAAAAAATGGCTATTTTTGTCGTGATTTTATAACATATTTATGTTGTAATATTCAAATAAATAATTATATATATATATATATATATATTTTTATATTATATATATATATATATATATATATATATATTATATATATATATATTTATATTATATATATATATATATATATATATATATTTATATATATTTATATTATATATATATATATATATATATATATATATATTTATATATATATATATTTATATATATATATTATATATATATATATATTTATATTATATATATATTTATATTATATATATTATATATATATATTTATATTATATATATATTTATATTATATATATTATATATATATATTTATATTATATATATTATATATATATATATTATATATATATATATATTTATATTATATATATTATATATATATATTTATATTATATATATATTTATATTATATATATTATATATATATATTTATATTATATATATTATATATATATATTTATATTATATATATATTTATATTATATATATATATTTATATTATATATATTATATATATATATTTATATTATATATATTATATATATATATTTATATTATATATATTATATATATATATTTATATTATATATATTATATATATATATTTATATTATATATATTATATATATATATTTATATTATATATATTATATAGCATCTCATCTCTCTCATCCAACGAACACCAAATTACACAACAACACAATGCAGGGAATATATATGTAATTTCAAAATCCCTCAAAATTATACCACCTGGTAGACCCATAATATCAGGCATTGGTACCCTCACAGAACTTATATCCGGGTACATAGACAACATCCTAAAACCTTTACTGCCTGACATACCCAGTTATATTAGAGACACCACCGACTTTCTCAACAAATTAAAAAACCTCAACTCAGTCAACCCGGATACAATCCTAGTAACGATGGATGTTTCATCTCTTTATACGAACATTCCACACACTGAAGGAGTTTCAGCTTGCCGTGAGTTCCTTAGTAAAAAATTACCCAACAACCAAGTTATAGATATATGTCAATTAATAAATTTCATTCTTACACATAACAACTTTAAATTCAACAACAAACACTATTTACAAATTAGTGGCACAGCAATGGGCACGAAAATGGCACCTAGCTATGCTAATATCTTTATGCACATTCTAGAAAGGAAAATACTAGACAATTCAGAATTTAAACCATTACACTACTTTAGATATATTGACGACATTTTCTTGCTATGGACTCATGGATCAGAAAAACTAAAAAGTTTTTTCACTTTCTGCAACAACTTCCACAACACAATTAAATTTACCATGGAACATTCAAACACATCCGTCTCTTTCTTAGACGTTGTGATAAAATTAAACAAACACACACTTTCCACCAGTTTATACAACAAACCCACAAACCATCACAAATTCCTTCACTTCAAAAGCTGTCATCCTCTTAAATTAAAAAAATCTATCGTATACAGCTCATTTCTAAGAATCAAACGCATATGCTCAGACCATCTAGATTTTCTACACAACATTAATAACTTAACAGAACAATTCCTAAAATGTAAATACCCAATAAATATAATAAAAGAAGCACTTAATAAAACTATCCACATAAACCGTAACACACTTCTCACATACAAAAAAAGTAAAAACAACAATCGGATTCCCATGGTTTTTAACCACAATCAATATTCCCACACACTTACTCACAAATTAAAAAATGACTACAAGATCCTCCAATTAAACAAAAATATCAAACACATTTTCGCCAAACCACCCATCAACGCAATAAAACAAACACCTAACTTATCAGCTATCCTCACCTCCACCAAATATCTAAATAATACAAACCAAACAGGTAATTACAAATGTAACAAAACTCGTTGTCTAATTTGCAAACACATAATAACAGACAGTGAATTTCTCGCACCCAACTCCAAAATCACAATACATCCACCCCGCCTCACTTGTGATAGCAATAATATAATTTACTACCTATTCTGCACAATATGTCCTAATAGTGGATATATTGGCGAATCTGGAACTAACTTTAGGCTTCGTTTCAACAACCATAAACAAGATATACGACAAAATAATTCATATTCCCCAGTAGCAGAACACTTCAATAGACCACGACATTCGATAGATAATTGCAAATGTATATTGATAGACTCAAATTTTAGCACGACATACATATGAAGAAAAAAAGAGAAATACTGGATTTTAAAATTAAACACATATAAACTAGGGTTAAACAAAGACTTGGGTATTCTAAATCAGTATAAATATTTCAATAGTTAAAATATTTCTTAAAAAAATTTCTTTAGATATGGTAAAAAATCCTATTTAAACAATAACCAAAACACCAGATGTCCGTTAAAGAATCAAACACAATCGCGTTCCACACCACGTGTCGTCCAAGTCTAAAAACAAACACACAAACACAGTAATTTAAGTACAACACACATACGAAGAAGAAAAAAAGAAAAATACTAAATTCTAAAATTAGACACATATAAACTAGGGGTAAACAAACACATGGATATTTTAAATCTACATAAATATTTTAACAGTTAAAAATATTTTAAGAAATATTTCTTGAGTTATGGTCAAAAAACCTTTTAAACAACATTTAAGACACTATCATCAGTCTTCCGCCAAAAATTCAAACAAAGTTGCATTGCACATCACGTGACATGCGCACGCTTCACAACAAACGCTGTAAACAAACACACAAACACAGTTTCTCATTTGATTTCTGAGGAAAGACCTAGGTGGTCTGAAATATTAAATAAATAAATATATACAAAAACACAGAAATAAATACTTTCATAAAAAAAACAACCAATTTTGTTTCATTCATTTTATCCAGATATTATATATATATATATAATTATATATATATATATATATATATATTTATATTATATATATTATATATATATATATATTTATATTATATATATTATATATATATTATATATATATTTATATTATATATATTATATATATATTATATATATATTTATATTATATATATTATATATATATATATATATTATATGTATATTTATATTATATATATATATATATATATATTATATGTATATATAATTGTCCCTTCTTTGCAGAAGACCATCTCACTACTTGGTAACTTTTTTGTGTTTTTCATTCAGAATTTTATTATTTCCTTCATTTATACCTTAGTTAATCTCCTGCTATAGGCCCATAAGTGATTCTTAAGGCCAGCCTCAGTTTTGCAATCTCGCACACGTGGCAAACAAAGTTATATTGGAAACTTGCCTGTCTCTGCGTACAATTATGTTGTAATGTTTCAGTCTCACAACAGATTTACAAACCTTGTCACAAAAAAACACATAAGTAACCTGCAGGTCTTTCTGGTAGGGTTGCATTCACAGTGGTTTGCACCTGACCTCTCTGGTGTTATCTTATGTGATGGGCTAAACCAGCCATCAAGAGAGTGTCTTTTCCACTAATACTGTAAGTGCATTGGTATCCTAATAGCTCTGAGATGGATACTATTTATCCCTTCCTAATGGCGCACTTTTAGCTGGAATGTTCAGCTCTCTTCTGCTCAAAATTATTGCAGCATTCCCAAATCAAGCTTCTTTGACAAGATATACATATAGATATAAATGTCCATACACACACACACACACACACACACAAAGTACCCATAAAAAAGCGATTAGCATTTTTGCGCAAGATTAGGATCTTTTGTGTGTTCTGAAAAGGATCAAAGTATTGATCCTCAGGACTTCTGCTTAGAATTAGAGTGTAGCATATGTGCATTCTGTAAGAAGTTTTTTCACATAAAATATACTTTAAATGTTATTTTTAATGGATACTTGTATTTGAAATAGCTTTCATTTTTTAAACAGAGTTTATCTCCCAGTCTGTGAATTCAAGAAAAGTTAAAAAAAAGAAAATGTGCCCTCCAGCAAGATTCAAATTTTCATCCTTCTTTGTAGGAGGAATCATCATCTGATCTGATGTGCTTTACACCTCTCGGCTATGGAACACCTCACAGCCAAGCAAGGTTTTATTTGCTTTAAAGTAACATCACCTTATTCAAAGTTTTCTCAAAAGCCATATCTGTTCAGTTTTGTATCAGAAATGTAAACAAAACAATTTCTAAAGAGTTAATGGAGTTTTATTTTTAATCCAACATTTTTTTTTGTTACTTCAAATGTTATTTTTAGTGGATACCCGTATTTGAGTAGAACATGCCCTCCAGCAGGATTGAAACCTGCATCCTCCTTCATAGGAGGAACCACCATTTGAATTGATGATTTTACAGGACTGGGTTGATGATACAAGTTGTTTGCAAATTAAATAATTTGAACTGATGGAAAATGTAAATATTTGAATTAAGTTAAAAAATCTTTAACAAGCAAAGTTCTTACTGGTTATCATTGCACAAAATCAGTTATTTCCTAATTCACACACAAAAGTCAATTACACAATGAAAATTACAATTGACATAATACTGATTTACATAACACTTTCAATAATCTATATAAATTCTTTTTTTAAAATCATATTTATCCATAGTGTCAAAGATTAAATAAAACAGGGTTTTTAAATTTTTTTTTCTCTTACTTGTGTTGGCATATCCTTTGATATACTGTGGTATATTACTCAAAATCAAATACATTGAACGGGAATGAACAACAGAGCAGCAAGGCAAGAGGAAAGACAGTAAGCAAATTGTCACTCTCAGGGAAAAAAAAAAAACAGAAAATTCACATCATAAAAAGGGCAAAGCATTTAAAGCATGAGATTATTGCTCACATACCTATTGAATTCTCCCTCATAGCCCCAGGGATATATACACCGTGGTTTTAGAAGCCCGGAAAGGGGTGTGAAAAAGGTCAACATAAATTTATCCTTATCAAACACTAATATTAAAGTAAGTACCTCCACTAATTTGCTAAAAAAAAAAAAAAAAAAAAAAAAAAAAAAAAAAAACACAATGGAAAAAATGTCCCAAACTTGATAAAAACAAAGTTTTATCATCACAATCTTTATGTTATTATTAAGAGGAAAGACCAAAGTATTTTTTGATTATTTAATAATATTTTTGTAATCCTTTTTAGAACATTTGAAATTTTGGTCAAAAATTTTTTTTTTTTTTTTTACATCAGTGGGGGGGATCAAAGATTAGTATAGGAAATTGATTTGGAAATTCTTGTAAAAAATAACTTGGATTTTAATGAAAGTTTCACTATTCACATTTTAGAATTTATTTTTTTATTTTTTTTCACGTTACCCCCAACTTACTTAATTTTATGAAATTTTGAGAAATTAAATTTTCACTACTTAATATTTAGAAGCAAAACTCCTTGGAGAATTTAATGATCAATATTGATTTGTAAAACAGAAAAACCATTTATTGAAAATCTGCTCTGAATTGTAAAATAAAAAATGAATTAAAACTAAGACATTATTTAATTAGAAAAGTTTTTAATTGCTTTTATAAATAAGATTTATTAAGGACACCATTGTCTGAAGAAAAGATTTTTTATAGATGAATAATGAATTTTTACAAGAATTGCTTACATTTTTTTTTTTTTTTGTAGAATAAGATATTTCAAATCTTTTAAATTTTTGCATTACTTTGACCCTGTTAGGTGATATCATTAAGTAAAAACTATTTATTAATCATAAATTGAAAAGCTTAGTACTATTCATCAAACACTAATATTTTTCAAAGAATTTTAAATTTTTTCATCTGTAACTATACCAATTTTTTTTAAATACAGGTGTTCATACACATTATCAAAAAAATAATAGTGATAACTATAGTAAATTTAAAACCAAAATATCTAAAATTCAATAAAACAGAACATTTTCCTAAACTTTTAAGACTGCTAAGTACTGAAAAGTTATATAAAAATATGTTCATGTTATATACTTCAATTATTTTTTACAGATATAGCTACTGTAGAAAAACATCTATCAAGCTAACATGTCTACAGGTTAAACAAACAGCTACCATCATGTTAAAAAAAATGTACTTTTGTGATTTTTTTTAAACTTAAAGTAAACAATATTTGTTTCAAATCAGATTAATTATATTTTAAAATAGCTAATATTCCTCAAATAAAGTGTCAGAAAAGTGTATTTTATTTTTGGAAGATTTTTTTTAATAAAGGGAATTACATTGTGATGAACAATACCTAAAATAGCCCTGAAAAAAATTTTTTTAAAAAAACGCACACACCTTCCAGTCAATTTAAATTAGTTTTGAAATACAGTAAATTATTTTGCATATTGTAAATATTAAATTTAATCTATTAGCTTAAAATTAAAATAAAAGAAGCAAGTTTTTTCAGTTTTTAAAATTTATTTCAAACCTTAGGTATTGTGAATTAAAGTGATTTAATTTGAATGTGCCAGATGTAAGAAAATCTATTTTGCCAACAATCATTAAAAAGCTTTTATAGATCCAATGAAAACATCTATTTAGCAGTTACATGTCAAAAATTGACTTAATCCTTTTATCAAAAGGAAATCAGCTAAGCTTACAGTTTAATAGGAATGTAAACAGATATTAAGTAAAAAATGCGTCTAAAATGACAAATAAGATCTGGTTTGCACTTATCAAATTTTAATATTTATGTAATTGTAATAATTTTATTGAAGAGATTTTCTTATCTATTAAATAAATCAGATATTCATGTACACAAGAAAAACACTTTTGTCTGAATAATGAATTTTTGTAAATATCAAAATGAAACTGCAAATAAGTTTGTCTGACGTTTTGTGAAGAAAAAGAACAAAACCAGAAGTTAGAAATCAGAACAGATAAAATGTGATTTCTTTTAACACCAGTAAAATCTATTTCATAGGGTAGTGTGCAAACCTGGGTTGTTGTTGTTCTTTGACAAGAAACTGAAGAGTCTTTTTGTTCTATCTTCATTCTTATTTGTCCATCTGTAGTTATCTGGACATTCATCAAATGTACTTTTCACTATCCTTGTCATGTCATCCCCTTTTACATCCACAATTTTTACAAATTATTTTGACTCACAAGAGGAGGTCCTGAAAACTTAGTGACTTCCCCCCAACTTTGAACAAATGACCTAACATCAGAATTTCATGAAGGAACCCATTCATGGTCAGGCCAAGAACTTTTCAGTAGTTCCCTTTTGTAAATTCAATTCTTAGATTTTACTGTATAAAAGTTTTTCATTATATGACTTTTGAAAGTTTCTATTATCTCTCTCAACAAATACAAACCTAATTATTTTAATTTTGTTCTTTTAAGTGTAGGAAATGTTTCCATTTTTTAAGTTGATAATTGTACATTTTCAATGTTTTATATATATATAAATGAAATTCAATTAGCGAAAATAAAAATTAAATCTTGAAACTCAGTATAAATATTTACAAATATTTAAGATATATAAATGTACACACACACACATATATATATATATATATATATATATATATATATATATATATATAAAATATAGAAAAAAAAATAAAAAGTTGCAAATTTAAAAAAATTGTATGTTTTTTGCGAAAGTATTTATTTATATTTGATATTTCAGATCAAAAATATAAATAAATACTTTCACAAAAAACATTCAATTTTTTTTAATTTGCAACTTTTCAGTTGTTTTTTCTATATTATATACATATTAAGAAAGTATACGTGGTGTCTCATGATTATATATATATATATATATATATATATATATATATATATATATATATATATATATATATATATATATAATCTCACGTGTGTGTGAATTCATAAATCACAAAAATGATGCAAACTATAGTATTTATAATGCTTGGTTGAAATCAATCCAGTTACTCCAGAGAAACAAGCATATATACTTTCATTTATATATTATAAACATTACACAAGGCTCATGGTATTATTTTAAAGCACCCACCTCCCCCTAAAAAAAAAAAAAAAAAAAGTTCAAAATATACAAATTATTGCATCACCATCAGTCAAAAGAAATTTCAGTTTAGAATAGATAATTTGTTATAAACTACTGTTTTCAACTACTATAAAGATTTATTTAGGAACATTAAAAAGAAAAACACCTCCATAATTGTTTTTTATTTACCAAACCTTCTGTTCTGAATAGAAGAGATATAAAATAATTTTATATTTAAAAACAAATTAAAATTTATTGACACTGAACTCTCTGAACGATCTCTCTTTTGTATAACTACTGTTCGTCTTTTTATAAGAGAAGAGTTTTACTAAAATCTTTATAATGTAGCTTGTGTATATGTGCCATCATTTTAAAGTCAGATTTAAGTAATATAAGAAGTTATAACCAAAAGTAAAGCATAAAAATCTAGTTTGGCCACCCATAATTAGAAAAAGAGAAGAGTATGCAATACCCATTCTGGGATAAGGTCCAGATAATTGACAGAACATTGTTTGGGGAGCGAGGAAACAAAACGAGTCAGCATATTTTTGCCTGTCAAAATCATGTTAGCATAAATTTCAATCAATTGTGATTTTCTTAGCAAAATTACTATTTAGGAAGGTGACTCCCTGCCTTGGAGTAATTTGGTATCATATGAAACTGAAGAACTAATTATCACACTTACGTTATTTTCACAAATTATACACAAACAGAACTGATGAATGGATCAAGGGAAATAGATTAGCAACAGCAACAAAGAAGAGATTAGAATATTGGATATATAAAATGGAGATTAGCATTGATGTCAATAAACAAATGATAAATTTGGATGCACTAAAGCCTTGAACCAAACGCAGATAATTTATAAAATTCTTGGTAACAAGAAATGTCTTTCTGATGGCGATGTCATAACTTTCTGATTCAATGTCATTTAAAATCTAGAAAATTTCATATTGAACTTTTCATTACAAGTATTTCACGTGAATCCTTTTTTAGTTTAACTAATGATAAGTCATTTCATAGAGTTAACTGACAATGAAAAATAGTTAGAAATTAAGTTTTTAAAATTATAATGCATTTATTTATAAACAACAATTCATTGATAAAGGTGTTTTTGCTTCAGAAATACATAATCAGATCTTTGTGCATTTTTTTTTTCTGAAGATCTGCTCCCCCCTCCCCATATACCAAAGTACAAATTCTGCTTTGATTTTAACTGTTATATTTTTCACAAAGGAAAAAAGTATCAGGACACATGCACATTTATATATATATATATATATATATATATATATATATATATATTTCATTTGAAATCATGCAGAAGTCAGTCTTGAGATTATGTAAAGATTTTTTGCATTCAGCTTTTCTGGTAATTTAACTAAAACAATATGTATAAAAAAGATGTTAAGACAAATTTGAAAAATTCTGAGAACTTTCCTGACAAACATTGAACACATAATGCCATGAAAGGCATTCAAAGTTCAATAATTTAGTTAATTATTGAAATTTTAGGATGTGAACATTCAAAACTATAGAATGTAAGTGGCAGGTAAATTAGTCTTTTTCTCCCTATTTTGTTTTTCCAGCAAAATGAGAAAGTTATATATATTTTACTTTGTCAAGATGAACATTGTAAAATAATGGTATTTAAACAGGGAATAGAATGAATTCAAAGTATATAATTAGATCAGAATATATCATTTTGACAATATACGATTTAAAAAAAAAAAAAAAAAAAAAAAAATTGCACTGAACTAATGGGATAAAAATACCTCTAATCTTTATCAAGAAACACACATATATAAAATAACTGGAAGCATTTAAGTATGCACATAAAATTTGTGCAGTTACCTATATAAATTGGTTTATAATACAGGTAAGTGTGACGAAAATCTATGGTTATAGGAATGTACAGTTTATAAATAACTGCTTAATTTCAACTTGAAGATCACCTCTTTATGAGATAACTTATAATAATTCTTGACATTAATTTTCATTAATAGATTTTTTTTGTTTTGCTAAGATAATTTAAAGTATACTCGTATTTATGAGGATATACTAGAATGTATTTAATGGTCTTTTAGAATTCTAAGATTTTGAGAACATGGTCAGGAAGTAGATTTACTTGATAGAATTGAAACAATTGGTTTTATTGCATCAAAATGTTAACTATTTGTTTTTATGAATATTTATTATCCTTATGTATTAAGCAATGATTACCACATTATTATATGTATATATAAATTACAAACATACTTAATGGGTACACATTGGAGTAGACAACCTTGTTTTTATACAAGGAAATTAAAATCTACTTACAGATCATACCTTCTTAAAGAAAATGTGCCTCCAACAGGAATTGAAGTCGATTCCTTTTTAATCTAGTAAAACCATTTTCAAACTAAGTAGGATTTACCATTAATCTATAGACTGTCATTCTCAGATTAAAAATGGGAATACAGGTTTGATTTTTGTTAACACATATATTTTCTTTAATAAGACATTCAATCTAAACCAGCAGACATTAATTGTACTGTTTAAAAACAGGAATGTTTATTCAAATACATGTTCTTTGTAATAAGAAAAGTTTAATTAAAGAAAAATTCATTAGCTGCTTAACCAAGTCCACTATCTTAAAAGATTAAAAATCACAGGAGAGGAAAATAATGAAACAATTACAATAAGTAGATTTTGGCAATTTTTGACCTTTCTGCCTGCAAGAAGAAAAGAAAAAAAAAAAGTGTGCCAACAAGACAGTTATTCCCTTGAAAGCACTATTACTGTATACACTTTTGATTCCCTCAGCAATGTTTATTCTAAAAACCAGACTAGAATTTGAATAAAATCCAAACATGAAAGCAAATTTATATACAGTGGCTTTATTCTTGAGAATTCACAACAAAACAATGAAACACTATTAGATTGAGAAAAAAATAAGTAAATAAGTATTTTCATTTATTTATAATCTGGTAAATAATAAATATTGAATTGTGGTTGATTTAAATATTTTGTATTTTTTCTTTTTCAAATTTATTTCTTTATAAAGCAATAAAACATTACAAAACACTGCATTGTACTGGGTTCACAAAATCTTGTAACTAAACATTGCCAAGAGTCAAGTGTATACAGTAATAGCAGTGTCAAGGGAACAACCATCCTTTTGACACACTAGTTAAATATTGCTCAAATTTCTTTTCATCTACATAAAGATCTGTACACTTAGAGGTAGTTTGGATTGTGGATCATATAAATTAATAAAGTTAACTTTATAAACGTTTGTCGATATATTGTGTGTGTATTAAATATTACAAAATATTACATGTGGTGAGCTACTTTTTAAAAATCTGTAATTTGGATTTCTTAAGATAATCAATGCACATTCTGTTTGAAATATAGTCATTGGGTCTAAAGGATCTAACAGTTTAAATGCTACTTTATAACCTCAAATGAATATATATATATATATATATATATATATATATAAAAAAAAACATGATTTAACAAAGCTTAATTAGGAAAAAAAACAACACATGAAAGAGTGAGTCCATTAGAAATTGAATCCTATATTGTTTCTGAATGTCAATGTTATCTAATTTTAAGAAATTTTTGGAAAGTTTAAAATAATTATACTGAAAAGTATGCAATGCTCAGAAAATTCTCATTTTCTCTCCTTACTAAGGAACTACAAAAACTTAGGTGACAAACAATGACAATGAATGTAATAATTTTCTGAAGATAGGAAGAAAAAATAAAAACAAAATATGACTGTTTCATTATATCACTAAAATATATTGTATAATTTTAAATTTGCACTATAAAAAGCATTATATCCTAGATTGAAAAGACAATTTTTTTTTTTTTTCATCTTGCCTTTTATTACAATAGTCAAGTTACACATATTTATTATATAGCTATTATAGTATGAATTTGATTTTAATTTATATCTTGTATATCAAACATTAGTCTTCATAGCTAAAAGAAACAATATGACTATTTGTGCTACATTGTTTACTCATGTAATAGTGATGAAAATCCAATTCATGTTGCTGATTTTAACAGAATACATCTGTGCATGGAGATGGAGAAATTTAAAACAAAAAAAAAAGATCAAAATTAATAAGTGAAAATACTTGATAAAATTCCGATCAACTTATCCTTATTATATATGAAAAGAAATGTTTCCTAACTTAGGTAATAAATTTCAGTATTAACTTAAACATCAACATTACTTCCTGACAATTTTATTCTGTATTAAAATACCAGATAATAGTAATACTAGTTTTTTTTTTAATGCACCTTAAAATAGATATAAAAAGATAATTTTGACCAGATTTCCCAACATATCAGGAATACACACACACACACACACACACACACACACACACACACTTAGCCATTTTCATTCTATGTCTGTGATAAAAGTGAAGCTGTAGGAAAATGAATTAAGTGGTGAGATATTGAGAGTTGAAGAAAGAATAGATATAAAGGACTTTCTTTTTAACTTGGATATACCAAAAAAAAAAAAAAATTTATATATTTGGTCTGGCAATAAGTATGTGTTATCCTCCCCATACCTCATTATGGATGGAATATGGATATTAAAAGTATAACAAATTTGACAGCTCAAGTGAACTTTTAGAATTGGCTTCTCACCATTTTCAAAATGCAGTGAAAAATTTTTGTATATCAAAGTAAACATTATGAATACCAGTGCTATGATATAGAAGAGTATCTTTCATTTATGCAATAATTATGAGAGTTAAGACCTTTAGTTCAGTACTATTATGAATAAGATGTAGAAAAATGCTTTATGTAATTCAAAAATTAAGATTTTTTACCTAACATGGAAAATATTTAAGTCTAGGTAGCAATTTAAGGACTCAACTGGATTTTGTTAACACTTCAACACAATATTCAACCACTCCAGTAGTGAATATGTACATGTATGTGTTAAAATATATATTTTTACAAAAAGAAAGTTATAAATTTGAAATGATTTTTCTAAATTGAGAATATTCACTGTATACCTTTGCTATCAGCTGTGTATACAAATACAAAAAATAGGTGAATTAATAGAATTTCCCTTTAAAATTTACTATAGACAAGAGCATTTGATGCAGAGTAGTAATATGCATGAATGTACATGAATCTAACATTGTGCTTAAGTTTATTTACTTCAAGCATCTATTATAAGCTGACTTATTAATGACTGAATAACCAAAGAAAAAAAAAAAAATGAGTGATTCTTGAATTTTTTAAATAAAAATCAAAAGGTAATTTGAAATCTTTGTGCATCATTCAAAATGCAAAATATTTACCAAACTTACAAACCCTTGTGTAGAAGGAAAAAGTGCTTTAATTAATAATTTAATCTTATATGTAAATTCTATGATTAAAAATATGATAGGATAAAATTACATGGGATGTGAGGAGTGGGACTTGATAATTATTTTACTGTAATCAGAACTGCTTATTTCATATATTTAAACTATCAGGGAGTGTTATGTTACATTACCTTGCCAAGTCATGTCTTAAAAAACATCAAGTTTTTTTTAAGTAAGGAAATAGCTAAAGCAATAAAATAGAAATTATTTTATAACATTGCAATAATATATAAGTAAACAAATGTAATATAAATATTACTTGATTAAAATTTAAAAAAAAAAAAAAAAAAAAAAAAAAAAAGCATGTCATTTAAAGAATTAAACAATTGAACCAAAGTCATGTCAAACAAATTGAAAAAACAGTTAATGGATGGTTTAGGACCAAAATTTTACTGGATTCAAATTCCAATCATGTATGTGTGTGTGTGTGTGTGTGCGCACATATATATATATATATTATATGAGAAGATGAAAATACATAAACACTATCAAATATAATGTTATAATTAGAAATTGTGATTTTATTTTTCTCATTACTATAATCCTTACAAAATAGCTTTAAATTTATCAGGTAATTTGAAATACTGACCTAAGAGTGTCTAACTCTGGAAAATATACAGACAGAACATAACGGAACTAAAAAAATCTTGTAGATGTTAAATTATGAAAATATCAAGAGATAATCAACTGTTAAAGTAGTAAAACATTAATTATTAAGCAAGATTAGAAGTACCTACATTTATTTGACAATCTGTTATGACTAATTTTACAGTTGAATGTATATACACATTTTATTCACAAGAGTTTTTTTGATTTGCAATCAGTTTTCAAAGTTGAATTATAATTTTTTTTTTTTTTTTACTGAAATCAAGTTTTTCAGACGGTAGCACTGTGTTATCACCATCAAATATCTGTTTTGGTGATAGTGAAATTTAAAATACTTTCATCCTGCTTAAGTCAATATGTTAAGTTTCAGGAAAAGTTAATGGTTTTAACATTTTAAAAAAGAAAAAAAAAATCTAAATATAAGTTTAAAAGTGAAGTATGTAATGATAAGTTGAAGCAAATGGTGGGTGAAAATTTAAAAAAATAAAAATCTCAAATTACACAGCAAGTGTCCAAAAATAAAAATTTATATTGTATCAAAGGCTCCCAAGTACTAAAGAAAGTAAAGTCACATTAAGCTAGAAAGATTAACTTCAATAAAAGTCTGTTTATTTTATTCAAAACCAAAACTATAATTTATATTTTCAAAGAAATTATTCAACGTAAAGAAAAAAAGACCTGTAAGACCACAACAAAAAGGTGGTATTTTTAGATATTTGAACACTAACTTTTCATAAATATTTACAGTTAAATGTCTTTTTAATTTAATTTTTCATGAGATTATATCACTCAAAGTCAGTAGCTATTTAATAATTTATTATAAAAGTAAAATAAGGCATGAAAGAAAAAAAAAAAAAAAAAGAAATCAAGTCAGTGAATATTACTTTATCATAAAACAGTTTATAAAAATGTGATGATAGCACAAAACTTCAAGTTTACATTTTATATTCAAGATATTAATGTAAAGTAAAGCTTAAGTACAAAAAAACGAAATATTCATCTTCAAAAACATGGACATGGTAGGTAAAATGTTTTACCCAAGATAGAGTTCATCTGTTAGAAAATAATGCTTAAGAATGCTATAATTGGGGAAACAAAAAAAGAAATGGCACTGTCAACCTGTAGAAGCTTTTATCCACTCTTTAGTTTGATAAATTATCGATAATTCTTTAATAACCCATAAGTATCAATTGTTTACATACAAACCTTCCAAAAAGGTGTTTAAGAAAAATTATACGTTTAAAGTTTAGCAAAAGAAAACTTAAAATTAATTTCTGTATTTGATTTATAGAAAGAAATTTATTTGAAAATAAACTTAGTTTCCAAGGCCATACTTTAATTCATTTCAAAATTTAAACGTAATGAATGACTGACCAGTTTTAGTACAAACCAACTTTACACTGACTTAAGCATTACACATAAATGGAAAGGGTAATTCTAGTTAACAGAAAAGAAAAAGCAAGTCATAAAAATAGCTTTAGATTGAAAACAGCAGACAGAAAAAGGGGGTGTCATTTATTATATATATATATATATAATAAATAAACAGCAAAATTCTAAAATGAATCCAGTAATCACAGGCTAATTATCAAAAACAAAATTAGTCTAACAAATCTTGCAAAATTTTTATAGCTTGTTTCTTACACAAGTAATAAAATACATTTCAATAAAATTTTAAAAGTAAATAAAAAATGACAAAGTATCAAATAAATTATTTCATTACAATAATTAGCTGTTAAATCTTCAAAATTATAAGCTAATATCTTTAACAAGTTGTGCACATTTATTTATGAGTAAATTGTTTTAATATAAAGCATTAAATTATTTTTCAGATAATTTATAGAAAAAAAATAACAGCAAAAAAACCTTACACATTGAAAATAAACATCAACAATGTTTAAGTATTTAATTTATTCGGGTTGAACGTATTTTTAAACAAGCACCCATATCCAGTGTCTGCATGTTTTCTGTCACATACACCCACACAAGCTAAAAAAGACTCAGCTCAACCAAGGGATTCCTCCAAAACATTCTGATGTTTGGTCATTTGGTTAGACTTTTTGGAAAATTGGCTAGATTGGCTAGAACTTTTCATCACTCTTTACAAATATTCATTAGGAGAGAGAAAAAAAAATTATAAATTTGTATATATATTTAATAATACAAATAATCTTTAAACTCCTTGGTAAGCTTCAGCCATACACAAGTGGGAACAGGAAACAGTTCTCCTTCATATGATCCATAGAAATTACAAGTTACCTTCATTTTATTTTCAGATTCTGAAATGTTCAGAATCTGATGTGGTAGATCATGTACATACACACAAACATACCAAGCACACATCACAGAAGAAAAAGTCACAACTTGTGTGCCATTTAAACAATCTTTATCCCACCTTCAAATATACATTACCGAGAGGTACAAAAAAATGTTGAATAAACAAACCCTTTATTTACCACCCAAACATGAGGTACCATTTGTTGTTAGCTGAAATGTAAGCATTCCAATGCACACATAAGTGAACATTTTTATGGATGGATAATCAGACAGGCTGTGAGGGCATCAATAATTTGCAATTAGTATTAGAAAAAGGAAAAAAGCTTTAATATTGTCTTTGTTTTGTTATCTATGACTACACCAAATGAAACCATGAGTTATGTATTTACTATGAATAAATAGTTCAGTTGTTTGCCATTTGACTCACCAGATTTAAGTGGTGTACAACGCCTTATAATCTAAGCCTTTACTACATTTGAAAAACAAAACTAGACAACCAATATGTAAAGTCTATTTTATCCATTTTATTTACATAAAAAAGCATAACAATACATAGTGTATCAGAGAAAAGTAATGTACTCTGTACTAATTTCAATTCTTAATCATAAAGATGATTATTTAAAAAAAACAAAAAAAACAAAAAATAAATAAAAAGAAAAGAATGCCTATCTGTAAAATATCTCCAAAGAGATTTGCTCTCTTTTACCTATAAATAAAAAAAAATAATCAAAACTGCAATGTCAGAATATACTTGCTTAGTAGAAAAATAAATAAAGAATAAGAAATAAAAATATACATAAAAAAAGAACAAAACCTGATAGAAAATTAAGGAAAACAACAAAAACAAAACTGTATATATATATTATAAATAAACACACACAATACATGCATGTCTGTGTGTTTATATAAATATAATATGCAGGTATAATAATTAAGTAGTTAAAACATGGATTAATCTAAATTATAAATCTCTTGCCTATCTCAGTGTTTGATTTTAGGTTGTTCACTCAAAATATGGCAAAATGAATTCTAATAAACAATTGTGATAAAATTTATTGGAATACTATTATTTTTTTTCTTAACTTTCATATATATATATATATATATATATATATATATAAAAAATGAAAAATTGTTTTGTTTTGTTTTTTTTTTCTTTTGATAATTTTGTTGTCGAATGAAGTCACCAGTAATTTTACCTGCTGAAATGATGAGGATGAATATGAGTTTAATGAAAAATGCCATGGAGAGTCAACGATTCTTATTTCTGATAATTTCTTTTTCACCATTTTTTTTTTTTTTCACAAACTAACAAAGTTATATATAAAAAAAAAAAAATTAAAAAAAAAAAAAATACATATTAGGCTCTCTTTAGGCTGAATTAGTATATTCCTAAGTTTTGCTTAAATTTCATTGTATTTTAATTTAATTCCTAATAAAATGAAGAAAAAAATATTATTTTCATGTGTGCAGTGTTTAAGGGATTTTAAATTTTAATTTATTTTATATCTTTAATTTATTTGTAGATTAACTTGCTGGTTATTTTGTATTAGAATTGACTGGTCAGTTGTAACTACTAAAATTTTATAATTAGGCATGGGAATGGTCTTTTAAGTGACAATAGGTTGGATGGTGAAAAAGTTCCAGATGATTAATAATAAATATTAACCTTTGATAGGTCAAGCAAAATTTGTATATTAAACTTTGTGTAAAGAACTATACATGATAACATTAGGCAAGCCATCAGACAAACATTAGTACACTGAGTTAATTTGGAAAGCTGTACACACACCTTTTTCCACACACCAATCGCCATGCAATAAACACCCCAGGCAAAGAAGAGTCAAACCTGAGCTATAGATTGCATGCCTAATATATTTGTACAATTCCATGTCCATGAGCAGAATTACAATGACATTCTGTAACAAATATTTTTTGTTTAAGTATTGTTTAGTTATTATTACCATCTTTGTGAACTGTGAGGATGGTAGATATTACCAAGTCTTTTACTGTTCATTTTTCACATTTTGTCATACACGGATAAAATCCTAAACCGGTTTCTGTGAACTTTGTATCTACACCACCATCTTCCGAGGAATTGCAGTGTAGGAGAGAAACTGGCTGAATTATTTTGGAATAAAATCTACAAATCTTCAAAAGGAAACCATTTCCTTTACATAAACTTTTATTTTTATCTTATTTTTGCAGATGAAAATTGTCCTCCAGTTTTTATTTTTTCACAGCCAATTCAAGTAACTTTAGTGTCAATTTTTCTTTTTTTCTTTACCTTTTAAGATTTTCTCCATTTTCTTTCTTTCAGGGACTGATTGTTTTTTTTTTGTTTTTTTTCCTTCTCAAGAATCTCAGCTGTTTGTAATCAGCCATCACTTATGTGTGTGCATATGCGTATGTATGTACGTACATGTATGTTATTATGCTATGAAAGCATAATCACTCAATGCATCAATGATGCTGACTTGTAATAAGTAAACTAAATTCTTTTCATATTTTAAAGTTCATACTTCATGTTGCAATTGTGGAAAAGAATGCATAGTGGTCAGAATTCATGAGTTCGGGAGAATGAAGGACTTGAATAACTAAAATCTTAGTTGTCAGATATGCTTGCTTCACAATTAAATATTTCCTCATGCAGAGTTCTTTGCTTTTGATTTCTGGTGTAAGGTCATAGAATATTTTAAGAAAAATGAATGTCATCCCCAGTCCCTGACTAACCAAGCTGGTGCTAATGCATCAAACATAATTTTTTTCATTTTTCTCAATTCTTTCCAACCAGTCTGGTTTGGTCAAAGTATAATACAACAGTTACTACACGCACTTTCTCCATTTTTATCTTTTTTCAATTGTCCTGAAAAAGAAAATGAAAATTGTTACCTTTAAATGAGGAATATTCTTATACACAAGAATAATCATGTTATAAATTTTCCATGACATTCATGAAGATATAGGAAAGTTATTGAACATAATCATACTTTAGATTACCCGTAAAATTTTACTAAAAATGAGTAAATTGTGTAGAAAATATTTTGCTTGAGAAATAATTATTTGCAAAAATTGTTGAAATTTTCAAGGCAGTATTTAAAGCTGGATTGTATTGGGAAAAAAAAAAAAAAAAAAAAAAAAAATCTTAAAAAGCTTTAATCCAAATGTGTTGCTATTTAATTACATGTTTGTGTGTGTGTTTATATATATATATATATATATAAGGTTCCATTTATTAAACAGGATACATTATCCAAAAGTTAAGGAATAAAACAGAACACTTAAAGCATTTTAAACTTAATGTGAAAAATAGAAAAACTGAAAACTTCATTGATAAATTCAGACATATTCATAAAGGGCAAATGATGAAGTTTTAATGATTTATGATGACTTCTGTTATCCTATATTTTAATACATCTGGCACTCACCCTGATTATTGGGTTCAGGTAAATTTTCTCTGGCTACTAAGTGCATCACAGTTTTCCCCAAAGGGAGTTGAAGAGCTGTAAAAACAAATCCAATAACAAATTAAATGTTTCAAATGTTTATTAAATAATGAAAGAGTTCATAATAAAGTAAGAACAATTATTAGCAAATTCCTTAACTGTATTTTGATAGTGGCAGTATCAAGTTCTAAAGTTTGTGATATCCATATAAAATGCTCTAAAGAAAAAAAAAAAAGGTTTTGGTTTGCAGTGTTAATCACTAATTTCTAGTTACATTAAAAACTTTGCACATAAATCTTCAAGTTTAAATGACAGTACTTACTACAGCAACTATTAAGTAATCATTTATTATATTTTCAAGACACCTGAAATGGTTAATGTTCATATGCAGAAATAATGAATTACATAAAATAAAAACATCACACACACAAACAGCTACTTTGACATGTATACATTTGCTGACACAAACAATTGTTTTGTTTTGCCTTGTATTTTTCATTAAATAATTTTAAGACTATTGATATACAAAGATTTAGATTCTTTTACACTGTTCAAATATATAAATAGCTGTTAATACACTGATGCATGCCTACAGATCTATCAGTTGTTTAAATGTTAAATCTTATTCTCTATATTATTTGACGATACTATCATTTTCAAGATTCAAACAAGTGATCAAACAATTCAATTTTTTTCTTAACAATTGAAAGACCAAAATGTTTGCACTGAATTCAAAGTTTTCTATTCTATAAAAGGCATTCATCCGTATATATACCAAGTTTAAACAACTATATTTAAACCCTTAAAAATTAGACACACACACATATATATATATATATATATATATATATATATACACACACACCATAATGAGAAGCCACGTATACTTTCTTAATATGTATATATAGAAAAAACTAAAAAGTTGTAAATTAAAAAAATGTTTTTATGAAAGTATTTATTTATATTTTTTTCAGTATGTTTCAAGTTTTGATAATTTATTTTTGTACTCTTTACGTATGTAGGATAATTTTTCAAAATTAATAAATTTATCTGTTTCAAAGAAAATAAATTAAAAATTAAATATTTCTATTTACAAAAAATCTCCATTCAATTTTTTTTTTTTTTTTTAAATAAACAGTAGCAAAAAATTAAATTGAAACAATTAAAAGAATAGATGTACAATCATTAAATAATGGGCAGTGGGTTCTCAAATTTCCACTTTTTAGCCATCTGAACAATATTATGTAAAAAATAAAATATATATAAATAAAAAATATAAAAGTATTTTTGTTATTGGCATACATTTTCTTTTGTAAAAACAATGCATATTTATAATTACAAAACAAAGTAAAGCAAAATATTGCATTTTTTTTATATTGCAGTATTAACTTATATTGTAGTGCTACATTCTGTTAAAAGAATGAGTCAAGTTTCAGAGATGGTTTTTCAATAATTTAAATTGATTTGTTATTTATAAAAAGATAAGAATACTTTAAACACAGACAAATGAAAATTAAGATTTTTGGACAAAGAAAACTGAAACTGGCAGTAGAACATTTATTTATAATTATCTAAGTAGAGAGGAAAAAAAAAAAATTTAAATATCTTAAGTTAAATATTTAGTTCTATTTCCCAATCTTATTCAAAATATATACCAAGTTTGTTTTGACGGGCATTTTGATATAATAAAAACACCAGGTGTATGTGTGTGTATATATATATATATATATATATATATATATATATATAACCCAACATTATTATTACTTCAAATACAATTAAAGTGGACATGTCTATTGATCTGCATATTTGATACTTAGATATGCAAGCCAACATAATACACAGTTTAAAGCCAAACTAAAAATAAGGCATCTATTTCAAATACAAGTATCCACTATAACATTTGAAATAATATTTTTTTTAATGAATTTTCTTTTAATTTGATATCTGTTACTATGTTAATTTTTAGTAGGTGCACGTGTTCAATTTAAAATCCCCATCCCACTTTTCTTTTTAATTTTCTTAAAACAGTGAAATTAATATTAACCAGATTAAATCAAGAAATCCTACTAACAAAAAATGTGCCTCCCAACAGGGAATGAACCCATATGATGATGGTTCCCCTGATAAAAAAGGGGAATACAGGATAGATTCCAGTCAAGAGGTACATTTTTCTTTGACTTAGGTTGTTGACATTATTTTAACAAAACCCCCACAAAAAAAAAAAAAAAAAAAAAAAAAAAAAAAAACATTTATGACTCCCCCACTCCACACTTAAATTGTATCCTAATTTTGAAAACAATATCCACACTGGAGTGTTTTAATTATAAATAAAAACTAGTAATTTCCTTTATTCCATTTGCAGCCCTACCCATTTTTCATACACAAAATCTTAATTAGATGAAAAAAAAAAAAAAAAAAAATTGTCAATCCATTCATTATTAACTATATCCGAGATATCAAACAATAGTTATTACTGAAATCTTATAGAAAATTTTAAAGTGTAAGCACCAATACTTAGTAAATAAAACAGCAAACATTTTTCCTAATTATATGTAAGTTTGATAAAACCATTTTTAAGTCTGCATAAAAATGAATCTTACAGTGTGTGTGTGTGTGTGTGTTCATATTAACAGAAGTACCATAAAACATCAGTAGCAACTAGAAGAAAAATAAAATTAAAAATGCTACTTTTAGAAATTACCCACAACATAAATTATACCGATCTTTTATTATGAGTAAGAATTAGGGTATAAGCATTTAATTTAAAAAAAAAAAAAAAAAAATTATATATCTTCATTCATTCCAAAACAACATTTCCAATTTGCAAGACAAGAAAAACATTTCCAGAATATAAATACTCGAACAGATATTGTTTTTTAGGTTGTATATTTAATCAAAAATGGAAAATAAACTAAAGAGATAGAAGTGATTAAGTAGGAGAAATGTGGACGAGTAGGACACACAGCAAGAGGAAAGGATAATAGATGGAGTTTAATGGCATCCAATGGATAGAAAACAAATGTAGACATGAGAGAGGGTGGTTTGTTACTAAGACAAGGAAAGGAATAGCACATTTCAGAGGAAGTGAGAAAGACTTTTGTCCAGTAGTTGACTCAATAGCTAATTATATATAGCATTAGAAAAAAAAAATACTAGAAAATAATGAGTTGAATGATATACAAAAGTTAATAAACTGCTAAATCTATAAATGAAATTATTGGGTTTCATTTAACATTTTTTAGTTCTAGGTAAATTTAGATTTGTTAGTATTTGCAATATTTTACCTAATACACCTTGTAAATCTTCAAAATAATTTATAAAAAGCTATATTAACTCAACAAATATTGAAAAGTTAAAGTGCTAAAATCAAAATGATAAATAGTATAGCTAATAAAGCAATCTTCCCAATGAAAGTAAATTAAACTTATTGATAGAGACTACAATGATAATATTTAATTAGTTTAATTATATTAGAATCCTATTATTAAAAAGAGATACAAGTAAACAAATTTGTATTACTTCAATTATTTTTTTTTTAGCAAGGAACTCAGTTCCCTGAAGTATTTCAGGTAAGTTATCACCAAAGGGATATATTCTGATACACAATTATTTAAATACAAGAATACTATGCTTATCAAGGGACAAATCCAATGAATTGACCATGTCATATGCAGGGAGCAACAACATATTCCCAGATGCCTGTTGTATGGAGTTTGTTTTAAGATGTCAAGGCAAACCAAAAAAATGCTACAAAGACTCAAAGCTAACCACCACTAGTGCAAGATCAGACCAAAATAGCTAGGATTGTACTGCTGACTGATTGCGTTGGTGTGCCATTGCCTACAAAACTCTTAAAAACTTCAAAAGAAGCCTAGCATCAGAACTTACTAGATGACAAGTGTCACCATGCAACTTTGGTAGTGATCATAACCAAATTCCATTGTCCCCACTGCTCCAGATTGTGCATTTAGACTTGTGTTTCAAAGCTACATCTGGATCTACAGATGAATTGCAAAACAGTCTTCTCTGGACTTTAAGTATTAATCAGTTTTATAGTAAGTCTAATATAGAAAGTTAAAAAAAAAAAAAAAAAAAAAAAAATCAATACTAGATGTTAAATAAATACATATTTAACCTTTGCAATGCTTAAATATACTAATTCTATATGTCAGTAATGCTTATATTATTTTCTGATCAATGATTATTCCTTACTTCAGTTTCAAGGCATTCCTATAGTGAAATCATTAGCATTATAAAATCAGCAGGCAACAAGAAAAGCACAAACCTTGCTTACATATATCGGGTTCAAATTGAGTTTGCAATATAACCATGAATGAATGCTGTGACTGTATTGAAACATTCAGAATTAAACATTTACTAAGTTCAAACTTACAATAAAATATTTTGAAGGTATACCAAATAAGGCCTTTATAAAAGAGGAATACTAAATTAACATGTACTTGAATTTATGATAAAAGCATAAATTAGAGAATATTTTAAATAGGATCAGATTTAGAAGTATTAATAAAATTACATTTGTGTTCAGCAATACTGGATTTTAAAAATTATCTATAAAACCAGCCAGTAAAAAAAATAATGAAAAATAGAAATAATAAACTAAAATGTAATACTGAAGTTATTTTTAAAAAAATGTTAAATTCAAAATGATCAATATTTAAGATTACATAAGAAACTACAAAAATTCATCAAGAGTCATTCCCTTTTTTATACTCAGGAAATTAAAATGCAAAGCAAAACCAAAATACTTTAATATCACAAAAGTTATTTCTTTAATATTCTTATTTTAACTTTGAATAACTTGTAAGAATTTCAGGCAAAATATAAACCAAAATATAGTTCATTACCTTTAATAATTTAAGTAATTTAGTAATGTATTTATTCTTAATAAAATCCAAAAAACAGAATCTGCAATGTTATTGATCCTGATACCTCAGCTTCTGACACACCCACCATCATAACATACCTTCCAAGTCTTTTCTATAAATATGTTCATGGTAATTGTTCTGATGAGCTTTCTTGTTTGATATATAAACTATCAATTTAAACGTATTACTAGCATTACAGTTGAAATGAGATGTAACCATAATTTCTATGCTAAGTTTCTCTCCTTAATAATGATTTTCTTTTTCTCATTCTTTGACGCTCAGTAACACCTTGTATCATAGCAGATTTATTTAATTGCTTGGAGTAAAATGATTTGTTAAAAAAAAAAAAAAATATAATGCTAAGATATTAACTGATAAATTAAAAATAGCTTCAGTGTAATAAAGTAATTCCTGGTTGAGATATTTAATTAATATTTTTAAGATCATTTTTATTTTGAAACAATAAAAAAAAACCTAACAAAGAATTTCTATTTAAAAATTCTCATTCTTAGAAGAATCAGCCATTTCATACTTTGCATGGTACATTTTGCACAAACTAAATTGCTCTGATCAAGACAATAAAAAGTTTATTTTGAAAATAAAATGCATTAATAATGAACAATTACTACTGTTAATTGTAAGAGAAATCTATGATTGGGATGAAGTGCTACTTTTGGGAGCAATCCGTATCTTTTGTAAACTTTTTTCTACTACTAAGCAAATAAAATATAGTCACATATCAAAATGATTACTTTATTACTTATGCAATTTTAATACATTCATGTAGCAAATAAGAGAATGTTTAACACTTCAGTCAAATAGTTATGTCAAAGATATTCAATACTGGATTTAAGATACTATTGGAGCATATTGTTTATACAATTTTTTATGCCATTGACTAAATTAACTGAAACTAAATAAAAAAATATATACATTTAAGATCGTAATTATATTTAAGAACAAAATTACTTGCATATTTCAGTAGATATTCTTACAGATTATATACAGGTGATATGTGATGACTGTGCTAAGTTAACATTCCTCATCTTCTAATGACAAATTTGTCACCATAAGTATCCAAAAGCCACTTAAAACCAGTTAAATTTATTTCTCAATGACTAAAAAACAACATTTTAAACACAATTAAAATCAGAGATTAAAAGAATTAAACTTCTTTTGCAAGGGGTAAAATTTAAATTTTATGTAGTTCATTTTTTTTGTTTTTACATGGGTTTTGAAAGTTTTCAAGTTAAAACAATTTCAACATAAAGGTCATTTTATCCTTATAAAAATAATTTTTTTCCATTAATTATTTTATAAAACATGTAAACTTTATTCAAGAATCTAACAGCATTAAGTTTGTTCTGGAATGTATTTACATTAAAGGGAATTCCTTTATAAATGTAAATCTTTTCATTAATAAATTTAGTGAGCAGTGCAGTAAGTATAAAATATAAATAAATAAATATATACACACTTAAATTCCAATAATTTAACTGAATGTGATTTTTTTAAAATTGCACTATGCAATTAAAATTTGTATAAATTTTTAGTTAACAAAAAAACAAAACAAAACAAAAACAAATAAAAAACTAAAACATTTCAAGCTAAAAATATCTACATAATGGACTAAAATTTTAATATTCTCATTGTAATTTTTCATCACAGGTATCACTCAAAAAGTACATATTTTTTTTTTATTTTGAAGTGTTGATCCAGTTTATTTAAAATAAAGTATTTTAGTGAAGGAAGAATTTCAGTTAGTAGACAGCAAAATCATTATGAAATATGAAGTAATTTTGAACATTGTTAAATAAGACACCATACACAACATAATTTGCTGTAATTAACTGGCAAATTTTGTAATGTAGCAACAATATTTGATTTGTAAATATATTTAATAAATAGCAATACAATGATAGAATATATGACAGAAGTATTAAGGAAATATAGCAAAGAGTGAAATTATTAGTAGAAACCCTTCCAGAGCTGTTCACTGTAAAGCATTACTTAAAATCTTACAATACTCGAGTATTTCTGAGAGGATAAAAATCTTAAATCATATACACTTTAAATATCTTTAAAAATATAATAAAAATTTAAAAAAATGCACAAGTAAGTTATAGGTAATGTAAAATACTTAAAAATGAAGAATAAACTGGAAATACAGTTACTCCCAGGTTGGAATTTTCAGATAGAATAGTCCTTTGTTAAGAAACCTACACAATATTAGAGCAAAAAAAAAAAAAAAAAAAAAAAAAAAATTCTAATGAGAACAGGAGGAATATAAACTATAATTTGCTCACCACCAAGTGTAACATTTCCATGCAGAAATCGACCTTGGTAAATCAGCCTCAAGATATTTGTTGATGGCAAAAGTTCATCTGCCCATTCTGAAAATGGAATATGAAAATGTAGTTAAAAGTAAAATACAACCTATTTTGAAAGTATTCATATCAACTAAAATTAATCTTACATCATAAACTATTACATTAAAAACAAAAATTAAATTGAAGAAAAACTATAGAAGTTGTCTGATGAAGTTTCATTTCAATTATTAATCATACAAGTAGAATGTTATCTACCAAAATAAGTTTAATTTACAATATGAAATTTCTTTTCTTTAAATCTCTAACACTGGAAAAAGAAATTCACAGAATAAACTTACCTTCAGGCCAGTGTGTATAGACATATTCTGTAATATCAGCAGCCGAATCATTTGGAGAGAAGACAAATTCTTTTGTTTTTCCACTGACTAATATAAGCCGTATGGTTATCTAAAATTGTATTTTCACAATAAGAAAAAGAAAAACTGAATGAAGAAAAAAAATATAATATAAAATAACTGAAAAATTACAATTAAATACTGACTGGATTCAGATTATATATATATATATATATATATATATATATAGAGAGAGAGAGAGAGAGAAAAAACAAAGTAACTGGGAAAAAAATATACTTTAAATGTTATCAAAATATAAGGGGGATGCTGAAAAGTTATAATCACAAAGATAAAAAACTTAGTCCAATTTCAGAAGGTAAAGAAAGCTTTGCAGCACACAACCCTCATAATACATTCAACAAAGTATACAAGTTTCCTCCACTTTAGTATGAACATATTTACGTTCAATCTTCTAAATGGTTAATCATCAATATTTGATGATATATTCTTATACATTTTATGAATTTTGAATTCCCACCAATCATATGACCACCTTCATTTTCAAAACATAATTCATGAATAGATTTAAGAAAAATAAGTAATTAGACAACTAGTGTTAATTCCTGAAAATATATACAAGTATAAATATTAAATACTAATGATGTAGATGATCAGCAAGACATAGGTGTGGTTAGCAACATATGTCATTCAAATATTTGACCTAGTACAGAGAAAAGATTAATTCTAAAAAACACATTAACAATGGTATTAGATTTAGGATGTACATAATCTTTTGTGATAATTACAACTATGATAAAATTCATGGGTTCTTTGCAGATTTTTTTTACTATGTAAAAATAAAAGAAAACATTAAAGAGCTTTAAAAAATATTTAAATGGTTAAAATGACAAAATGAAAGTATTGATAATCCAGGATTTAAGTATTATAATTGTACAAGGAGAAAAAAGCTTTTGTCACTACTAGCTTAAAATAATTGTATTTAATGACCATATCTTTTGGAACTTATTACTAAACCTTTTAACTGAATCTGTGTTTTAATAAACATTTTGCAAATTATAATTAAACCATTACATAGATGTGAATATAAGATTACTTTCCATAATTTTTATAATCCAATTAATATCATGTTGATCAGTATTTCAGCAAGAAAAAAAATGATATTAATATTTTTTGTGCACTGAATTGTGTGGCTATAAATAATTTCTCCAAGTTTATTTTCCAAATGATATACTCCATAAATTACTTATTTCATAGAGATTTCATTAATTATTCAAGAATTTCTGAACCTTATAAATATTATATAGCCTTATCACTTTTTCTTGACCTATTAAATAAAAAAATAAAACACTATTGTAAATCTTCACTTAAATTAGAGTAATAAATTTTAAATGAAATTTAAAAATTACTAGTATATTTACTTTTCTATTTTGAATCAAAATTCATATCTTTCTTGACCATATTGCCATTAAAATGAAAGTCACAACTTGTTTGTTTTAAAAACAAACCAATTTTCATTAAATGGTAAAGGCCAAATATTGGACCCAAATTTATGTTATTTCACTTTTATTCATGAAAGTAGAAATACCTTAAATATTTATTCATTTAAATATAAATCTGTACTGGCATTTAAACTAAAACAAAAGTTTATTACTGGTTATAAATAAAGGTAATAAATCCATTAGTATATAATCCAAGTGGATTCTAGTAATATAAAATATAAAAAAATCCACAAAAAGAGATCAATGTATTTATTAATACAGAGCAATATAATTAACAAGCAATAAAATCCAAAATTATCGCATATGGAGGACAGTCTATTTTGGATAGAGTAGAAAAGTTTACTTGTGATGAGTTTTGTACTTCAGACTAAATTTATGTTGGTACAACTTAATATGTACCCGAATGAGAGGTACCGGGAGTTAAGAAAAAAAAAAAAGAAGAACGAATTCAAGTTTTTTTTTCATGATTATGAATACATACATCGAAAAAATTAACTCTACTCAATACAGACACAAATGAAAAATTAAATGAACCAACAATAACTACTGAAAAACAAAAATTTAACAAGGAAATCAGAAAACAAATTGAAAATGAAAACAAAGTGTTATAGACTCATAACATCACCCTAGAACACCTAAAGTTTATGGTCTCCCAAAACCCCCACCAAAACTGGTATCCCAATGCACTCCATTATCTCATGAATAGACAGCCCCACCACCCCAAACAGGTTAAAGCCATAACAGAAATTCTAACTCCTCTCCTTGGAATAAACAGTTCATTTCAAATATACAAGTCAAGCTGCCTAATTGAAAAACTAAGAGAAACACATGGCCAACCTATATATAAAATCCCTCTATACCAATGTCCCAGTTGAAAAATGCCTAAATCTAAAAAATACATCTAACACAATCTAAGATAAAGCTCTCTCTACCAACAGCTAAAATAATAATAAAAATCTGCCATCTCATCACCAATCAATGCTATTTCACATTTAATAATGATTGTTAAACAAACATTTTGATTACCAATGGGATCACTTCTCAGTGGAGTGATGGCATGCATCTTAGAATTTCTCGAATCCAGTCCTTTCCAAAATACTTTGCCCAAAGAATCAACATACATACATACATACATACATACATACATAATATTAATGATGCTCTACTTATATATATTTGTGATCTTGATTTGCCTGACCTGGTAGATCAACTAATCAAAGTCAAACGCACAAGGGAATTTACATACAAAATGGAAGAATACAATTCCTTACCCTTCCTAAATATCAAGCTATAATATATTAACAGTTTAAAACTGTGTCTACTGGAAATCATCCAACAAAAACGACCTAATAAATTTCTATTCTAATCATAAAATAAAATCTGGCATAATCATCAGATTCTACCTAAAAGCTCTAATGATATGCAGCTTGGATTTTTTTTTTTTTTTTTTTTGATTACTTACACAAAGGAGAAATACATTGAAAACACTTTCAAACTTCTCCAATATCCTATTTTATACTCAATGCAAAACAAAAGGCTCATAAAATATTCCAAAACAAAAAAACGGCACCTCCTGAGAAACCCAATGAATCAAAAAATTATATTCTACCAACGAACTATCACATTTAGAATTAAAAAGAATCTATCTAAATTAAATATAAAATTTGTTATTACTACATCCAAATTAAAACTTAGTCAATACTAAGCAAAACAATAAGCTAAAACCTGAAGGAGAGAGATTACTCCATCGCCTGTGATTGTCACAAAAAATACATGAGAAACCTCAATGAATATAAAGAGATTATATGAACACAAAAAGGGATACACACACAATACTGATCAAAAGAGAAAATAATTCACTATAACACAAATGTCTAGAGTGCCTTAATTGCAAGGTCATCTACAATAAATATGCCATGACTTACATTTCACCATATCTGGCAGATCTTTTAATATCAGTGAGGAATACCTTCTTACAAAAATAATGGAAAGAAAAAGACTAAATGAATTTGGCTAGATGAGAAAAAAACAAACAAACACTAAAATTCTTAGCACTACTCGTTTGTGCAGTTGTACCAACAAATTTAGCCCAATGAAGTTCTAAAAGATGAACATTACAAAAACTTTTCCCACTTTGTCATACAATCTCCCCATACTGTGTTTTTGAGATTATATATATATATATATATATACATATACACACACACACACACACACACACACACACACACACACACACACACACACAATGTGGTTGTCATGAAATTTTTTTTCTCTATAAATAATTTGCTGTTGCAGCTAGAAAATCTTTCTAATTTAAGATCTATTTCATCTTTGTAATCACTTTCATATTTACACAGGTTATTCATTGTAAATGAAACTGTTTAACATCTTATATTGTGTGGGTAGCTAAAAGAATAACTTTCAAAAATAAAATATTCAAGAAATTTCAAGAATTGTTTTATATACCTTTGAAATATTAGGCTACTGGCGTAATAAAATCTGTGTTGCAATTATTCATCTAAAAGATAAAGTTATAAAGCACAATAATTTTAAAAACTATTAAATTGATAAATTTAAAGTTTTAAAGTCAGATAAAATCTCAAATATAACAATGTTTTGTGAAAAAAGTCCTCGCCATAGAAATGGAATAATTTCCTGTTGACTATTTTGCATTTAAAATGTCAAGATAGATAATTTCATTTGAATGAATTTTATAATTCTATTTTAGACTAGGCTGAATTCTTTTTTTTATCATGAGATAAAAATTATAATACAGATTCTACTTAAAGTCACTATGTGCCTAATTCATTCTTTTTAACAAGAGTATACATGGTTAAGATTCTCTTTACCTTTTAGAAGATATTTTGCTTGTCTAACTAACCTTTTTTTTTGAAAATTTAGGAAGAGTTTGCTACTTATGTAATTTTTCTTATTTCAGTTAAATTCTAAAAGATTAATTTTCCCATAAGTATCTTTCATAAATTAACATGAGAGAGAGTTTAAAAAAAAAAAAAAGTTAACCAATTAATATTAAAAGGTTGCTTCTTCTAGATTTTGCAATAACCATTTGTTTTTTTCTTAACTATTCAGGAAGTCATAATTTTAAGATGTATTCATTTGTCCATAAAAATGATGTTTGTTTTGTTTGTACAATTTATTTTTAGTCAGTACTTGATAAAGTATATAGCTAAGACATCTATAGTTAATATGAACTAGAATACCAATGTAAGCAGGAAAAATTTAATTCCCAAAACAATGAAAATGTAAGTATTTTGTAAATCATAAACGAGATCATTTCTGTAGATATGAATGACTATAAAAGAAAAAAAAAATCAAATAGCTTGGCTCACTACCAAGGTTGACAAATAGCTTTCTTCTAGTGAAAGACCTTCAATATCGACATTATATTTACAGTATATAAAACTAAAATCAAAACTGATACTTTTAAATGTTTGTATTATATGTCAATCTAAAAAATTACATTCATTTTGGGTTAATCATTTTAGCTTTCATTTAGATATACTGTTAGACACAAGAGCCCATTTAAATAAAAAAAGCAACAAATGAAAGAATTTTATTTACAAGTTGCTATTTTATGAAAAATTTAGTTTTAATTTCTTAGAAATAGCTTTGATCTTAAAAAAAAAAAAAAGTGTTGATCTTGCATACTTTTGGAAGTTAATTATACATTATGCCCAAATCACAAAATGTTTTTAAATATAGATGGATAGAAATTAATTCTTTAAATATTATAAAGATTTAAGATTTTTGAACAATTTGAAAGTATACAAAAATCAAAATTCTACATAAAAAAGTCAATTTTTTTTAATCATGAAAGCTCAAAATATTTATAAATGAATACTTTTTAATTGTATAAAAACGAGCATTTAATTAACCTTATAATAATTGCTAATGGCATTAACAAAATTTAAGATGAATTTGTTTAGCATATATAATTAAGAAAATGTATAACCAATTCATTCAATATGCATTTATAAGATAAATAAAAATGATGTTCAGTTTTTGCTTACCACTGAAAGTTGACTGGGATTTAATTAATCTGATTTTATTCCAACACATACCTATGATAATAGTACACATGTACTAATCACTCCTATTATACTTAGATCACTTTTTCATCAGTAAGATCTATTAATATAGCAAAAAAAAACAAAAAAAAAACAATATGCACACCAAATTAATCACATTTATTGTGTGTGTGAGTGTGTGTATATATATATATATATATATATATATATATATACATACATACACACACACACTTAACTTTTGTTAAATTATTAGAAGGAAAAATACTAAATTAACAATTCTTTAATAATTAATATGAAGAAATGCAAACCTTATCTGATAATTCATAAACCAATTCAGCTGTTCTATAACTTGCCTTACACTGCTTTTAACACACCAATATTCAACAACCAAGTCAATGAAAATTACTACAAACAGAATAAAGTTTATTGTTGAGCTGAGCCATTAATAAATTAGGGGAGAAATTTAGAATATTCAATTACAATTTTCATCACCATTTAGTAAATAACTGCAAAGTAAAATTGATTCTAATAAATATCAGTTTATGAAGTTTTATAATATAGGTACATATGAAATTTAAACCAGTTTATTTTACATTTGGAGAGTAGAATAAATAAAACTAAAGAGGAAATATTTTTTATATTTAAAATATGTCTTAATTATCTTTATTTTACATTTTTGATTAACTTCCTCTTAACAAATATGAAATAAAAAGAGCATTTAGGACCATTTCCTAGTTAACCAAATATTCACTGGAAGTGGGTTTTAGATTTCTTTATTCACAATTACCAACTTTGATTTAACAGATTAATAAAGATTATAAATAAGCATTGTCAAAACCCACATAAGTACTGTTTTATTACCATTTACAAATATTTTTTTATAAAATAATGGAGTACAACAAAGAAAATCATAACACTGGAGAAATACTTTTATAACAAAATACAATATTATAAAAAGGAACCTATTAACATTTGTTTAGAAAGAAATAGTTACAAATTATAACAAAATATCAAGGTACTCGGTTAATACAAGTAATTTTCTTTAAAGGCTTAAAATACTGAAGAGTTAGAATGAAAATCAATTCTTTTGATAATTCTCTTAAAGAAAAAAAGAGCAAAGTTGTCTAACAAGTCAGAGTTTTGAAAATTAAATAAAATTAACAGCACACAGTTAAGGGAAAGCTCTATAAGCATTTATAAACAATCATTTATTCTAAAACCAAAAAGAAATACATTTCGAACTTTAGATTGTCAAAATGAAACTGGAAGTCAATAACTTATGTTGGCAAGTTAATGACTCACCAAACCTGATAAGTGGTAGAATTAAAATAAAAATAAAAAATATATCAAAGCATGGTATCACCCACTCAAGTCTCTTAGAAATATTTAAAAGTTAAGTGAATGTAATAGACAGTTGTTTGTAACACTAACAATATAAATCAAAAGAAAGTTTGTGTACTGTTAAAATTATTTGAGGAGGAAAAAATACATTTTCAGTTTTGTTATGGTTTCTTAATTTCCATTATGTGTTAATTTAAATCTTAACATACATTGTAGAATACATCCGACATTTGGATTATTTAAAAAAAAAAAAAAAAAAAAAAACACATGTGTCATCTGTACACACCCTATTTCACAAACAAAACAAATACCATCTCCTCATTTCTAAATCATGTATTGCAAATGTAAAATGTATACTAAAAGCACCTAAATTTGTGGATAGTTTTATTTTAACTTTCTCAGTTATTGTTGATAGACTTAAAGAATAAGTCTACCAACATGCTGCATTTAACAATAAAAAATTCCAAGTCGTACAAATCAAACTAAATAAAATTATATATAAAATTTCAAATAAATATACTAACTAAAAATGTCTTGGTATTTTTCCATTTCTGTAGAGACAGACAATCATTTTTTATTTTACATCAAAATGATTTTTCTCTCCTTTTTGTAGATTACTTTGGTAATGAGTTAGAAGAGCTTTAAAAATGTATTTACTATTTATTTAGGTAAGTGCTATAAAGAAAAAACTGCTGTAAACACTGAAGGACAATTGTGATTTGTAATTTTAAAATGTTTTTAGATGACGAGATCATTAGTTCTATGAAGATATTTTTTGTAACCGAGTTATGATCAATTACAAACATCAATAATAACAATGACAAAAAGAGAAAAACCAAGTCGACAAAACACCATAGACATGAAAAATTGCTTCTAGGTTACCAAGATGGCAACTGTTTTTATTTACAGAAGCTTTCTTGAGTGGAGGCAACAAGTAGCAGCAGCTTCCACGTAAAACCTAACATATTTGCTAGAAGTCGATGAATGAAGTGGTGAGTTTTGTTTTGTTGCTTTATATTTTTATCATCAAAATAAAGAAATAGTAAAAAATAATAAAAAATATTCTTTAGCTAGAGACCCGCGCCTCAAAAAAGTGTTTCGGACAGACAGAATCAGAGAGAAAAAGCAACATTGAAATAATTTAAAGAAAAAAAACCCCACTAAAACGAAGGTAAATATAATAGAAAATAAATCACCTAAGCTAAAGTATATAAAAAAAAATACCACGTAATCGATAGTAAACATGAGCAATTAAAAAATAAATCAATAGGAAAACAAAAGTAGGGGGGTGCTAAGTCTTTTTTACGAAATTCAAACTTGATAGTGAACAGGATTTTTAAAATGAGATTTTGTTTTTAAATATTTATCGTTGTGAAATTTAAGCCTAAAAAAGGAGGGGGGAGATTTGGATAAATAATACAGAAATTAGGTTTCTCAAGTTGATTTCTTTTTAACAAATGTTTCTGTTTACATAGAAACAAAGCATACCTACATACATAAATTGTGCAGTCAATCAACATTAGGAAATCAGATATTTATGAGCAATAGTAAATGTACAAACAAGAAGAGTGTAGAATCAGAATAAATGGTGGAGGAACACATGACCAGAGAGAAATCCTTGTCTTTCTCTCTCTCACACACACACAATAGGAATTATTAATTTACTTAATTTTTCAAAGACATTTTCTAATAAGAAATTGCCTGCATGGATATTAATAAAATATAAACTTAACATCATATGGTTTGTTTTATGGAAACAATCATAGGTCCATTTAGAGAAGAAATGAATTTTATGTAAAAAAAAAAAAAAAAAAAAAAACAACAAAAAAAAACCAACCCTGGACGAAATCCACAAAGACCCAGAGGGGGAGGGACAAAGACCAAAATAAAGTTGTAATGAAAAAAAAAAAAAAAAAAAAAAAAAAAGAGCAGCTAAAAATAAAACAAATGAAAAATAAAAATATACCATTATGTAAAAGAAAAAAAAAATAAGAAAATCATATCTTACTAGGGTGGAATATATTAATGTGGTCAATTAAGATAAAGAAACAAAAGAAAGGCTACGTACAAGCAGAAACGATTGAAGACGAAGCTTGCACTGTAGACATAAAATATAAAACATTTCCTCTTTTTTTTTTTAGTGACCTCATCAGAGGAAGAAATAGAACTAGGTCTCCTATGTATCAATATGGCAAGGGTTTTATTGCTCGAGAAATGGAAACGAATACGAAATTGTAATGATGGCAATATATCAAGCTTTGCTCTTTAAATCTAAGTAGGAAGAATGATTGTGAAAACGCACAGACAGACATGAAAAGCGAAGAGAGCGAGACACACAGACAGACAGACACAGATATAGAAATAATAAATAGGAAATATAGACATAAATATAATAAAATGCAGGGGGTGAAAGAAATACTCTAGTAGATAAAAATATTAATTTAAACGATATATCGATCAATGATGTTTCTCAGGTGCTCACCTTATCGCGAGGAATAGGGCCTTTGGTCCCCATATCCTGCCGACTATTTTGTGACTCCTTCGTAGTTGAAGCAAAAAAAGGGAAGACTTGGGTAGCTTTCTTTTCGGGCAAATACAAGCGATACGGTCGAACTATTCAGCTTCATCGACTGTTCTCCACTTTGCAATAACACTCAAGTCCATCCAACGGCTATGCACGACCTTTTCAGACCGAAATAAATACACAAATAATACGACATTAGTCCACCTTTCTCACCTTCTCCATAATTCACTGTTTGGTTATTATGGCGTCTGGGGGCGACCGCAGTGCATTGTGGGCGTGTTAGTGTAAAAATGGAGGCGGAGCGAGTTTAGACGGAAAGACGAACTAGACTAGCATTTTGGTTGCCTCCTTCAAATAAATATCGAATGGAGACAATATCTACACAGATTCTAAGAAGATTAGAAGTAAGAAACGGAATTATTTTATTCTTTCAACGTAACTTAAATGATGTTACTTATGTCTTTGTATTAGCATTTTCCCCCTCTTGTTTTCTTGCTTAAATGTTTATCGCTTAGTTTCTCTACACTACAGTCATCAAGATCCCCTTACCTCCTCATCTAGTATGGTCTCTGCGTTTAAAAAACCATTCTTCAGACTTCACTATTTTATTTTTTTAATCTGTTATATAAATTAACTTGATAAAAAAATATATTACCAGAAAATATTTATATATAAAAATTAAAAACCTTTATCTTCTCTTTCTATTTCTTTCCACCCCTCTCTTTCTCTCCCATCTTTTCCCATCTTTCTGAAAACTCTTAAAATGTCAATATTGATCAGATGCACTAAAAGAGAATTTACGTTTCGTAACCTGAAATGTCCAGTTTTTAGATGCAACCTTTTTTCGTCAACGCATTTACCAAAGTTTTTCTTCAATCTTCATCCATTTTTGCATTTTTAAAACTAAAACAAAAAAAGAAAGTACTTCTTTTTTAGAACTTTTTTTTCCTTAAGAGTACTTTGTTCTAGCAAAACACCAAGAAAAAACATTTCGGCAAGTATTTCTTGGATGAAGGATGTTGCAGATTCCGTTTTCTGCTTGTGGTACGTTTCGGAATGTTTTATTGATTGGGCTCATCAACGCACGCACACCCACATACAGAAAAGAACATACTCATGTATAATGATATTCACACGTACACACTTTTACGTCAAAGTTATTCTATTTCTAAAAAAAATTGGTAATTTTTATCAAATAATTCTATTTTTTTTTTTTTTTTGGTGAGAGGGGGTCATTTTAACAATTAAAATCTTCATATTTAAAGCGGAATATAAATACTTTTTAAATTCTTCAAGTAACCATTTTTCCAATCCAGAAATGCAAAAGTTTTTCTTTAAGTCCTTTTTTTTCTTGAATTGTTTAAAGGTAACTTTTCTTTACTGTTTTTAATTAATGTGTAATTTTAAATTTTGTTTTTTTGTCGTTTTTTTTTATATACTGAAGTGAAATGTTTTTGTTTTGTTAATTAGGTCTTTTATGATGGTGACAAAAAATTTTTTTTTAATTTTACAAGTTTTTTTGTTTTTTGTTTTTTTGTGGGGAGTGCAACCATTCTTTCACGACACCCCTATTTATTTTGTTTTCACAAAAGATTTTTTTTTTAAATTGATTTAAAAAAAATTTTTTTTTTTTTTTTAAACCTTGCAAAAATGAAAAACAAAAAACTTAAAACCTTACAAAAATAACATGCATAGAAAGTTACAAATATTTCATTCGCGCTAAGAAAAAAGTTTTTAAAAAAAAAAAAAGGTGAATGGTTATTTTTTGGAAAAATGACCAAAAGAAAAAAAAAAGAACTATGTTTACGATCACATCTTTTCTTTTTAGTTTTTAGCCTACTTTTTTCTTTTTTTTTTTTTCTTTCACAGAAAAGTTTCTAAGATGCAACAAGTTTGTATTTTCATTCACCTGGGAATTTTCATTCCCTTAAAGATATATTTGAGCTAAAAATTAAATTAAATAATTTTATTTGTATCCATTATCCAGTATCTATTTTAAAAGTCTAGGGGACAAGATTACCTTGAAACCACCATTATTCGCTTATCACTTTTCTTAGGGAATCTTTCTACCTGCTTCCTTTGTCAAACTAAAAAATCTTAACTTTTAGACTAGAGTGTGTATTGAAAGATGCACTCATCTTATTTTTATTTTGTCTTTCTTTTAATAATTTTACTTTTTCATTTTGAAATAAAAGATGCAAGCGATTTATTGCTATAGAAAAATCCATTTTTCTCTCAAAGTTATTTTGAGACATCTTTTTGCATTCAATAGAGTTTATTTTTCTTCACCTTAAGGCTTTGATCTTCTAACAGATATTTTTTTTGCCTATAAATAAATACTTTACATCTCATAATAAAATTAATAAAACTAAAAGATTCTATCTTTTGCTTTATCAATTCAAAAATTAAGTGATTGATTGCCTTTTATTTTTGTGCGTAATTTTGAAAATAAAATTAAAAATAATCAGAACAGAAAGCTTCAATTATTATTTTTTTTTTTTTTTCACCAACATCATACCAAACAAGAAAATCATTTTTTTTATTGACATATTTTAGAATGGAAAATATTGTTATGAACAATTTGTAAATTAAAGAATAATAAATTTGTTTTTATTCTTTATTTATTTTTTGGCACTTGCGTACCAGCGTACATAACCCTATCTCTGTCATTTAAAAAAAAAGAAAATTTTAAACAGTGATTTTTGGTGGTCATTTGTCAACAAAAAAGGTATATAACTTGAATTTCTTGGTTGCTAAGCAAACCTAGTTACTTTAGGTGCGACCGCACGTATGGCATCTTGTCTCTTATTGTTGTCTTTCACAAATTTTGTAGTTTTTTTTTGTTTTTTTTTGTTATGCCATTGCTTGTTCTAATTTTATTTGGCATGTCTATTTTTATCTACATATGATCCGCATTTATCTTCTTTTTTCATTCGTAAAAATAATCAAATTAATTAAAAAATATATTAGAGTTTAGAAGATCATTTATTTTTTAAATAACAGTTCTTTAAAGAATTTTGTCACTTTCCGCCTGTGCGTGCGTGTATAATGTCTGTCTGCCCGCCTGTCTGACTCGCTCTCTTTCTCAAATGGGGAGGAGGCAATGACCTGAAGAAGATAAAAAAAAAAAACTAAGATTTTCTTATCTTTGTGGCCTGTTTCAGAGGAAAAAAGTTCTTTTCCAAATCTGTCATACACAGGCAAGCAGATTATAAATCACTATACCTAAAAAAAAATAAAATAAAATAAAAATTACTCTAATTTTCTGCTTATTATTTAAAAAAATGCTGATTGTCTACTACTTGCTTGTTCCTATTTTTCTTTTCTAATCAGTTTTAAATGTAGATGGGGGGGACAAAAGATAATAAATTACATTTGACTGTTTCTTACACATGTATGCATACAAATAAATAACAATACAATTGATATGTGTGATAACTAAGTAAAAACAACCCAGTTAAAAGCATATGAAAACCTGACAACAACAGTATGCAGAATTATGGTTGTTGTATATTCTATTAAGGTCTGTGTATTTATGCAGCAGTTAAATTGATAAAGGTTTTATTAAAAACAACTGATAACATCTTTCTTTTCTTTAACTATGCATATGATTGTCCAATGAGTGTACCCAAATATTAGTAATCAAGTGCTTTTAACTAAATTCTTTTGTTAGGCATGAGAATTCAGAGATGACATTGGTGCAATAGTTAATTCAACAATTGATAAGCCAAAATGCAAATCACAAAATGTCTCGGTTTGAGATTTAAGGCCAAATGACACCATAAGCAAGTCTCACCAGTCACCACAATGCACAACACACCATCTTAGCTTTAACTACTAATGATCTCCAGAGTAATATAAGCATAATAATTAAAAGAAGCAAAAAGAGTAATATGTGCATAATCTGAATTTGCTAAAACTACAACTCCAAACTAAAAATCTTTGACAACTGAACAAGATTTGTAAAAATAAAAATAAATACCATCAGTCCATTAAAGAAACATGTCAACAAGATTATCACAACCAACAATTCTGAAATGAACTCCATAACACTGAAACTCAATGGAAATCACTAACCCAAATGCATGTAAAAACTGATAAATACAGTACCACATTTAGACCCCCCCACTATCAAATTCTCACTCTCATATACATCTTATCAAAAACATTAACTAAAAGTATAGCATCAAACCTATCTACCAAGTACAGTATAATTATCATTTATGAATTTCTACACATATTGTATTCAGTAAAAACTAGCAACAGTATAGTAAACCCTCTCAATACCAGAAACCTTTTTACTAATGTTCCTGCACATGATATGATAAACACCATTCTTAAATGTTTATAAAACACTTTCCTTCCTTCCCACAAAATTAAACTCACTACTACTAGCATCTACTTTCTACAACTACCAAGCTAACGTTTACACTCAGATGAATGATATTTCAAAGGGAGCGGCATCTAGACTCCCTTTACACCAACTACTATATATTTCACTTAGAAAATACAATATCTAAAAACCTTGCTAAAGCTAAAATTGGTGTCAGTCAGATACATCAACAATATTTTTATGCTTAATGATAGTCTCAGTATAATAAAAACTTAAAAACTGCCTTCAAACACAATTGAGTCTTCTACCTCTAAATTTGATGTTGAAAATGGGATCCAATTTAGATGTATAAGTTTGTAAAGATGTGACTATTGGAGTAACTCTCCATATATAAAAATAAGCCCCTGCTAACTTAATTATAGTAGGCAATGCATAATGAAATAGCCATGATTAAAAATTCAGTTAATTGATTATACATATGAATTTTCTTATTATGAGCCATGCGTGATACATGCTTAGGCGATCATGTATCTCTCGATACATGGCTGACGAGGCAGATTTTTTTCCTATGGTAGGTTGCTGTTTCTTTTTGTGGTAGACCAGTTGCCATCCAAGACTATAGAACCCGGTCTGTCTTGCTATTTACCCATAGCTGGGTGAGGGGGAGAAAAGGAGTCATACTTTTCCCAAGGGTATTAGCTTGTAAGTGAATGTAATGAATTTGACTGGAATTTAAACTCAGCTCTCCGATTCCTAAATCTGAGCCACTATCCATTACTCCACCGTATAAAGCCATTATTCTGTGTTGCAGTTATACTGTGCATGCATCAATAAGCATATATCACTTGGTAACAAATATCTTAGATTTATCATTTACTCAAAATATCTAACCAACAACTTTGGGCTTCAAAATCCTCCTATATAAAAACAATGTTGTTTATGAATTTCCATATCCTTTGGGAGATTTCATCTTTAAGTAAAAAAAAAAAAAAAATTAAATTCTTACATTTGCCACACATGCACCACACTCTCTTACCATTTGTTGAAACTTAATGCAGTCCATGCACATATTCATCATCACATCACCACAAGTCAAAGTACAACTAACAACATAAGACAAGTGCTATATAGCACTCACTTCAAGGAAAGACTCAAAATTCTAGAAGTCAAAGCTATCCTTATAGAAAAGAAACAGCTCACATTTAAATAAATTATCTTTTGACACAGGAGATGGCATATTGATGTATGCATAAATATGCATACAAAGTATTAATACATATAAATATTTCAGACAATCTTTTCTAGTGTAGTCTTGCTCCATGTAACTGTTTTGCACATGTCACTCGGTATGAATTCAAATCTAATGTTCAAAAACTCTTGTTTACCATACTGACAACACTTAGTTCTTGATAATGACTGAGACAGTTGAAAATACTTAAACAAAACTTAACATTGGACATTTTAGTTCTCAATGTACATCTTATTTGAAAATTAGTTCAATAAAAAATTATTTGGCAGACAACTTGTCAGTTGAATTTAACAAAACTTTGTTGAGTGAATTCTTGTTGCCTAAACACATCTTGCATATATGTATATAAATGAAGTATGCATATTTTGCATATGGCATGTGGCCAAGTAATTACAAAATTCACTTTCCAACCATGAGAACCAGGTTCAAATCTCACCATGGTTGATTTGTTAGGGAGTTGACTTCTTGATAATATCAGCCTGGGCAGTCAATCCCAGCATGTAGCACCAGTTGGAAAGTTGCCTGAAAAATCATACTACAGGTTTAACCAAGTCTAGTGAGGGAAATTGGGTAGATGCAACTGTTTGAAAGTTGTTGATGGTTGTACTAGCATAGTCATAAGTCATCGTGTCTAATGACTTGGGCATACTAACATTGTTCAGACTGTTGATGACATCAGGTTATACACTCTCTACCAAAGGTTTACCCAGTATAGTTACAGTATAAACCATAAGTGGGCTCTGTGGGTGTTGAACAAACACAAATGTGCCTGAGCAAGGGTCTGTAACAGTGATTGGTTAGCCATGCTAGTAGATAGGTATGCTCAGAAATGAGTAACTAGTCATTATGTATATACATTTTCACTGAATTTTTTTTTAGTAAATTCATTTTTATAATTTAGATACTGTATTTCTTTTCAAATTTCTTTTAAAATCATTTAATTCTGTTCCTAGGTAAATTAGGATAAGTAAACACCTGAAGATATACAATGTGTAGATATTTAATCATTACATTATTACATATATTATCATTACATGCTATTAGGTAAGTTTAGTTTTAAGGAACTTCATACAGAAAGATTGTTTTTGGTCACATTATGGCAGTTGTCATGTATTTTCCTTTATTTCTATTAAAGTTGGCATACTTATTGATTGAAAATTAAATGTATATTATGCGTTTCTTTTTTTTTAATTTTAAGAAAGGTAAAAAAAAAGTAACTCAACTACAGAGAAATGATTCTTGCACTTTTAAAAGATGGTACCAAAGTGATCAACTGGATCCAAAATGGTTTGTGACATTTTGTGCCAGAGATATCTCACTGAACAATGCTCCACAGTCAGGAGACAGTATGAAATTGATTCACAAAAAAATGCTAATCTTTATTGAGAATAAGGATTATTCTACAATGTAAGAGATGTAATGGGCAACATCAAATCAAATGTTGGAAAATCACAATTTTGACAAGGAAATTGAGTAAGAAATAATCCTATTGGACAATATTTAAAACAATTTTCAACTTAATTCTGGTGGTTGTTGTAGATAATTTACAATTTGCAACATGGATTGTTCATAAAAGGAATTACCACTGTTTGAAAGGTCCAACTTAATTAACAAAAAAGTGACACTGAATATATACACATACACATATATATACACACACACACACACACACACATATATATATAAAATCTATATTGGAAGAGATCCCTCTACTATAAACTGTTCCTTCTAGAGATAACCAAAATTGACAAAAAGCATCTGAAATTAATAGAGCAAAACATTCTATCAGAATATTGCTAGACTGTCTGTTTCTTTGATAAACAAGCAAAAAATTGTTACAGCTTGGTTCAAAGGTTTTCACTCGTCAATCGTATTTACCAAATATTGGGCTTTTGGATTAATATTTATGTTGATTTTTGGAGATCTTTCTTAAAAAATATATATTCAATTTCTTGGAAGACTGTAAAAGGCACTGATAAGAGTTCTTTACTGAGAAAGAGAATTTTGAAAAAGAAAATAGTGGGAAAAAAATTTTAATTTTTACTTAAAAAATAAATTTGACTTTCAACTTGATTCAATATATAGCTCTTTAGAAAATTGTGTGTGCACCCTGTATTTGCTCGCTAATGAGAAATCTTTTTAAATGTTAATGTTTTTCATCGCAATTCATTCCCATTTATACTTTAAAATTTCAAAGTTTATATTGATATGTTATGCTCTTTACATTAACTCATTTATTCAAGATCATCAGTCTAGAGGATAGTGATTTAATAAGCACAGATTAGTTGTGACACAAGGCAGAAAGTATGGAGCACCCAATGACGATTGAACTCGCTATTCAGTCGTAATTGATCTAGATCAGTGATTTTCTAAGCGCAACTTAAATGTGGCACAAAATTAAGTGTGGAGCACCCAGTGAGAATCATACTTTTTTTTTTTTAATTATATAATTCTCTAACCCACTTAGCAGAACCTATCTTCTTTATGTGCTACATCCCCTCAGGATGTAGACAATCATGGCTTTCCACAACTTCTTGTAACTCTTAATAAATTTTATCTTTCTGTTATTTCTCATAAACTATGTTCTGCCAACCTATTCACTTAAGCTCATTCTTCTTCTATATGTTGTGTCCCTTCAGGATGGCAGCAATCATGGCTCTCCACAATTTCCTGTCCTTTGTAGCTCTTAATAAATTTTGTCTTTCTGTTATTTCTCCTAAACCCTATTCTGTCAACCATTTACTCAAACTCACTATGTTATGCATTGTTTTCCTTTCTTGCCTTCAATCTGCCCTGTGAGTATCAGATTTTCTAAGCCCTCTTTCTTCATTATGTGTCCTAGAAATCTCAGCTGTCTTTTCCTGATGTTAAGCAGAAATTTCCTTTTTGTTTCTATTTTCTCTAAAATTTTGTAGTTGCTCACATATTCAGTCCATGGTATCCTCAGCATCCTTCTGTAGAACTACATTTTTGTTGGTTGCTTCAAGTCCCTTCAAATAATGTTACTATAATTTATCAAATATAGCATTCTCTCTGTCACAACTTGCATCAGTTTTTTTTTTTATTTCTTCCTATTTTTATGTATAATTTTTGTTTTTGTTTTTAAGTATAAAACACAGTTCATCATAATAAGGTTGAAATATTAATGGGTAAAAAATGGATAACATTTTATGTAAAAATCTTATGGAAAATACATTTAGTACAGTAAATCCTACTTATACAAATTCAGTGCTGGTTTTTTAAAAATTCAATAACTTTCAAGAGAAAAACATGTATAATGAATCAACAAATTTAACCCTTTCATTTAGTTTTAAAAAATGTAGATTATATTAAATAACTTTAAAGTTGATATCTATTGTGATTTAGCTAAGCAATCACAATATTCATTAGAAAATTTGTTTAGCTTTTACTACTTTTCAATTTATGGCTTCTTGGCATTGTACCCAACAAATCATTTACACTTCATCTGACTGGGTAGATGAGATATAAGCTTTCAAGTATTGGAATAAAAATTAATTAATATGATTAGTATAACTTTTTAAATGTTTCTCACTTACAAAGGAAAGAAGATTATAAATATCCATCTGTATATACAATACACCAAGTATTTTTGTATATTTTGTCTGTAACTAGAATTCTTTCTTGCACTGCAGTATCAGTTGACAGTGTCTTTGTAATAACAGTAGCAAACTGTTTATGATGCCAAGTGTGGAAAAACTATTCCTATGAATTAGCAAAGTACAGAAAACTCAAAAAATACATTTAAAGATTCATGTGTGGAATACTTTAATAATAACTTCACAAAATATTTTTTGAATATTGGTAAACTAGTATTATATAATTAATCAGTTGCAAGTAATCTATATTTTTTTTAAAACTGGTTTCTAAAAAATAACACTGTTGTATTTGTTTATAGATTCTCTAAATACTGAAATTACTTGAGTGATTTTAATTTTAATAGTGATACTAATAAATTAAAATCATCCTTTGCTATGACTGCCCACTTAATTATAATCCATATTTTTTTAAAATTTTACTTTAACCTAATATGTCTATCTTATCTACAGAATAAAACATGTAATTAATGAAAAAATTTTGTTTTTGATTATATATGTTAGTATTTAGTATGATATGAGGCTGAAATAATGAGACATCCATTAAAGAGCAGAAGGGAAAATCATTTGTAAAAACAAAAGTAGTTAATTTTTGCTGTAAATATACAAAGTTGGTGAAAAATGGGGACAAAACAAGGCAAAAGGATCCACCCTTCTCTGAGAGTATCTCTTTTTCAGAAGGAATAAGATATTCATAGCAAAAATTATTAATGTGAAAAAGTTGGGTCAATTACATAGACAGATACACCCACACATAGCAAACACACACACACACATACAAAAACATATCCTTAAATAAACTTAAGCCTTTTGTTAGCATAAGTACACAAGTTTTTTTTTAATTCCTTGATGCTGAAAAACAGAAAGCTAACTTTAAAGTTAATCTGACAATTATAGATCCATTTTAATTTTTTAAAAAAACCAACAATCTCACACATTCACACAAGTGTTATATACTTGTATATTATATATAACATATGTATATGTTACTTACATATGTATAGTTTTCATGCTGTTTGCACAAAAGAATAGACAACATTATCATATTACCAGATTTAAAAGGAGCAATAGAAATATTTTTGTTCAATACATTCTTCAGACACATGTCTTCATATTTGTTGTTTTGATGTATTTCAACGAATACCAGTGACCTATCAGTTTTCATTTTCATTAATTAGAATATAGTGGTAAGAATGAAAGTATAAGTCTGTTAGAATAATAAATTAACAAACTGTCTGTTAAGATCACTTAGTTATGTTGGAACTCTAATTCTTTAACTCAAACATAAGTGCTCACTTCAACATCCACAGTTCATATGACAAAAAAAATACCTTAATTCTACCTGGCCCTGCATACTCACTTCTGGAACAATGTCCAAAACAACCAGTGTCATAAATGATCTTTTCTGACAAATCAGAAAAGTGCCTCACAGTAGCTGGAAAGTCAATGCTAATTTCACCAACAAAAGCAAATTTGACTCGGTTGGCATTAGTGATAGATACTGTGGCAGGCAGTCAGGCATAACCAGGCCATCAGCAGTCGTACCAAGGTACTTCCATCAATTACAATGTCTTTGGCCAACAGCGCAAGCAACAGAGACTAACTCTCAACTACTACAATGAGATAATTTGTGGTATATTTCTCCCATGAGCCTATCTTACTCAACTGCATATTGATTTTATCCATGTGTCTATCTCTACTACTACCTTGGGTTAAACCCCAAATGAACTCTCATTCTCCCACAATTGATATACCATAACCATGGAATTAATAAACAATTGAACCTTGTAAATCACAGGAAATAAACTCCCTCATCTCAACCAAATCTTATCTCCATTTCTTGTTTTGTCACTTCTACTTTTTTCTTGTTAAACAGTAAGGCTGCCATTACAATTTGGTGATCAGGATGCAATGAATGATGCAACATATGTTAAAAATATACAGTGAGAATAATGCAATGGTAACTATCCCTCTGAATAACAGCAACTCATCAATAAACTGTAATCCCAACACTTGAATTGACCCACCACTTTATATCCAAGAGAACATAAATTAAAGTGGAATTTGGTCACTTATAATCTCAATACCTATCATGGCTTCAAACAAGTACCCTAATGAATCAACCACCAACATTGCTCTAGTTACTTACTTAATAGATTCAACACCAAAAACTGGTTCCTACAACTGGAAACTATTTTTTGCAATCAGAGGAATCACCTAGAGAAGCAAATTTGCAAATATAGTTTAAACATTGTCAACTAAGTAGCAGACATCCTAGAAAACATCTCCAAAAATGAACCCTACACAATGCAATCATGAGGACTGGAAGCTTTGACAAAGAACTACTTTGAATTATTCAACCATGTAGAACAACTGCTATGCTTCATGAAAATCCGTTAGAGTCAGCACTTAATGTCTGAGTTTATCCTACGCTACTTTTGGACAAACTACTGACACCTATAGTGCAAATCCTAACATCCATAGCAAATGAAGTGTCCTGGGATAAGCTAGCTTATATAGTGGACTGCATACAACCAGGGAATCTGACAATACTAACACACAGCTTCTAGAAAATACATTGCCCAAACTGAAGAAATGGTACAACTGATGCAACTACTAACACAGAGACATCAAAACAGATCATGCTATCAAGACAATAACAGACACAGTTGCAGAAACAGCCACTAAAACTCCAATATTTGCTAGCATCACCAGACATTCCAAGATTATTCAAGGAATTGCAAAAAACACAACAAGGAAATGAGTAAACTGGAGTCATAGCAGTGAACCCTTCTAATGGAAAAATACAATGTCATTTTTTCTATGTATGGGACAAAAACAGCAGCCTAAAATTTCTTGTAGACACAGGAGCAGCAATCTCCATAATACCCCCTACCCCTAGGCACAACCAAACCTCCACTGCAAAAGTCACTTGCATAGACATCTGGAACAAAGTGACTGACACTAAATGTTGGTATGCAATGTGACTTTACTTGGTCACTTATGCAAGCCAGGATTAAATCACCCATACTGAGAGCCGACTTAGCTCACTTTAATTTGTTCATGCATATGAAGAACAAAACTCTATCAGACAACATAGCAAATGTCTATGTTACTTATATCTATACACAATACACAACAGTGTTACAATGAACCAATCAAACTCTTCAGCGAGCACTTCATTTGGCTGCGAATGAACTACCACATACCTAGAATGTCAATTATGTAAAATTCATTGTCATACAAAATTTCCTGTAGGCATCTTTACCAACCCTGATACCCAATTCACACATCTACACATTGATATTGTTGGTCCTCTACCCATATATCAATGATACCAGTATCTATTGACTATTGTCAATAAATATTCTCAATGACTGACCACTATATCAATCAAAGACTCCACAACCAACATAGTTCTGAAGGTGATCCTAAGAGAATGGATTGTGACATTTGGACCCCAACAAGTAATCAAAACTGACATTGGAAAACAATTCCAATCATTCTGGGAATTCAACAACTTATTTGGTTCAAAACACATCAATACAACTGCTTGTCACACCTGAACATTTCCATAGATTGTTAAAAACCTTCATGTCTATGATATCCAACACCACAAATTGGATTAATAAGTTACTCCTAATTCTTCTCTCAATCAGGAACATTGTCAAAGATTTAAACTTCACACCAATCAAACTCATTTTTTACACACTTCTGTCCCTGCCAGGATAATACTTGGACTCAAATCCTGATTTCAATCCAACTATCTAGTTTATACAAGACTTCCAGAACAAAATGGTGCAGTTAATACACCAACTTAGCACACCACAATGGAAATTTATATTCCAACAGATCTCCACAATTGTAAGTATGTATTAATACAAAACAATGCAGTGAAAACTTCTCACACCCAACTATCAAGGTTCCTTTAAAGTTATCAACCAAGCTGATAAATAAATCATGATCAAAAGCAGCAATAACACATACACCATTGCTATTGAAAGGTTAAAGCCAGCAGTTATGACAAAGACACACCTTGACTTCAGTCTGATACCAAGCCCACAACCAACAGAACATCTCATACTACCAGCGGTTGTTAAAGTCTTGTTAAAATGAGTCCTCTTGAATTTGTAAATGCATCAACAAACCTATACTATATTGAAACCATTGCTCAGGGAAAACTGATTTTTATCATTTATGATCTACCATAGAAGAAATAGGTGCAAAGTAATTTTTAAAAATCACTAGTTGTGATAATGTGAACCCTCAATCCTTACCTTATCAAATTTCAGATTCCCATCTTGTCTTTTCTCTCTTTTTCTATAAGAAATACTCACCTAATCCCTGGATATGCTGAAACGAAAGGCTTTAAAAATGACTTCTAAAATCTAGGTAAAATAAACTCTTAAAAAATTGTTAAAATAAATGAAATAATGAAAATTTAGATGTTAATAGCCAAATTTCAAATATGCTTGCAATTTTAGGTTGCAAACTTATACATTTTGTTTATTATAAATTTTATATGTAATTTTGGAATGTATATTCTCTTTGATATTTGGCAGTATGTTCATATCTACAATAAATATAACTGCAAAAACAGCAAATGTTTCTAAGATTGAAAACTTAATTGTAACATAAACACTCATAAAAATTATTTTATGAATATAATTATCTCACTAGACTGTTTTCTGTATTCTTGGATTAAATATTAAATATAAAAACTAACAGCTAAAATACCAGAGACATAAACCCAACAAGTCATAAATGTATCTGGGCCAGTCCTACTTTTCTATAATGGCTACTTCCTGTGAATTTATCCAAAATGTACATTTGTTTAAATATCTAAACATAAACTGTAAAAGAAAACAAGTCAATTCAAAAGATGTACATATACTTTTTTCCAAAATTTTCAATAATTAATAAGATAATGAATAATAATTTTTAATTTAAAGAAATAAAATTAATTTTCTTTATTTTTCCTTTATTTTTATAGTATGAAAAACAAAGCAAAATCACACACGCACATTAGCATAGTGGGTGTGCCACTTGCAGAAATGTGAACACATTAAAATAATATGCTATGTTACTGAGAAAAGTCGTTTAACTACTTACCATTTGAGTGCACACAATGGACTAGATTTTATTGTTATTTAATTATTTTTGCTGGTCTATCATTAATAAATTATCTTTTTTTTTTTTTTGTCCAAAGTTTCAAATTGGGCAAGTGGTAGTGTTCCTAAAAGTTTATCATGGGTAGTTGAGTTTTTCATTGACCCACATAAGGACCCATTCCTATACTTCAAAAACAAAAAAAAATACTGTTTATATCCAGATCTTTCTATCTAATAGCAATATTAATATTATTAAAATATGCTCCATTTTGTTTTTAAAGAATATTTTCTTTTATGTGCCATGTCCCTTCAGGATGTAAGTGATCATGGCCCTCCACCTCCTCTTGTTCCTTGTAGCTATTAATAAGTTTAGACTTTTTGTTATTTCTCTCAGACTCTGTTCTGCCACCCACTTGCCCAAGCCGATTATGTATGTCACATGTTGCTTTCCCCTGTCTCTCTTTCAGTCCTGTGAGTATCAGATTTTCTAAGCCCTCCTTCCTCATTATGTGTCACAGAAATTTCAGCTGCCTCTTCCTGATGTTAAGTATGTTTCCTCTTTCTTTCCATTCTCTCCCAAACCCTGTTATTGATCACATGTTTAGGGTCCCTCATTTTCTGTTTCAAATTTTCCTTGATTCGGTTTCCACTTTTGGTAAATTTCATTTTTTTTCTGTTTTTACTTTTGAAAAATTTTAATTTTTTTCCAATTTTATAGTATTTTATGAGAAAATTGCAATACAATATGCTATAATCATTATTAAAACCGAAAAAAAAATCTAATTCAAAGTTTTATTGCAGATAAAGAAATAGCAAATATCTACAAATCTTTTTTTTTAAATGTTAAAATCCAAGTCCAAAAATAAATTGTATGTAAAAATAAAAAATATTGTAACATGACTAGACAATAAAACAATGGAATGATACAGGGCATATCTTTGAGGTAGAACTTTTAATCAGTTTCCTTCTTTAAAAACATGTTCAAAACACATTCAAATTGTTTTTGGGGTTTTTTTTTAAGTTAAAGGATTTAGATTGATTTATATTCATTGATTCATGATATAAAAATCACATTTAAGGTATCAACAGCAAATAACTTGAATCTCAATAATAAATATCTGAATAAAGTCAAACATTTTGACTAAAATTTTACAAAACAGTAATTAAACCATAATAACTGGATCTTTGCAGCAAAATATCAAAAAACAAATTAGACATATTAATTCAAAATTTAAATAAAACAATTTATCCCAAGTTGAAATACTGCTCAAATTTAAAATTGCTAATTCTTAATTTGGGAATTAACACTATGGATACAGAATTTGAAAAATAACATTTTCTTCTGCATAAGTCATCAGGAAATTGCTCTACTCTGGCTTTAGCACAAATTTTAGATACTGGAGTCATTTTCTTTTACTTTAAGAGGAGCAGGTGGCCCAACTTTTGAGGTTGATTCACTACTTGATTCAGTCATCTTGGCAATTTGTTTATTCATACAACTGGTTTAGATTACAAAATATAAAATATTAAAAAAAAATCATTGACAGTTATTAAAGGATTTTTTTATTCAATTTAAATTTGTTTACAATGTTGAAGCACTGAAGATGATGCACTTATTAATTCTAGAGAATTGCATTTGTTTCATAGAATGTTTTTTTTTTTAAATATTTTTTTTCTTTATTTCTAAATTGTATGGTAGGCACTTGATGGCATTTACTTTTTCATATTCATAAAACAAGTTTACAAGTTGTTTTATAATTTTTTACTTGTAAATTGTGTGAGGCCTAAAGGAAATGAATTTCTTAAACTTATTGGTTTGATCTTCATCTCTCTCTCTCCTCTCCAATTTTGATATCAACTAGTGTCTGTCTTCCATTTCCACATTAGCAATATATTTTGGTGGTTACAACCAAGCCATGACCTTCCGACCCCCATCTCGTTTGCAATATAGTTTTTAGAAAAGTTATAAAATATTTAAAAATAGACTAGCCAACATATTCTCAAAAATTTGACAACCCACTTTTCTTTTTATTCTGTTAATAGTATTGTTTTTTTTTATTATAAAATATATGTAAGATGTTTTGTAAATTTGTTTTGCAATGTCATTAGTTATTTTATCATAATTGGAGAACTTTTAATCTTTGGTATTGCACACAATAGGCTTTAATCTTTATTCTAACAGAATCTATTAAAATTTTCTCAATATACTTTGACCAATATTGATTATTGAATTAATCAGATTTCATGATGTATAACATATCTTTATGCATAGTTTATTATATTAATACTTAGAAAATGTTTTCAATTTGTTCCAAATTATCATTTTTGATAAATTTATATTAAAAATATCTTTCTCAAACTCCACAAAAAAAATTTGGCACATAAAAATTGATTTATCAAGCAGCTTGTTCAATGAGTAAAATTTTAAACGGGGGAAATATGTTTTTGAGGATTGTTTAGGCACTGGAATAGATTGGAGTCTACATTTAGACAGCCCAAATGAAAGTAAAGGAAATGTGTAGATCAGCTCTTATCGTGGTAAACCCAACCAATGTGTGAGGAAATGTGAACTTATTTGATGGCGCAGATAATCTGAACCCCATCTATTCTTAAGAGAACATTGCTACATATGTAACACAAAGGTCTTGATACTGAAATAAAATGACAATTGCATATATATGTATGCACAAATGCATGGATGTGTATCTGTGCATAACCTTGGATTATTTATATGGATGTGTTTGTACAAACTAAAATGCATACACCTGTATGTATGTATGTGTGTCTATGTATGGGAGAGTGTGATTCCAAGCAAACACAGAAGATAATTCCCCCACTTCAACACACACAAATAATCAAACACAAATAAGCATAATAGATCCATTTTTTCAAAAAATAAACAAGTTTTTCTGATGATCACAAAAGCATGAAACCCAGGGTTACAAACTCATATCCATACAACTGAATATGTTAGCTCTGTCACAGATATTGAGCACTTACCACTAAGTACCGTGCATATAAAAAAATATATAAGGAAAGTTAATGACAAAGTAGAAAAAGTGTTTTCTGTGACACATTTCATCCTTCATTACTTCACTGGACTAAAGTGATGCTTATACTTATGTTACTACATATGCACATGGAGAGTTTAAACTTTAAAATTTGGTTGGGTGGAGGTATATAGTCTAATCAATTTCTTTTAGTTTCTTTTTGTTTATATTTTTATCACTTTTCTTATTAAGTATCCCAAATTGATATAATAGAAGATCAGCCAAGAAAAGTGAAATGTTGTAGGGAACTGGATGTAAATTTACTGTGGATGATCTAGCAATTAAAGCATTTTCTATACATTTAGTAAATTGCTTTCTCTTTTAATTAAAGTAGCATTTTTTAATCAAAATTATGGTCACTCATTATGTTGAACAACTAATGTGTTTTTTCATAAAAGATCCCTTTTGTGTTTATATAATCTTTTAAATTCCTTGAGGTTTCTCCTATGTATTCCTTGTGGCAGTTATTACAGGTGATAGAGTAAATTCCTCCTTCAAGTTTTAGCTTATTTTGTTTTGCATTAATTAAGTTTTTTATTGTTTGAAAAATAGTTGTAACAAATTTTATGTTAAGCTTAATTTTTTTTCAATTGTAGTTGTGATAGTAGATAAAATAATATATTTTGAGTTATTGGGTTTGTCAGAATGGTTCACTCTTTTATTTTGAAATATTTTTTAAGCCTTTTGTTTTCTGTTGAATATGGAATAATTAGGATATTGGAACAGTTTAAAATTATTTTCAATGTCTTTCTCCTCTTTATATAAATATTGAGGATTATAAATTCTGAGACATTTCGTTTTAAGCCATTGTCAGTATGATGTAAAATAGTATCTAAGAAAGGTGAAGTGTTATTTATTTCTGTTTTGTAAATGAGTTTTATTGTATGTTCAACTTTGTTTAGTTTATTTACAAAGTCAGTTAATGTTTTGTGGAGATATATAATAGAGCATCATCACTTTGGTCTGATGCAGTCCTAATGGATGAAATATGTCACACAAAATTTTTTCTCTATTTTGTGATTGATTTTATGCATATATATGTGTGTGTGTGTGTGTGTGTGTGTGTGTAATGTAATGAAATATTTAACAAGCCTTCTGTTCACACTGAATATGAAATATTTATGGTATTGGAAGAGTTTAAAAGTATTTTCAATGTGTTTCTCATTTTCATATAAATATTGAGGATTACAAATACTGAGTGCACTTAAATAAAATCTGATAAATTTCTGGATTTTATTTTGTTATTATAGTAAGAATAGAAGTTTGAGATAATTTTTATTAGTTGAGTTGCAATGAGCACTTAGTTTTAGGCTATTGTCAGCATGGTGTAACATGATATCTAGGAGAGTTAAAATGTTATTTATTTCTATATTGTAAGTGCATTATATTGTATGTTTGTTTAGTTTTATGTTTTTGGAGAAACCAAGTACAATTATTTTCTGCCCAAATAGTTTAGTTACTGATTTAAGTATATCTATGATAAGATTTTTATACAACCAAGTCTGATGAAATAAGATAAAAAAATAAACTTTGTTTTTTGTTTTTTTAAAAGATATTTGGTAAACTTTGCCTAGTTAATTTATCTTATTTTTTCGGTGAGATAAAATATTTATGTATAAAATGAGTGATTCATTTCTAAAAAGTTAAATTAAGATATAAACAATTCCCGTTGATCAAAATTAGAGGAGGAGAGAATTAATCCATAAAAAAACAACTGCATCATGCAATATGTCTGTACTTGTGTGACTAATTACAGATCAGTATGATCTAAAATAAAATCAATTGGATATATATTTGTGCTTATAGGTCAGTGTAATTTGATTTTTGCATTTTTTTTAACTTATAGTTTATATTAATATTTATAGGTTTAATAATTTATATCAGTCAACAAATCACTAATAAGTAGAATAATTTTTCAAAAATAGCATCAGTTCTCTATCACTTTAAAAAAACACTTTTTTCTTATTTAGGCAGTTAGACAAAGAAATGGATACAGATTCTGTATTTGAAATACTTGGCTTCATCTGACAAAAGGCCATGTGTATATAGCACTTAGTGAGGATCAAATTCCCTGCAATAGTCATGACCTGTAATATTTAATTGTAAAATACAGTTACCTTGTATGCCACCCTAATCAATAATTTACTATAGTACAAGATCACATACATGAGGCACTCTGTAAGGAGTAAACTTATTTGTTTGGTTAGTCTATTTCATAGACATATATATATAGTCATCCATAGACAGGCTGTTTTGCTGTATCACAGCTCTTCAGTATGGCTAGACATCAGATTGCATTCAAGCCAGGATCGAAACACAAGACACTTATAATAAAATTTACTAAACCAGTGACAATTCTAGACTTACCTATAAGCTAAATAAGTTATAGTTTAGGGTCACACACCCTCAAGAAGGGCTTCATTTTTTAAAAATATATTTTTATTTCTAAATTAGTTTTTATTCTTTAACACTAAATTATTAAAAATTATAGATAGTATTTATTTTTTATCATTAATATTAATATAAAAATTAATAATTATAGCAATAAAAATTGTAAATTACTTTGCCAACTGTATGGTACATTAAGTTTTAAAGAATTTCTTCAGAAAAAAAAAATTGATTCCTATTATGGATACGCTTCACACAAACTTGAATAAAAGAGCAATGGTATATAATTATGTTGCAGAGAAATTGTTGTTTCTTGTCGATTGACATTTACAGAGGAGCAATTATGCAATGCAGTAAAAGCAATTACTAAAGAATATCCTGAAGTTGATAAGAACCTGTCAGGTGAATTGAAACATTTTTTATGTTAAGCAAAATTATCCAAAAGATGAACATGTTAGCCACAAGTTTTTATATCAAATAATCTAGAAAGACAAAATTCATCAAGTTTTTCTAAACATAGAAGGCATTTTATGATTATTCCTATTCTTGATGGTTACAAATTCCTTAGGAGAAAGATCATATTTCACAGATAAAAAGAATGAAAAATAAAGTTCAACCAAATATGTCACAAGATAGACTAACTGCACTTAGGTTTTCTATGTATAGAAAGTGACTTCTTTTGATGAAATAATTAATGATTTTGCTCGAGAATTCACAGAATACAATGTTTTAAATAAAAAGGGATTATTATTAAATTTAGTTTTGTTTACATATTTGTACTGAATATTTGCTAATTGCTAAGGACTAATTATTTTATATGCAACCAATGGAATAAATTGATTAGTTAAAAGTAACATTTTATAACTAATTTAATTTTGTAATCATTAATTAATAATAATCCTGTATAATTATTTAAATTTTTTTACCCAAATCTTTTAGAGAAGGTCCATGATTTTCAAATAGCTTAGGTCTTCAGCAGGTGAAAATCTGGCTTGGACTTGTGAATTGGTCTGCAAGATATATATACCAATTATCCATTATTTTAATCTTCAATTAGTCTATTAAGGAAAATTTCAGTTGATCTTTTATTTTAAAATTTGCATTTTTTTAATCCAGATATTTTTATAGAAAAAGTTATTTAATGTATTTGTGATTATTATTATTATTATTATTATTATTATTTCTTTTAGGTTGATTTCAAAATAATAGACAATGTTTGGTAACATGATTGAAGAATCAAACATGATCATGGAAAAAGGAGAAATAAAGCTTGAAAACAGGTAACATTTCTTATTTATCTATTTATTAAGTTCAAATTATGAAACTGTTAATTATTGCTGTAAAAAAATATATTGTACTTATTTTTTATTTACTACCTGCTTATGCTTTATGAAACACATACTTTCACAATTATTTACTAAATGCCTATGCACAAATAAATTTTGTATTGCATAGAATTATTTTCTCTATTTACTTATATCAAACATGAACAAAAAATGGCATAGAAATTCATCATTGTCTTTATAACAATGATCAAAATGCACTGCATATGTTTTGTTTTAAAAGAAAACTTATATATACACACACACACTTTTTATCACTTTAAATATTATTATTAGTGGATACTTGTGTTTGATTAGATGCTTCATTTATTTATTAAATAGTATATTTATTTATTTTCATCTACCAGCCTGAATGTTTGAAAAATCTTATTAATGAAAAATCTAGATTAATAAACATTCAGGTTGTTAGAAAAAAAAAAATAAACATACTGTTTAATAAATGAACAGTGCATTATTCAGATATGAGTATCCACTAATAATAATAATGGTTAAAGTGATAAAAAATCTGTCAGATTAATAAAAATCCACTACTTTCTTTAGAAAATTTACACACGCACACAGAGCATAAAAAAAAACAACAGGAAAAGCAGCATGATATGGTTCAACCTACCATACATCAAAAATGTAAAAATAATCATAGGAAAATTATTAAACTCATACACAAACATTCCCTGTCATCAAGCACTCTCCACAAGATATCCAACAAAAACACAGTAAAAATCAGCAAACTATTCACAAAATCGAACTCATGTGTAAATGCAAAGCAAAGAATGTATTTTAAATGGCAATTTCTTGCAGAACAATGTAATATAGCAAACCACTGTAAAATCAGCAGATAACAAAGAAAAAATACACATAGGAGTAACTGAAGGACTCTAGAAACAAAGAAACTATATGCACAAAATATCCTTTACAAATAGTAAATGCATGAACACAATGCTTTCTAAACATATATGGGAAATTAAAAACAAAAACCAAATCATGCCAAAAATATCATGGGAAATAAGGAAAACTGCATCAGCCTACAACAATAAAAAATGTAAATACTATCTAGAGGAGAAAATAGCTATAATTACCTTCCCAGACCAAAACAAACCACTAAATAAATGATCAGAATTCATCTCAAAATGCAGGGACAAAAACAAATTTTTACTATGTTACTTAAAAATCAAAACTGAAAATGAACAAGAATAAATGAAAATAAACAAATAAAATAAATTCATCAAAACAAATAAATAAGTAAATAATAAACAAATTAACAAACCACGCCCACCAAAATTACCATTAGAATAATACAATAAACAATCCACAATACGATAGAATGCCTATAATGCATCACTGACCTGTATATATAAAAAGTCGAGCAAAAACACAAGGCATATGGCCTGACAATTGCATTTAGCATGAAACAGACTGTCACTTCTGGGTGTTGACTTCAATGTCCACTTTTATATTTACATATGCTCTATCCCTGATATTGAGCACTTTAACCCATAAATATAGCATACCTTATAAAATTTTAGTGGAATAATAATTTTCTAATGTGCAATAAAGATTTTTATTTGTGTTTTCAGGCCTCCCCCTTCACCAACTAACTCTAAGACAAAACGAGAAACCATCCAAATTATATATGAGAATTGTTCCAAAGGAATCGGTAAGATACTTAATAAGTTAATTGACTTGAATTGTAGAAAATGGAAATCTTTCTTGAAGAATCAACATTTTATTGTACAGAAATACACATCACTTATGCAATTAACTTTTAGTATGCTGTAAAAGAAACATTTTATTAATAACATTAATAATAAATGAAGGGATTTGCTATAGAACAATAGTTAACAAGGTAGCCTACAATTGTAGTACAATCATGAGTGCTCAACACTTGGGTAGCTTTTTACTAGACTCATCCACATTAGTATGGGAAGGGGATGGTGGAGAGTGGCTTTGAATCACTCAAGTTTTGCTGAGAAAGAAAAACTAAACAGAAAATTACTTTTGTTTCATTGACTTCAATCTATGACATTGAACTTAGTTGTATCATTTGTCAAAGATCATTACTGCCATTAAGTTTCAAAATAAATCAGAAAACTAATTCCTAATTTTTTCAAAACTTTCACTTCTAAAATTTTTATTCAAGTTCTATATGAGGGAAGTGTTTATTGGTTTCATTCTATAAAATAAATATAAGGAAAGAGCAAAAAAAAATTATGTATATAAAATTAAAACAAAAAAAATGTTTACAATAGGATAACTTAAAGAAAATATTAATTTTATAAGATCAGATTAAAAAATAAATCTTTCAAGTTTATCAGATTTATTACCCCCACCACCACTACTTTTAACATTTGATTTAGGACACCAGACTTTTTATTTTATATTAAAATTTAAGCTCAAAGTTCCTTTGTACATTTATTGAGAGACAAAAAATTCTTACACCCTAAACAAAGCTGCTAGAAATTAAATCTTTAAATTCAAAATATTCCAGATTTCAAATTTACAAATCTTTTACTTTCTAATCAATATTTTCTGTTTTTATAGATTTTAAGCAGCTTCCAATTGATTTAGTCATTCAAGAGAGTCAATTTATTCTATCCAAGCAGTAACAGTAGATCAATCCTAAAATCAAATATATTTGGCACATTATACCATAAAGGTCATGGTTTGTTGTAGGCCTCTAGGTTTAGATCACTGATACTACACATCCATCTTTATCAAAATGGCTGATACATAATCTCAATCTGAAATATAATGTGCACCTTATATGACAAAAACTATTAAATGTTCTCTTGTAGTCATTAAAGACTTCTATTTCACAATATTTTTATATTCTTTAATCATTTTTAGTTACCAATTTGAAGGTAATTTTAAATATTTTAATTCCAATTCATTCTCCTTGGAAAGTCTTCATTATAGATAAATATAAAGTTTTTCACTTGCAGTCCAGAAATAGCCATGGTAACCAATATAGACATTCTGTTGTTTCAATCTATAAATGCACATCTCCAATAAACAATGAAGAAAATGCAAATTAGTAATAAAACAAATTGAATGTGTTTTTTTGAGAAGATACAAGAGGCAAAAAGATAACAATTCTGTCAGCAAAAAATTACATTATTCATATCTATTCAATGTATGATTTTATTTTTCAAATGGTTTTCCATTTTACTCACAACTTTGATAATGTTTAATAGGCTTGCAAATAATTGGTGGGTTTTGCCGCAATGGTGAAGGCAATTATGGAATTTTTGTGAAAAAGTTACTTCCTAATGGTATTGCAAAAATCCAAGGTAATTTTATTTCTTCTTTTGATTATTATTTACCTTTACATTTTACTAAATATTCATTTATCTATCTTGAAATTAATGAATGGAATTTTGTTTCAGCAAGTTTTCTCTACTCAAAATAATTCTCAATTACTAAGCAAATTTTTTAGTATCATAAAATAATTGTTAGAAATTTGTTATAGTTAAGTTTATCGATTTAATAAATTAAATATCTTGGCCCCATGTGTTAAGTGTGATAATTGTTATTTTACAGGTCAATTAAAAGTTGGGGATCAGTTGCTAAAAGTAAATGGTAATAGTCTGGAAAAAGCTACAAATGAACGGTTTGTATAATTCATATGTTTGTCTCTCAAAAAAAAGTATTTTATAAATACCATTTTTCATTGGATAGAGCACTATTCAAATAACCAGGGTGTCTATGAAATGATTTTGCATTTTAGATGTCATATAAATTATATTCTTTTTTAACAGAGATTTAAAGCTCCATGAGAGATAAGGATAAAATAAATAATATACAAGAATATATAGAGAATTAAAGAGTGTAAATGTTCTTTGATAGGTGAAAATTATTTCAGTGGTTCTGTCGGTTGTCCAGAAATTGATGTTGCTTTCTTTCAGCAATACATCTAGTCTCACCGAAGCCTAGAAGCGCTGTGCTCCACCAGGACCACTCGCCTACTTTTTTAACAGGTAGCGTTGTTCTCTTATGCAAATAAGCCTGATACAAAAATATGGCAGTAGGCGTACGCACGTGCGACCGACTCTCAGAGAATGGTACAACACCCGAGGCAGCGAATTCATTTTGTTCCTGGAAAGTCACTGTCACATCTATTACACTCCCCCCTGATCGTATGATCACATAAGTGACAGTGAGGGGCTGGTCGTTTCACCCTTGCACACCTTCGCAGTGGTATAACCTTGTCTCGCCCCCCCCCTCCCCGGATGAATCGTCAGATGTGTCCTGAGGTCCAGAATGGGCACATTCGCACCCTGCTGTCTCCAGTCTTGCAGTTTTTCTGCGCAAACATCTGCGGCACCTGTGAATGTGTCAACGTAGGTATTCAGTTCCCGATAGTCTATCACAGGACGCACCTTATGCTTGTTGGTCTGCAGCACGGCCATCAGTGGTATCAGTCCCTTGGGCGGGCCAAACTCCATTGTCCATCCATGTTTGCAATTTATGCTCATACTCCTCTCTCATCTCGCTGGATACCAGATATTCAGAGATCCGATTCTGAAGTTTCCCTGTTGCATGACCTGCCGACCACTTCCAGGCTGCGACCCAAACTCCCTGCCGATTCATTGAATTTCGCACTGAAATCAGCTTTGCTAATATGAATCACTGCACAGACGGACCATGGTTTTTCAAACTCCACGCTTCCATGCTGCGTGATGCAAACTCCACCGAGTGCCTTAATGGCGTCGATGCCAAGTAACAGGTTGAAATCCAGGGGCTTCCCTCACATAACCAGCACATCGATTGTAGCAGTATTACCGGTTGCTGTGCGAATTCTGACTGTGCCTCTTCCACAGCAAGCCTGCGTATCTCCGGTTAATGTAAATACCGACATACCCTGCTTCGACCAAGACCGACATAAACTCATGCTCAAGATTGACCGTGAGCACCCAGAGTCAAGGAGAGCTGAGCATGGTGTGCTGTCAACACACACAGTAATGATGGGTAGCACCGATTTTACTTGCTGTTTGGGGAGTGGACCAGCGCTGAAGTCTCGTCCCCACCTCCGTTTCCCAGACAATTTTTGGCCACATGACCGGTCTTGTTGCATTGATAACAACACACGTTAGTTACCCTTCACCTCTTCACACAGTCCCTCGTGAAGTGATTGGGCCCATTACATTCATAGCATGTGACAAGTGGGCCTATGTCTGGGGAAAATCGAGGAGTCTGAGAGGGCTGCACTGCAGTGACGACCGGTTCCCTCTCTGCTGTTCTGTCCTTTATGATTGCCCAAGCTCGGGCCAATAGCTCCTCGAGAGACATATCATCCACCCTGGCCAAGGACCACGAGAGCCTTTTCACAAGACCAGGAAGCCCCCGCACGAACACGCATGCCATCGCACTGTCTGGTACTCCTCCAAAAAGGACAGACAGCTTCCGTAGATCTACCAAATATACCTCTACGGTTTCACCCGGACACAATACACGTGCCTCACATTGTTCGTACGCCATAAATTTATCAAGGGCAAATGCTGTCATCAATGCACCCTTGATTCGAGCCGCGTCCGATTTCTCTTCCGCAGATAGTTGCTGGTAAACCGCAAATGCTCCCCTGGTTAGGCGAAGAGGGATGACACGATCAAGCCGCTTCACTCCCGATAGGTCGCACACCAATTCCAACTTTTCGAGCCATTCAACCGGATCCAGTCCCGTCAAACTCGGGAATAATTTTTAAATCAAACCGACCATCCATATCTGCCGAAATAGCTTGTCGGTTGTCCAGAAATTGATGTCGCTTTCTTTCAGCAATACGTCTAGTCTCACTGAAGCCTAGAAGAGCAGTGGTCAGCCACGACTACTCGCCTCGTTTTTTAACAGGTAGCGTTGTTCTCTTATGCAAATAAGCCTGCTACAAAAAAATGGCAGTAGGCGTATGCACGCGCGACCGACTCTCAGAGAATGGTTCAACACGCGAGGCAGCGAATTCATTTTGTTCCTGGTAAGTCACTGTCACGTCTATTACAGGTTCCTCCAAAATAAAAAAAATAAAAAACGGTTGAAAAAGGTTAATCTAAGACAGTGCTTCTTAAACTTTTTCATTCATGACCCCATTTTTCATCACAAGATATTTTGCAACCCCAGGTGTTAACCAACTACACTGAAAATACATACATTGTCACAATGGCACCACACATGCGTTTTATTACTGCAGTGCTTGCGTGGCACATCATGTTAAATTATTGTGTGTTTGTGAAATAACATATAAACTGAAATTCAAGTGCTTGAATTTAATTTTTCCAAGCCCAGCATTTTGCTTCATGACCCCATTTACGGTTGCAACTCATAGTTTAAGAAGTGCTGATCTAAGATATAAAGATCAGATAAAATGCAAAATGGACATATTAAAATGCTAGCTAACTAAACAAAGTTTTACTCTCAAAAACATTTTCATAATGTTATCAAAAACAGTTTCAAAATATGTTTGAACTTGAAATGTTTTTGTGTTTAATATGTTGTAAATTTTCATTCTTGTAAGTAAATTGTTATCTTGAATAAATTGCATTCATTTATATTTTATCTGATATTTCTATTTTATAAAGAAAAGTTATTAAAAATCTAATGTATGCAATTTGTATTGATAATGTTTTGTAAAAATTTCTAAAATAATTTTTAAAAACAAAAATATTAGTAATAAAAATTGTCTGCTATTAGATTTTCTTTTTCTTTGTCTACTTGAATCTGTCTATTCTTCTAAGTTACATAACACGCAACAATAACAAGTGTCAATAATAATAATAATAATAATAATGTTGGAACAGACATGTTAGTTTTCTAAAAAGTTGTTTGAAAATTCTACACATTATTTCACCAATAATGTTTTACCTTTTCATTTACAACTGAAACATTGTGATAACAACAACAAAGATGAAGATAATAATCTGCACGTAAATAGTAAATTATAAATATGCATTTGTAATTCTAAATCACTTCTTTCTTAGGTAAGCAATTGACTGGTGCATCATATAAGATCTGTGAAGTCAAGCACCTGAACCTGGAAGAATTTTTTATAAACAATGTTTTTTGCCTTAGGTTAAAAAATAACAGAAATGACAAATCTGGAAACATAAACAATAAAACTTCTTAATAATTATGATATTCTAACTTGACTTCTTACCAATAAGGATTTACTCTCTTGTCAATTATAACAGATTAACTTATAAATGTAGGGACTGTTTCATATGAATAGGATTTATATTTTTGTGTGACATTCTAGAGCTAGGAATTATGGGTATTGCTGCATTTCTACTTAGATAAATGTAAGTACTTGTTAAAAACAAGAAAAGAAATATAAGTTACATACAATGTGCTTTATCATTATGTAATCTCCTTTTTGAAGCTGTTTTCTTATGAAATGTCAGTAACACTATTTTTGTAAATGTTTTTGCATACATACATTTTTAAATAGATGTTTTATATTAGGAGATACAGAGGCTAATAAAAAGCTGAAATAATTTAAGCTCCTAAAGAATAAATCACCATATATCACAAGTTTATCCCTCTTTAGATATTATTTATGAAATACCAGGTCTAAATAGAAAGTATTCAGTAGCTTAATATAACAAATGCCTAACTAAGCTAGGACAGTGGTGCTTTAGTCCTCTTCAAAGTCTCTCCCTGGGACTTCACGCATTTATCTCTTCCTCTTTAGGGATCACCATCAGCTGCATTGTCACATACTCTTTAACTTTATCCATTGCATTTTAATGTCAATATTTTGCAAAAATAAAACTTAAAGGCATTAGAAATGCATGGACACAAGTTCAAGTCATGTTATTTCTCTACCAATACCAACTGAGTAACCTCATGGGAGAGTGCCTATTCAAATATATATGAAAAGTTACTTGCTGATCAATAGCAAAATTATATTAAGGCTGCATATTGATTGAATATTAATATTGGATAATCAAGATGGCTGGATATTTTCCAAAAAGATTCTGTAATAATTTTTTTCCTCTCCTCTGAGTAACTTAATTTTTGAATTTTTTTTAAATAAAGAGGCAAGTTGACCTTCATAAAAATAAACATTTTTCATTACTCCTCCATTGTCCTCATATAAACTGTGTTTCTAATTTCTTTCATCCTACATATCAATAGGTTTAGGGTGACCTGTCACAATATAACAGTTAGCTAGACAAACTAACAGAATATTAATACTAAATGAATTCATTCCTCATTTGATATTCAACACATAGTAGACTAAACTATTTATTATTTATAGTACTTTACTAAGAATATATTAGATGCAGCACAGAGCTGGAAGTATGAAGAATCACTTTTTATGTAACTTATACATATTATAAATATTTAAGTAACTTGTAAGCAAACTAACACATAAATTCAAAATGAAGAGACAGAATATTTCCATCTTATGCCAAGACAAGCATTACATGCACAATCTAAGAATTTTTTTCTTCATAACTCAAATATTGAAATGTTTTCAGATATCAACAACAGATTATATGTTATTATGCTTTATACATTTTGATTCTTTTGAACCAGTTTTCTTGGTTTTTATCTGTTGGCTACTCTATTCTCCAAACTCTGTTGGATTCTTATATTTGTATTTGTGCCAGATTGTTATATTGAAAAAAGCTAGAGATTGAAACATTTGGGGAAAAACAAAGACAATAAAGAAAAAAAAAACTAGAGCTTTGCTCTCCTAATTTCAGAAACTCTAACAAGAATGCTGTAAAAATGTTGAATTACATAAAGAAAAGTGCAAGAGTTTTTTCTTCTTTAATCAGTAAATTTTGTCTTTCTATTTAGACCAGCATGCTCAGCTTGGATGTTATATTGACAACATTTTATCCGTCATACCCTTCGACATTCTTCATGTATCTGTTATATACCAAGTAACCTTTTTGGAATTTTGAACCAAATACTTTATTTAATTCTCAAGAGTAGATTGTTCTCACCCTATTTTCCATGCCTGGGGGATATTTTGTATTGGTTAATGCTCACCAATTGTTCATTTCTGCCACTGAACCAGATTATATTACTTTTTCACACTACTTGATCCAAGGATTGAACTCCCAACTGCTTGACAATCAACACTTTAATCTCCATGGCCATGTGTCTCTTGAATTGAATAAGGTGTTCAGCCTAAAATTCCAAGAAAGTCACCAAATATAATAGACACCTGAAGAAGACCAGAGGCTATGGTGGCCGAAGCATTATGAATATACCAACCAAGATCAGCATGTTGGTTTGAATAGAAAATTATTATTTCTTCTCGCATTAAAAATTCTAACATAAATCTTGGTGTGTGTGTAAAATATATAAATAAATTAAATATAGTTTTAAGGTAAGCTATATTTTGGGGGTTAAAGTGCTCAATATGAAGGGGCATGACAATTGCACTTAAGTATGAAACACTGTTGCCTCTGGTTACTGACTTCAATGTCCAGATATATATAAATTTTTTTATTTCTTTTTTTATGCAAGGTTCACCATGTACAAGCTACCCAGGGTAGAGGATTATAGAGTAAGAGACATTTGTGCAGATAGGAGGCAAGATAATTCTCAACCCTAGACTTGAACAGGTTAAGATTGTAGTGATCAGTGGAAACCTCTGCTTGGGAGTCAGTTCCACAAAACAGTGATGTGAGATATAGATAGATAGAGATATATATATATATATATATATATAAATATATATATATATATATATATATAAAATATCCATCTATGCTCCATATACTATTTAAAAAGTAGAGGGCAAAACTATTCTTTGTATATTGTTTGTTTTTTATTTAGTTAACCTGTGTGTGTGTACATTGAAGTTTTTGGAAATCCCAAAACTTTTGACTGCTCATGCTTGATATTGAACAGTGTTTTGAAATTTATCCCAGTTCAAAAACACCATTCAATATCAAGCACTGGCAAAGGCTGCAGTCAGTCAGTTTTTACCCCATTGGGTAGTTTGTGCAATCTCTGACCATCGAGAGTTTTAGAGGTGCGCCCATATATAGCTGTTTTATTGGCACAGATGTTTACAAATGATCTGAATATATATATTCTTACGCAGATCATTTAGGTTGGTCCGAGTAGTGACCCCTGCAGGGTGCCTGCATTGACTGCTAGGGCTCTGGAGAACTGGCCATTAATAACTACCTTCAGGGACCTACCTATTAGGACGGATTTTATGATCGAGAAGACCCTTCCAGTGATTCCATAACTGGTGAGCTTGTGCAGTAAACCTTTGTGTTACACCTTGTCAAAGGCCCTTGAGATATCTACTTCTATGGTCCTTGAGGTGTGTTTGTTGTCGAAAGCCTCACTGATTCTGTGAGTGATGGTAATTAGGACATCATCAGTGGAACAGGCTGACCAAAACCCATACTGCTCGTCGCTGAAGAGGTTGCTTTCTTCTAGGTGCTCAATGACCTTCTTATTAATTATGGCCTCAAAAAGATTACTGACAATACTGAGTAGACTGTTGGGTCTGTATTGGGAGGGGGAAGATTGCATGCCCACATTCTTGAAAATCAGGCATACATTTAACACTTTCCAAACTCTTGGGAAAGATTTTTCCTTCAAGCAGCGGTTGAATAATTTTGCTAGGATTGGGGATAATTCCAGGTTGATATTCTTAAGGAAAGCCACTGGAATTTTGTCTGGACCAATGGCTTTCTTTGGGTCAAGGCCTTTGATAAGTCTACAAACTTCTCATGCTGTTATGGTAATATTACTGAGATTGTGCTCAGTGAGATGTGGGAACTTTGGGAAGGGATGGTTTTTGCCGTTTAACATTGAGTTAGATTCAAAGAGGTTTGCCTTATCTGTTGAGGAAGGTATGACCTCTGGGCCATTTATAATTGTGGGCACAACCACTTTACCTCTGTTCATAATTTGGTTAGTGATGTTCCAGAATTCATGAGATCCAATTTGTTTCTTTTCAACCTTGGTCTGAACTGCCCGTGTGTAGCTGCACTTGGCACTTTTTACAGTGATTGCAGGCAGTTCTGAACGCAATGAGGGTCAAACTACATCACTTCTTATGATAAATATTGAAACAGTGGTTTTGGTGAGTTATGGCTGCAGCATATTCAGGGGTGAACCAATGTTGACAGTTTGGTTTTTGCTGGAATTTTTGTGGGGGTATAAATCTCTTCATTCTAGAAAGGATCCAATCAGTGAGAAGAGCAGCAGTTTTGGAGGCAGCATGCTTAAAGGTTGGGAGGGGAGCTCCCAGCATGTATGATCAAAAGCTGTCCCAGTCTGCCTTCGCATAGCAAAAATTTGTTCTATGAAACAGTACATCAGGGGATGCCTTAAGTTTGGCATCAATCTGGACACTGGATACTGATTAGGGAATGGTCTAATGTGTCTAGTAGAAGTAAAACAGGAGATTAGGAAAAGTTTGAGGAGGCTCACCTGATGTCCCAGATAGATTCTCCAATGATCTGGGTTAGTTCATAGGCAGTGAAGAAGTCTGCAATATCTCCCTTCAACATCGGTTTTGTTGAAGTGTACTAGCCATTTTTTATGGTGGATATTGAAGTCACCACAGATATGAAAGCTAGCGAGGGGGAATTGAGTGAGGGTACTATCAATCTTCTCAAGTATTTGATCAAGGATTTGCCTTCTCTTCATCCTGAGGACGGTAGAGTGCAAAGACAAATGTGATACTATGGATAAGTGCCACACAGAAGGACATATATGAGAGATTGGATTCCTTGTTTTTTGCGTCCCTGTCACAGGGTAACTTGTCCATGATTTAGGCTCTTAGTCCATGGCAGTGATGATTTAGATGGTTATGTTTGTCTATAAGAAGTGAATAGCCTAGGACTGTGAGCTCCCATAGTGAGCTTGAAGCATTGATACTGGTTTCAGAAAGTAACAAGAGGTCTGGATTAGACTGAAGAAGATGGTGCTTCACTTCTGGAAAGTTGAAACATAGACTCCTCACACTGGTGTAGGAGATGGTATACAAAGGGTCTACTTTGTTTTTTTTAGTTTGGTTTTGCTAGAATTCTTCATTTGTATTTTGATTGATTTCACGTGTGCATTGACTGGTGGAAGACTAGTAGCCAGCTAGACACACACGCAGGAGTTGCATGTATAAATAACTTAGAATTGTCCAGAGATACAGCCGTAGCAGTACTCTTCATGGCATTGAGAGACTCCACTGGAAACTACTTCATGATCCAGAAACCATTCACAAAATGGCAGTACAATAGCCCCAATATTATGCACCTGCTGAGAGGATAGATTTTTGGGGATTTACTCAAAGGTTTGGATTGCTGACTATCAGGCGGATAGCACCAAAACCCAGAAAACCATCTACTTCCTGCACTCTTAATAAAGGGACAATCAGCTCAGGAAAGAAAACGCATGCGTGATGCTCCAAACGGACATGTTGCATCTGCCCAGAAGTCAAGGTAACAGAACTCCTCCTTGGGTCAGAAACATTGTACCAGTCCGAGACCTAAAAGCACTGGGACGAGCTCACACATGTACTTGAGGACTGAAAGACCCATTGGGAGAGGGGTGGGTAACGAGGATTGCTCATTGATGCATGTGCATCCCCTATCCACATTTGAGTTAGTATAGTAGATGGTTACAAGAGCTTGCAAATGGACTAGTTATCTATTCAATAAAAAAAAAAAAATTCAGGCTTACAAAGGAAACGCACTATGGATCAGAAGGAGGGTTATGGACAGGGAGTGTGAAACAGCTATAGAGTTTTAACATTTTAACTTAGTATAAATCCCAATATCCACTTTTTGGGAAAGTAAACAATGCTAGAATAACTTACATTAAATGTATGGGCCTCAAGAATTAACAATAAATTATGCGGTCATTAGCATGCGCATATATATATATACATACATACATATATATATATATATATACATACATACATATATATATATATATATATATATATATATGTATTTACATTAGTCGGACTATTGTCCTCATCTTTGTTGCCATTTTTGTCACGTTTCGACCGTTGTACACTCCGGCCTTCTTCTCAAGGACACATGGCACAGTGGATAAAGGCGTTGGTTAGATCCAGTGACAGACCCAAAGAGTGTGAGTTCAATACCCGGTTCAGGCAGTGGAGAACTTTCAGAGGGAAAATTAGCAGGAGATAACGGATAACTGACATCCATCAAACATGGCTTATGGAACTAGAACAGTCTATCCCAGTGATCGAAATAAAGGGTTCGACTCGAAATTCCAACCACCTGAAGAAGACCAGAGCGTACAACGGCCGAAACGTTGTGACAAAAATGGCGACAAAGATGAGGACAATAGTCCGACTAATGTAAATACTGTATATATATATATATATATATATATATATACACATGCACACACACCCAACTGTGGCAAATATTAACAGAAAGTTTAAAACAAAGAGAGAAAAAATACTAGGGAGTGAGTTAAATGCACATTGTAAAGTGAAAGGAAACAAAATTAAAAACAAAAATTCAGAAAATATTAATGTTCTCATTTTTTTATTTTTTACCAAATCAAAGAAAACTGATCTTCAGTTTCAAAACCTTAAAATGCTAGAGAAAAGACTAAATGTAATCTATGTATTTAGTCTTTCTTTTTTTCTGCACAAATGTTTATAAAAACAACATTGCCTCTTTTATTAAAAGTTCATATGCCACATCAAACCTTTAATAACAGTTTTATTGTAGTGGTGGTTTATAAAAGGTAATTCTTATTTTTATGTGGAGTGGGCAGCTTGAAGACAAAGAGCATTGTAAGTAAAAGAAAATTATAAAAATATTATTTATGAAACAAAAAACATTTTTATTTGTGAAAATGATTTTGCTATCTGATCATTCTCATTATTTTAATTGAATATAATTTAATTTCAGGGCTATTGAAATTTTAAGGCGTGCATCAGAATCTAATCGAATGGAACTTACTGTAACTAGAGATGAAAAAGCAAGGTAAATTTTTTATCAAGTAATATCCTTATTTCCTACTCAAATCCATTCATCATATAATATTAGTTTCTTTGAAAGTGGTAATCTTAGGGGGGAAAAAATTAAACATATTTGAGTTGAGTGTTCATTTGTTTGTGTCCACATTAAAATAAAAATGCATATAACCAGCTGAACTTCAATATAGCTGGTTAAAATTTATTAGGCATGTATCAGAAAAGAGGAAATATACATATGTAAGAGATTTCAAAATAAGTCAGAGGTGACTTTGCATGTATGTGGTGTTCTAATACTTTGACAGAAAACCAGCAAAGCCTAGTGGTATTAGGAGTTATTAGTGATGTGTGTGTGTGTGTGTGGGGGGGGGTAAATTCAGAATTAAGCCTGATGAACATTAGTGTTTTTTCAGTAGATGTGTGAACTGAGACACACACACACACATACACACACACACACACAATAACAGTCAAAATTAAACATAAGTTAAAGTTTTCAGCTTGATCAAAAAAAAAATCTTTTTTAATTTCTGTTTGATCATTTGGTTTGATTTTGGTAAATGGGCCAGGCTGTGAACTTTACTTGTATTATACATAAAGTTACATATATCTTTACTTATTGTTGTTGGCTTTATCATGTATCAAAGAATTTAATTTCTTTTTTGCTGATTGCTTTCTTTCTGATGATGGCATTGATGACTAAATTCATCACCAACATGCAAGTTCAGGACTAGAATTTTCCAGTTTCACCAAAACTTGCTCTTATCATTCATTCCTTATTACCATTTGACTTTGCAAAAGTTTGTTGGAGGTGAAAGAAAATCAGAGTAGAAGAAAGTGCTGATGGTTTGAATTTGTTTAAGGTGGACCTCAGCTTGCCAGGAAGTGACCCACACTCTTAATTTCATGACCTTCCTCTGCGGCACATATGAAATGAGACGTGCAGAATCCAGTTACGAAACTGCAACAGACTGCTGCTAAATGTCATAATTTTGGGTGGTGCCTTCTGTAGCATATTCATCATGCATAGCCCTCTTCATCTGTTGCTTCAACTGTTGAGATTTGTTGTAATTGTCATCCGCTTGTTCCACCATTGGGGTCTTTGTGGTTGGTCATACTTAGTCTGGGTTCTCATTTTCAACCTTGCTGGCCATACTAAGAATTATCATTCTCAGTCAATGGACCATTTCTATCTCCTCTACCACCACAAGGAGCAACTTTTTCAGAGAAAACCTATTCTTGTACATAAATACAAAATAGTCATCTATATACTTGCTTATGTATGCACATGAGGTTGGATTTATAATTTTGGTTTTGTGTATGCTTTTACTTTGCTAGTTTTATTTTTTTTATTAATGAATGTATTTTTTAAACAGAACTGATTTTCAAAGTTGAAATAAACCAATTTCAATAATTAAGAACCATTAAATTAATCCTCCTTAAACAATTACAAATAATAAAAGTTATAGTGTTTCCAGGGAATCATAATTTAAATAATTATTTAAAAACAAAAATGTTATAATAGATCTATGTAGTAAATGGTAAAATTAGTAGCAGGAGCAAAAAACAAAATATAATTTAATTTAGAAAGTATTTGTTCAATTTCAGGTTTTCTATTTAGTATTGATTTGTGTATAGATTTTATGTTTCTATAGCCTTATATAATGTTTTATTGTCTTCTGTTATAATTCTAAGAGATAAATAACAGGTTTATTTTTCTGGCCTACAGATATATACAATTTAAAGAGGTGAGTCACTAGTTAGGCATAAACCAGTGTATATAGGAAAAGAAAGATTAACAACTTAATTTTTTTGTTGTAACTTTTTATCTAAAAAATAAAGTCACATTGCTCCTGTTAAAATTGGAGAAGATAATAAGCCCATTAAAAAAATAATGTCCTTGAAAAATAATTACTAAAAAATTAAAAAGAAAAAAGATATTTATTATTTCTATGTTACATTTATTCTTAAAAATATCATTATTTAAATTTTTAAAGTATTGAACTTATGATACGGAAAAGATATTTACACAATTTTCAAGATTTTCAGCTGCATTTATATTGATATTTCACCTTTTTTTTTCAGTCTTGAATTTGTTGAGGTCTTTGAGACAAGTTCAAATAATTCTTTTAATAACAATGCCTACACGAATGTATCCAGGAATTCAGTTCCTTCCTCTCCAGATTCTATTGGGAAATATCCTCAGATAATAACTGCGAGAGCAAATTCATCTTCACCTTCTCCAAAACCATCCACCCCAACTGGAAATTCCATGGGATCTCCATTTCCACCTGTAGATTCTCCAAGGCCTTCACCACCTCAACAATTTGTTTCAATGGGAACTGTAGTTCCACCACCTTCTCCAAAAAGGTATTCAAAACCATCATCCCCCCTAACTACAGATGTTAGACCATCTTTCCCACTCCCATCAAATACTCGAGCAACTTCCCCACTTGCTGCTGAAACACGGGCAACATCTCAATCCACAACAGATGCTCAAAAAATGTTGCCCGTTGTTGAGGAAGTTACACGCCCAGTACCATGCCTTAAATCTCCCGATACAACACGTGCAACATCCTCTTATGACACTCCTGCAGGGACAACAACCTCAATGTCAGCAAATCATTCTGTCAAATTTAGTATAGATATTCAGACACCATCTTCATCTACACAGCAAGTGGCTCCAGCAGCAGAAGATACATCACCAATCTTACCAAAATCGCCTACTATGCAGCAACAAGAGTTACCTGACGTTACATCAGTAGGAAACATATCACCACAGTCAACTACACCTCAAGCAAAGGCTTCCACTACTCCTCCTTTCACGGTTATAGAAAGCCTAACGACAAGGGAGGTTACTCCTCCATTTTCGGTTACTCCTCCATTTTCGGTTACTAATCAAGAAGTTATTTCACCACAAATAACCTCAACAGTAAAGACGCCGCAAAAATCTCCAGACAATATTGGTAATGGTTTGTTAGGTATGTTAAATATCTAAATGAATAAATTATATTACTTTTAATAATTGATTATTTAATTAACACATTTTATAATAATATCATATTAATAATTTACATAATTATTTAATTCTTAAATAATACTTTTATCAATTAATTTAAAATTATAAAAAATATTGTTTTATTAAATTAGATGGGAATTATTCTTATTTTTTGCTTATTTATAAAAAAAAACATACCAAACATAAACTTTATTTTTGAATTAATTTGTTTACAAAAAGAGTCACTGTCTCTTTTTCTTATATTCTGAGATGAAATGTTAAATTAAAATAACTTTGCCTCAATTTCATTGCCTAACATTAAATCTGAGTTATACAGATTACCTGTGAAATATTTGAAGAACCTCAAATCTCACCTTTTCTGTTCTCTATTAATTACTTGTATAGAGGAAAAAAATGTAAATATTTCTCTTACTAATGAAAAAAAGGCAAAATTCTAATATACCTTCCACAGTAAACATAATCTTTGTTTATATTAAAATTATGGAATTAAAAGTCCCTAATGGTGTCATAGGCTCATTATACATTTAGTGCTCAGTTTTATTATAATAAAAATATTATTTATAAAGTTGAAAATAACCAATAAAGGAACCATATTACTAATCCTAATCTATATCTGTCCATTACAATATCTCTTAAAGAAAGAGGTTATTTTTGTTGTTTTTTTTTTTTAAATCAAAAGTTTTTTTTTTTAACTGTTTATTGTATAAAGAATTTGAAATATAGTGTTTGTAAAATTCACTAATTTTAAGTTAAAATAACGTATATTTAACAAGAGATTGTCATATTTTGAATTGATGAAAAGATATTGAAAAATCAATTTGCCTACATTAAATATATTATCATAGTTTGTTTCATTAGTGGATAAGTCTAAGATGCCATGAATCAGCATGACAACTACAAGATAATAAGTATTATAGGATATCATTATCAATTTTGTTAGTGTCATGTTATGGCTATTCTCATAAAGAATAGGCTGTCTGGAACTTATTTGATTTATTTTAAATGATAATTATTAAGATTTATTAAAATCCTATTCATTTTTGAAGCTCACATTTTCATCTATGTTAGAAAACCAAAAGCTAGCTGTTGTGTTATGTTTTTTTATCAGTTGTAAGTTAGGATCAAGATTATCTTTGTCTTTTATTTTTACTTCATTTCTTGACATTTAAAAAAGAAATATTGTTTTCAGATTCCAGTTGGAATTCAGATTATGATTTTCCTGATAATTACAACCAAGTCCACAAATATGATAAACCATTTACTTATGGTATAAAATCACCCAATGAGGTAAGACTGTTCATTACTGTTTTTCTTTTAGTCACATATACTGTAATGTTACATTTTTGTTAGATTTTAAAAATGTGACAAACATATGTGTAACTAAACTTTTATGCTAAAATCTAGCATGTAATATAATCCATGTTTGCTAAAATATAACCAATTGTGAAATGCCTTATGCCCTTATTTGTACCTGCGATCAGTAATTACTGCATTCATCCTCCTATGAGGAGTAGACTGAAGTAGTTACTACCCACAAAGTAAAAACATGAGCATGCATATTCATTTGATTAAAATGAAATAAATTAACCACATATATTTTTTTCTTGTTGACAGGAGCTAACTGGCTCAGCAAAATCTTGTTCACATATCTATATTTGTTAATGAGCTCTGATCTTTTATTTAAAAGGAATTCCTGATCAGGGAATGTTATAATTTGGAATTTGTCTTGCAATATAATCCACAAGATTGAATATTTTCCACTTGATAACAGGGGATTTACTCAGCCTAGTTTTCTGTTCCCATATATACTTGGACAGTATTGTGCTATTTTTGCACTGTCTCCCATTGAACCATTTATGGTTATAAAGCCTTTCTTTCCAAAGAAATTCAGTCAATAAATCATGTTAGGTTCACCATCTGCTTTACCATTGTTTGGTATATAATGTTTCTCTTAGGTATTTACCACAAATGGGACAATCATTTTTGTACCTCCCGTTCCAAGATTGGGAACTATTAATACTGATCCTGCACAGTACTTTGCAATTGTATTTCTTTATCAACTACATCATGTTTTCATTGCAGCTATAACCTCATTTAACCAAGATCCTATTAAATATTTGCCCTTGGCTTGATGGTTAGATACATATAACCAGCTGAACTTCAATATAGCTGGTTAAAATTTATTAGGCGTGTGTCAGAAAAGAGGAAATATACATATGTAAGAGATTTCAAAATAAGTCAGAGGTGACATTTGCATGTATGTGGTGTTCTAATACTTTGACAGAAAACCAGCAAAGCCTAGTGGTATTAAGAGTTATTAGTGATGTGTGTGTGTGTGTGGGGGGGTAAACTTCAGAATTAAGCCTGATGAACATTAGTGTTTTTTCAGTAGGAGATGTGTGAACTCACACACACACACACACACACACACACACACACACACACACACACACTGAATTGAACCATCTTAAATTTCTTTGTCATCTATTTCCATCAATATTTTTCTTCCCATATATAAAAGATAGTTTTAAATAGTATCCACTATTTTTTAATGCCCTTTCCTAATCCATGTATGAATGATTGAAATTGCTTTATTGCTGGAGTTGACAGATAATCCTTTGCATATTGATGTAGGTACTTGACTGAACACGGGATTATTGGAGGCTGTGTCAATGTAACATAATTCATTTCCTTGCATTCTGTACAGTGATATTGTCCCTTTCAGTACTTTAAAGGTTATATTCAGTTAATTTACTCCTTTTAGAACAGAAGTTTAATTCTTTAAAGAAATTCATCATATTTTTTCTTATTTTGTCAACAGACCATAAGAAATAGAAATCTGTCATCTTTATAAACCTGTATCTTTTTATCTACAATGTTACTTAGTTTGACTAGTAAATAAATACCCAATAACTTGTGCACCTCAACACAGTCTGAATAGACAAAATCCAATAGTAATATAAAAAAGTCAAGAAATCCCTTTCGTTATCAAAACCATTTCTTTGTGCTATAATATTGACTTGTGGCTGTGCTTTATAATTTTTATTTACTTGTTCAATATATCTGTGTATTTTCTTGTCATATTTAAAGCTTTGTCCTAAAAATCCTTGATATAAAACTGGACAGACAGAAGTGCATTTATCTTGATCTGTGATCATTTTCTACCAATCTTGTAGTGCTCTTCTGTAGATTATAGGGATTGTTGCATATGTGGCCAATTATGCACCAGTTTACTTTGTGTGAGATTGATAAATCTACAAGAAGGCTTACTCTTAAAATTGTCTTTGTGATACATTAGGGTAATAAAAGGTTCATGATTTAGCCAAACACTTAACCCTATTGTTTACTTTTAATTTGATTGTTATGTATTTTGCTTTTATATTTATTTTATGCTCTACCTTCTCATCAAGTAGCTTTTTGTACTTGTTTGGTTTGATTTTATATGTATAAACAGATTTATTAGCTGAAACAAATACATCAGATGATATTATAATATTTTTCTAGTTTTTGTGTAATTTCAAAATGCTGTTTATTTTTGTTTTTCACTGGTACAAATGCAGGTGGAAAAATCAAATTGACTTCATGTTAAGCATCTGACAATCAATTTTGTCAAAGCTCAGATTATATCACTTGCCTAATTTTACTGTTAGACTTTTAGTTATACATATGCTTATCAAATTTTTAATAAGATCTAAATAACATCACACACACACACACACACACACACACGGGGAGGTGTATTTCTATTGTTCTTGCCATTCCAAAGCAGCAAATGCAGATAATACCAATAAGTGTAATTGTGAAAATTCTAACAAGTATCCATTACAAAACAGATGTCAAGCAAACTCTTTTGTTTACCTAAGCACTATTTCTACGATAGAAAATCCAACAATAATTGTACAATAGTACCAAGAATTCCTTTAAAATCAGGTGGTACCAATATATATTATCTTTCACCAATAATGTGTACAGAAATAGCATATCCCTTTCTAAATGTTTTTGGAACTTAAAAACAATTTATAAAGCCTCTATGGTAAAATGGAAAATATTAAAAAAAAACTAGAACTTGTAAATCTTTAAATGAACCATGTTCTCTTATGTTTCCATGAAAAATTACAAATAATCAAATTTGCTGACAAAGAAATCTGTTAAACCAAAGGAGTGAATTAACTAAAAGTTTCTCTTTTACCTTAAAATATAGTTAAATTTTTTTTTTTAAATTACGTATTACCATTTCTTATAGCCATAGTTTATTAGTATATAATGGTCCACCCTCTACAGGTAATTACCTTATTTTGTTTATTCAGCTTAAATATTACTATGTACTGCTGTCCAGTTTAAATATTACTATGTATTGCTGTCCGAATTATAATTATTGTATATAGATGTTCCACATTTATATACAGGCCCCTTTAAGAAGCTTCCTGAATATAAAGAAAAATTTTTTTTTAAATTTTTTCCATTAGCTTTAGATCAGATTAACCCACCCCTCCTTTCAACAAATAGAACATGTCATATTTGTCTACAATCATGATACATTTGATTTGTCACTGCCATATTCTCTGAAATCGTCAGTGATGCCATGTTTATGTACCAGTCCATCGTGACATGGAAAAATAACTCAACCACCTCCACCTTCTGAGCTTACTTTTCTATTTAGCATAGATCTGACATTTAGTTGGTTAATCAAGACATACCCACAAGTCTATTTTTAATTCTGACCTTATGTCCCCGCCCTTTTAACTATTGGAAAAGAGGAAACAATTTGTTTTCAAATTTCCTTAAAAATCATTTAATCACCAGTTACTTAATATTGCCTGAAGAAGTACAATCATAGTATTGAAGCATGAAAGCTTTTGTATAGTGATTTCAAAATGTTTTTATTATAATCTCTTATATATATATATATATATATATATATATATATATATATATATATATATATATAAGAGAGAGAGAGAGCATGTAGACTAATTTTCCATTTCAAATTTTTCTTAATTCTAATTCAGGTTTTAGGGAATTTCGTTTTTTCCATTTTCATTATAGAATTCCTTTCTTTACTCTTTTTTTTTTTTTTTTTTTTTTTTTTTTCCAGTATAGATTTCTATTTTTGCTTCATTATAATACTTGGTTTCTTGTTGACTTCTCAGAATTCAGAGTAGTTATCCTAGACAGCTTAGTATCCATGACTAGAGAGTCCAGCTTACCCTATTATTTAACCCATTGATAAGTGAAAGAAAATCTAGAGTCATGTCTCTCCCAAGGGCATTAATGCAAAGTGGACATAATAGACCTGGTCAGAATTTGAACTCTACTCACTAATTCCACTTCCTATAATTATAATCATTATACTACTCAGACCTAACTGAAATTGATTTCTCATTTTATGTTTTAGAAATAATAAAAGATTGTTCAATCTTTTATTTATGACTCCTTTCTGCTTCCCTCTCCATTTTTTCTATCAGTGATATCTTACAGATGCACAAACAATGAGCATATATACTATGTTTTTAAAACCTTTTTTTTTTTTTACATTTATTTACAAGTTTCTTTGGGTTTTTTTTTCCCCTTAAGATTTCCCTTCCACGTTCAAGGGTTCCTGTGTGTGTAGATTATCAGATGTATCCACAACCATTGCCCAAATATGAAGGGTGGCCTGGAGGCAGTTTTGTACCTGAAGAATCACAAGAGGAGGTTGAAGAATTTCAAGAGAAAGAAACAAAACCTGAGAATTCACAAGGTAGTTTGTCTTATTTCATTTCATTTGTCTTTAAACTAAAAACACTTTCATTCATTCAAATAATTATATATATATTAACAAAGTAAATAATAAAAAAATGTATACACTATGAACAGACTCCCATAAAAAATTCAGCTAGGTAATGGATAAAGGGAATGTAGTGATATTGAAATGAGACTTGCCTAATTTACATATAAGCAAATAGACTTGTATGTATAAGCCATACTACTACTGTAGAAGGCAGTCGTATATGAGACGTTGAATACCACCCAACAGTATATCTCTGTTTATAAAGAGAAGTATGTATAGTGATATTGAAATGAGACTTGCCTAATTTACATATAAGCAAATAGACTTGTATGTATAAGCCATACTACTACTGTAGAAGGCAGTCGTATATGAGACGTTGAATACCACCCAACAGTATATCTCTGTTTATAAAGAGAAGTATGTATAGTGATATTGAAATGAGACTTGCCTAATTTACATATAAGCAAATAGACTTGTATGTATAAGCCTTACTACTACTGTAGAAGGCAGTCGTATATGAGACCTTGAATCCCACCCAACAGTATATCTCCGTTTATAAAGAGAAGTATGTATAGTGATATTGAAACGAGACTTGCCTAATTTACATATAAGCAAATAGACTTGTATGTATAAGCCATACTACTACTGTAGAAGGCAGTCGTATATGAGACGTTGAATACCACCCAACAGTATATCTCTGTTTATAAAGAGAAGTATGTATAGTGATATTGAAATGAGACTTGCCTAATTTACATATAAGCAAATAGACTTGTATGTATAAGCCATACTACTACTGTAGAAGGCAGTCGTATATGAGACGTTGAATACCACCCAACAGTATATCTCTGTTTATAAAGAGAAGTATGTATAGTGATATTGAAATGAGACTTGCCTAATTTACATATAAGCAAATAGACTTGTATGTATAAGCCTTACTACTACTGTAGAAGGCAGTCGTATATGAGACCTTGAATCCCACCCAACAGTATATCTCTGTTTATAAAGAGAAGTATGTATAGTGATATTGAAATGAGACTTGCCTAATTTACATATAAGCAAATAGACTTGTATGTATAAGCCATACTACTACTGTAGAAGGCAGTCGTATATGAGACGTTGAATACCACCCAACAGTATATCTCTGTTTATAAAGAGAAGTATGTATAGTGATATTGAAACGAGACTTGCCTAATTTACATATAAGCAAATAGACTTGTATGTATAAGCCTTACTACTACTGTAGAAGGCAGTCGTATATGAGACCTTGAATCCCACCCAACAGTATATCTCTGTTTATAAAGAGAAGTATGTATAGTGATATTGAAATGAGACTTGCCTAATTTACATATAAGCAAATAGACTTGTATGTATAAGCCATACTACTACTGTAGAAGGCAGTCGTATATGAGACGTTGAATACCACCCAACAGTATATCTCTGTTTATAAAGAGAAGTATGTATAGTGATATTGAAATGAGACTTGCCTAATTTACATATAAGCAAATAGACTTGTATGTATAAGCCTTACTACTACTGTAGAAGGCAGTCGTATATGAGACCTTGAATCCCACCCAACAGTATATCTCTGTTTATAAAGAGAAGTATGTATAGTGATATTGCAATGAGACTTGCCTAATTTACATATAAGCAAATAGACTTGTATGTATAAGCCATACTACTACTGTAGAAGGCAGTCGTATATGAGACGTTGAATACCACCCAACAGTATATCTCTGTTTATAAAGAGAAGTATGTATAGTGATATTGAAATGAGACTTGCCTAATTTACATATAAGCAAATAGACTTGTATGTATAAGCCATACTACTACTGTAGAAGGCAGTCGTATATGAGACGTTGAATACCACCCAACAGTATATCTCTGTTTATAAAGAGAAGTATGTATAGTGATATTGAAATGAGACTTGCCTAATTTACATATAAGCAAATAGACTTGTATGTATAAGCCTTACTACTACTGTAGAAGGCAGTCGTATATGAGACCTTGAATCCCACCCAACAGTATATCTCCGTTTATAAAGAGAAGTATGTATAGTGATATTGAAACGAGACTTGCCTAATTTACATATAAGCAAATAGACTTGTATGTATAAGCCATACTACTACTGTAGAAGGCAGTCGTATATGAGACGTTGAATACCACCCAACAGTATATCTCTGTTTATAAAGAGAAGTATGTATAGTGATATTGAAATGAGACTTGCCTAATTTACATATAAGCAAATAGACTTGTATGTATAAGCCATACTACTACTGTAGAAGGCAGTCGTATATGAGACGTTGAATACCACCCAACAGTATATCTCTGTTTATAAAGAGAAGTATGTATAGTGATATTGAAATGAGACTTGCCTAATTTACATATAAGCAAATAGACTTGTATGTATAAGCCTTACTACTACTGTAGAAGGCAGTCGTATATGAGACCTTGAATCCCACCCAACAGTATATCTCTGTTTATAAAGAGAAGTATGTATAGTGATATTGAAATGAGACTTGCCTAATTTACATATAAGCAAATAGACTTGTATGTATAAGCCATACTACTACTGTAGAAGGCAGTCGTATATGAGACGTTGAATACCACCCAACAGTATATCTCTGTTTATAAAGAGAAGTATGTATAGTGATATTGAAACGAGACTTGCCTAATTTACATATAAGCAAATAGACTTGTATGTATAAGCCTTACTACTACTGTAGAAGGCAGTCGTATATGAGACCTTGAATCCCACCCAACAGTATATCTCTGTTTATAAAGAGAAGTATGTATAGTGATATTGAAATGAGACTTGCCTAATTTACATATAAGCAAATAGACTTGTATGTATAAGCCATACTACTACTGTAGAAGGCAGTCGTATATGAGACGTTGAATACCACCCAACAGTATATCTCTGTTTATAAAGAGAAGTATGTATAGTGATATTGAAATGAGACTTGCCTAATTTACATATAAGCAAATAGACTTGTATGTATAAGCCTTACTACTACTGTAGAAGGCAGTCGTATATGAGACCTTGAATCCCACCCAACAGTATATCTCTGTTTATAAAGAGAAGTATGTATAGTGATATTGCAATGAGACTTGCCTAATTTACATATAAGCAAATAGACTTGTATGTATAAGCCATACTACTACTGTAGAAGGCAGTCGTATATGAGACGTTGAATACCACCCAACAGTATATCTCTGTTTATAAAGAGAAGTATGTATAGTGATATTGAAATGAGACTTGCCTAATTTACATATAAGCAAATAGACTTGTATGTATAAGCCATACTACTACTGTAGAAGGCAGTCGTATATGAGACGTTGAATACCACCCAACAGTATATCTCTGTTTATAAAGAGAAGTATGTATAGTGATATCGAAATGAGACTTGCCTAATTTACATATAAGCAAATAGACTTGTATGTATAAGCCTTACTACTACTGTAGAAGGCAGTCGTATATGAGACCTTGAATCCCACCCAACAGTATATCTCTGTTTATAAAGAGAAGTATGTATAGTGATATTGAAATGAGACTTGCCTAATTTACATATAAGCAAATAGACTTGTATGTATAAGCCATACTACTACTGTAGAAGGCAGTCGTATATGAGACGTTGAATACCACCCAACAGTATATCTCTGTTTATAAAGAGAAGTATGTATAGTGATATTGAAATGAGACTTGCCTAATTTACATATAAGCAAATAGACTTGTATGTATAAGCCATACTACTACTGTAGAAGGCAGTCGTATATGAGACGTTGAATACCACCCAACAGTATATCTCTGTTTATAAAGAGAAGTATGTATAGTGATATCGAAATGAGACTTGCCTAATTTACATATAAGCAAATAGACTTGTATGTATAAGCCTTACTACTACTGTAGAAGGCAGTCGTATATGAGACCTTGAATCCCACCCAACAGTATATCTCTGTTTATAAAGAGAAGTATGTATAGTGATATTGAAATGAGACTTGCCTAATTTACATATAAGCAAATAGACTTGTATGTATAAGCCATACTACTACTGTAGAAGGCAGTCGTATATGAGACGTTGAATACCACCCAACAGTATATCTCTGTTTATAAAGAGAAGTATGTATAGTGATATTGAAATGAGACTTGCCTAATTTACATATAAGCAAATAGACTTGTATGTATAAGCCATACTACTACTGTAGAAGGCAGTCGTATATGAGACGTTGAATACCACCCAACAGTATATCTCTGTTTATAAAGAGAAGTATGTATAGTGATATCGAAATGAGACTTGCCTAATTTACATATAAGCAAATAGACTTGTATGTATAAGCCTTACTACTACTGTAGAAGGCAGTCATATATGAGACCTTGAATCCCACCCAACAGTATATCTCCGTTTATAAAGAGAAGTATGTATAGTGATATTGAAACGAGACTTGCCTAATTTACATATAAGCAAATAGACTTGTATGTATAAGCCTTACTACTACTGTAGAAGGCAGTCGTATATGAGACGTTGAATACCACCCAACAGTATATCTCTGTTTATAAAGAGAAGTATGTATAGTGATATTGAAACTAGACTTGCCTAATTTACATATAAGCAAATAGACTAGTATGTATAAGCCTTACTACTACTGTAGAAGGCAGTCGTATATGAGACCTTGAATCCCACCCAACAGTATATCTCTGTTTATAAAGAGAAGTATGTATAGTGATATTGAAATGAGACCTTGAATCCCACCCAACAGTATATCTCTGTTTATAAAGAGAAGTATGTATAGTGATATTGAAATGAGACTTGCCTAATTTACATATAAGCAAATAGTTTTGTATTTATAACCCTTGCTACTAGTGTATGAGATAGTCCTATATAAGACCTTGAATCATTCATTTTAGAACAGTGAATTTAGTGAATTTAAAAAAAACAAAAAACGATTATTAATACTAATCCAAATTATGCAAAATACCAACTTACTGGTTGTGCCTAGGTGATAGAAAAAGTACATTTTCTCATTTCCCCTCACAGAATTTGTTATCAACCATTGTTAGTGAGTGTTGGTCATGGTGAAAGAACATCACAGTCATTCACAGAGGTATCAATGAATTAAAATCACCATGGCAACATTAGTGCTTCAAAATTAAATTTGATTTAACCAATCAGTTTTTCTACTCACTGTTTATACTGTGCATTGAAAATCAAAAAGTGAGTGTCAATGATCAGGAATAATTATCACTTTTTTCCTGATTTTCATTCATATCTGAAGTAAAAATAATTAGCCATTACTTTACATTATAGAAATAGTGGCCTTATTCTATTAGTATTGATCGTGTTAATTCCAAACTATTGATAACTTCTGATTTTCACTGTATTTGTATATGTTATGTAAAGGTATTGCTAGAAATTATCAGTGTTCAGGAATCCGTGAAACTGTTACTGATAATATTTACAGAGTTGTAGACTTATTAGTATGAATTTGTTTTTCTCATTCCATTCACTAGAAAATGTAAATGTAAAATTACTTTATCTTTTATTCAATACAAAAGACTAGTAGTAAAGTTAAAAAGAAGCAATTTCTAATATTCACATAACTTAATAGATATCAAATAGAAATCTTGATGTAAGTCAATATATTCTTGTCTAGAGAACATTTTTGTCCTAATGTTTTTCAAAAGGATTCATGGTAACTTTTTACTGAACAAAATACTTTATAAAGAGAAATATGAATAAGAAATGAAAGAAAAGATTTTATTTATTATATAACTTGTGCACTAATAATATAATATCATATCCAGAAGAAGTGTGTCTTTGCAGATGTGGTTATTGTGTTGACTATCATGTAGTGAATTTGTTACTTGGAAAGATTCTATTTTAGGGAAATATAAATAATAAACTTATGAATAAAAATTTTTTTCGTATTTCTTTCTAAATTACTAAATAGAGGTTTATTGGATAACACTGAAATACATTATAGTATAAAAAGAAATGGTGAGTTCAATCTAAGGGAAACAATAATTGAAACAAAGCAAGTTCAGTCAGCCAATGATGACAATTCCAGAACAACGTAACTATAAACAAATTTTTTTTTTCTATCCTCTGCCAGCCGAAATCCTTATTATTTAGTTTTATAAAATTCAAATCAACCGGCAAGTAGCCAATGTTTTGCCAACCATTCCAATAAACAATCTAATTAATAATAAACTGAAAAAATATATACAAATTTTAAAAAAAAGTTTTTGTTCTACTCTGCTGTAGCCAGGTATTGAAGTCACAACGCTTCATAAAAACTTGGAGAGTTGTGTTAAAAGGGAGGTAACTGATGGCAACAAGATGAGGACATCAGTCCGAATAAAGTAAACAATTACAATACCTCATCTAAAAAATATAGACATATATTATTCATTATAAAAATGTAAACTTGTATTAATTATAGGTTTATAAAAATATGATATCAATTATAAATTTCTACCTATAACCCATTAATGCCCACTGTCCCAAAAAATGGAACAGTAGACATTAATGCAGTCTATCTCTCTATTTGAGATCTACAATAGATGTTATTTGTATTGTGATAGACTGCATACTATAATAAAATCATTGTGGTAAACTCTAGCACCTATTAATGGGTTAATTTATGCTAAAAATTAATTCCCAACAATCATGAGAGATAATAAGTTCTTTGTTAATTATTGCTTCTTTATCTGTACAAGAAAATTTCAAAGATTTATTTAGAAATCAACCCAAAGAAAACCAAATGTATTTTCATTTTCAAAAACAGTCCCTGATTTTATGTCTATATTTTTGAGATGAGGTATCTTATTTGCGATAATCAGGAAATTGTTCAAATGGATAGCTTCAATTATCTAAGCTCCTTAGTAACAGCAGATAGCAGCTGAGAGTGAGAAATCCACCACTGAATTTGGTTAGAAAAAGATGGATTCAATCAGCTTCAGAACGTTTTCACTGACAGGTCTTTCATTAAATCTGAAACATCAACCTTAAAAACATACATGTGGTCAGTTTTACTGTATTGCTCAGAGGCATGAACCCTAAACACCAAAACTAAATAGACACTCCAAACTGCAGAAATATGGTTCTACTAGTGAATGTTAAAAATTCCTTGGACTGTGTGCAAAATGAATAACTCACTTTTTCAGACCATTCACTCATGGATGTATACCGATAGCACTTCAGATAACGATGTCTGTACAAAAATACTATTTTTTAAATTTTTTTTTTATGTAACCTTTAATGTTAAATGTAGATCCATTGTAATTCATACAAAAACTTGTATGTAAATTCAGTTTATATGTTGCAAATGACAGTAATTTTAAAAGAAATAAAAACAATAATAATCATCATTTCCTGTTATGTTCAGAAAACTCAACAACACAAATACTTTCTACTGATTCAAATGTTCATGTATATGCACAAGAGGGTGAAAACCACTGTTCCTCCAATGATATGTCGGAAGCATCTCGGGTGAAGATGAAAGAAATGACAGACGTAAGTAACACAATATTTATTTACTCTTATATTTATAAGTATCTGAAGTCTTGGAATTGGCAAAGTTTTCAAACAAACATTCAGCTTCATTTCCTTATGCACTACAAGTCATCAATAAGATTACTTGGCAGAAAAATTTCAAAATTATTTTCTCAAATTATTTTCTTATTTAATACTAGTTTACCCATGCCATCAAAAATGGTGACGTACACAAAAGTATTCATTTATTGTTGAATTTCATTGTATAGTGTTTTACTCGGTGTATGTTATTTCCTTTTGATTAATTTCTGCATTTATTATTTATTTTACAATGGGTATGTCTGATGGTCACTTATTGTCATAGTGGAGGGGTTTATGTGGTCCAATGCCACTGATAGCTATGCTGTTGGGAGTTCTAAAGTCCTGGTATGGCCATCCTTGCAGCAAGACAAGGACTCAGATTAAATGAAACCAACCACAAAGACCCCAACAGTAGAACAAAGTGGATAATGAGTATACAGATCTCAACAGTTGAGCCAACAGATGAAGAGAGAGTTACACATGACAGACATACTACAGAAGATACCATTCAAAATTATGACATTTAGTGGTAGTCCATTGCAGTTTCACATGCCTCATTCCATATGTGCCACGGAGGAAGGTCATGTAATTGAGTGTGTGGGTCACTTCCTTGCAAGCTGAGGTCCCCCTTCTAGTCCTGAACCTGCATGTTGGCAGTGAAGTTACTACTCATTGTCATCATCAGAAAGGAAGGGATCAGCAAAGAAGAAATTAAATTTTGGGATACGAGATAAAGCCACTGCTGCAGACAATTTTACAATGTTTTGACAGTGCATCCACTGGTCTTTCTTTTGGAATCTAACAGGGATCCAGGGAAAGCAAAAAAATAAAAACAAGTAAACTTAACTGTTTCATTTTTTGGCTTCATTAGCATTTCTGAACAGTCCACTATTGTCATAACATGGGCACAGCCACTATTACAAGGATAAAAAGCTGAAATGGTCATCTAATTATTTTTTGTAGTTTAGATATTTTATCTGCCATAATTTAAGAATTATTAAATTGTTCTTAAGTTATTCTGTACACACACAATTAATTTTAGTTAATCATTACAATTCACAATTATGTTGTTTAATTTAAAAATATGCTGAATATATAAAACTATTTGGTATTTTTATTTCTGTGTATATATTTTTTTCTTTTACATTTTTTAAATTGACTTTCAAGGTTTGGCAATGTCTTGGTTTCCAACCAACACCTCAAGAACTGGCACAAATTAGAGCATGTGTAACTGTTGATGAAAATGGAATGGTCTCTTATGATGGTAAGTTTTTCACCAAAAAATAATAAAAATAATACTTTCCTTATAACTAAACTTAATAAAATTAATCCAGATTTTATGAAATTCTTCTATTCTCTCGTGATAACTGTTACGTTTTGTGTATAAAATATGTATGCAAATTTAACAACTATTATGGGGCAGAGGTTATATATACTAATCAATCAAATGTTATATATCCATTATTAGAAATTAGCTTTTCATGAAAAATTTATCTATTTCCTAAGTTTTAAAATATTTTGTTAAATATATAATTGGCCTAACACTTTTACTAACTTTTCTGAATAGAAATATTTGAGTCTTTTTAATATTATGGTTAAAAATGTTTTCAATTATTATTTTTTTTTTTTTTTTTTTTTCACAAAGATAAATTTTTGTTTTAGTACTTTTACATTTTATTATAGTAAATCCAATTTTATTGTCAAGATTTTAAAAATATTTTTATAATGACATTTTTAAACTTATTTTGGAAACTTTGTCTCTTTGACAGAGGTGATAAGAGTGGCCCATGAAGTTTGTCAAGTTTATCCAAATGAAACTGAAGAAATTATAACACAAACAGTAGACAGGGAAATGGAGATGAGTCCACAGCAGAAACATGAAGTAAGACATTCAATTTTTCATTTTTTAAATTTTTTTTTTTTTTCTTTTAAAAGAAAAAATAATATTTTAATATGAATATTATTTCATTGCTTTGTTGTTATTTAATCTCTGGTAAAGCTTCTTTTGTGTTTATTGCTTGAATTTATATGATGAATACTATCTATTAGTAGATTCAACAATAATTACAATCCTTTTGTGACTTTTATCAGCAAATATCATTGCTTTATTATCAGTTACAATTTTAATATATATTTATTTTAACAATAACTTTTTATGTTTTCTTTAAAGCTATATTAATATGAGGAAATACTTTTCTCACAAATCTCTATAAGGTCTTATATTTTTTGTAAAATGTTTTGCCTAAACAATGTTTTTCTTTTGTTTATTTTTGTCAATTTTTGTATATACAGTAGGACTTTGTTGTCCACAGTCAATAGTTTCCCTGCAAATCATACACTCTACAATTATTAGCAAAGTGCATTTATTATGCACACCCAGAATATTTGATTATACACCATAAGTACATTTGATGACTGGGAATTAAACTCTTCCCACTAAGAAATATATTTAGCATAAAAATTAAATGAGTTAAATAAAAGCATTTCAATTGTCAATGAAATATTTTTTTAAAAAGTTTTTCACCCCAGAATCTTATTTAGATTTTGATAGCTTTGAAAACGTTTAAATTAATTTTTGATATTTTCATTTTTTAACTTTTTTCTTATATTCTACCTTTTATTTTGTGAAAAAGTTGACTGATAAAAATTTTGAACACAAGTATTTTGCAGATTGTGTCAATCATATTGAATTTTTTTCTGATTAACTCTTAATCAATTGAGTAATTGTCAAAGAAAACTTTCCTTTTAAAACAAATAAACATTCTATTTTTCAGATGAGTGTTTTGCCAGATTCTACAACATTAACTGTTGATGAAGCTTCTCAACTACGCATGGAAAGGGATGTTCTCCAAATTGAAGTTGAGAAACTAAGAGTAAGTTATTTAAATCACAAGTAAAACGAAATTATCAACATTACAGATTTGTATAACTTATATAATGACTTTTTGGATACTTAATGAAATAAATTATCTAATACTATAAAAACATGAGAAAATTTCACAGTTTTCCTATTTTAATTTTCTGATGAATCTTACTTCTTCAGTTAATGATTAAATAAGTTCACAGTGAGTTCTATGACAATAAAATATCCATAGAAATTCCCCTCTCACAATATTAAATATTTGAGCTTAAAAAATTTAACAACATATTACAATAACAATCAAAAATATGAATGCTGGTCATTATTTTAAGAAGTAAAGGGGTACAAATGAAAAGATTAGAAATTGACAACCTTTTGCATTTCACTGAAACAGACATTAAACACTTCTATACAATCAAAACAGAATAGTTCATTATTTCTGAGGTATTGGCAGGAAACATTAAACACTTCTATCTTTCCTTTCTTTCTTTCTAACCAAATCACCATCTTACAAACATTTTTCTTAATAATAATTTTAAAATAATTCAACAAATGATGTTACTTTATCTATAGGAACTGGATTTTTGGCAATTACTTTATTTGTTTTCCGTCATGCAATACTGTGTGTTTGAAAAATGGCGCTCTTATTATGGTTGGCAACACTTCTTGGCCTTTTGACTGAGATCAAAGTGTAGTATCTGTTCTTATTAGCTTAATCTTAATCTCTCTCTCTCTTTCATTTTCTCACTGAAACCAAGTGGAATCTTTTCCCCTCTTTACACACAATCAAAATGGAATAGTCCATTATTTATAAAGTATTGGCAGGGCATAACAGTCGTGCAAACTAAATCAGGCAGGGACAAGCATAATTATAATAGGATACTTAATTTTTAATAGATTTTTTTTTTCTAAATTTTAGTCTTTCTTTTATTATTATTTAAAATTTATGCTTAAATCAGGCAAAATTCATTGTTATTTTTAGAGTTGCTTTCTCTGCTTATAAAAAAGTTTTATTTGCCATAATTTGTCTATGAATATGTTTTATTTGTATAATAGACAAAATGTATAAAAAAAATAGCAACTGGAAACTTATTAAGTATATGTAAATTAATCTGTTTATAGATTATACATCAATTATAACTACCATATTTGACGGCATATAAGATGCATGGATGTATAAGACAAACCCCAATTTCAGCAGGGAAAATCAAGAAAAAAATTAGTAAAATTATTAGTAAATGGTACAGCCTAGGCTATATTTATGAGGTATTATTTTGGTTAAACAAGCCATGATTACAGTTAAACGAAAAATAATAGAAAAAAAACACAAGCCTATAAACACTTTATTATATCCAAAGGTAAGAAAACAAAATAAAAATCAAGCAATTATTACAATTGAGCAAAATAGTACAGTTACCAATAAAATTTTATTCATTTTCAAATCAATAAAATTCATCTTTATCAAAACTCTGATATTCATTTTCAATACTACTATCATTGTCGTTAAATAATGCGACCTTTCCGTTCCATTGAGAGCATTGCTAATGCCAAACATTTTAAAAGATTTCACAACAGTTGCTGGTCCCACGCTTGCTTCACCCATTCGCAGACTTGTGCAATGCTGGGACTTTTTATTCTTCCTGTAAGCGTAAGGTCGTGATCAGGCATTGTCATCGATGTTCTCCATTGCTCCTTCCTGTTTTGCTTGAATGGTCTATTCAAAGACGCATCCAGAGGTTGCAACAGACTCATTAGTCCACCAAGAATAACTGCTATCCCTGTTTTCAATTCTGCCACTTTCTTTTTAATGGATTCAGTCCTGTGCACTCTGAACTGATCCCAAATCGGAAGAGAGGGCTTTTGTAATAGTCCGCCAGGATGTCTTTCCCATACAACTCATAGCCATAACTGTAGACCAGCTTCGTCCATCCAGCATACTTTTTCTCTTAAAAATCAGAAAAGGAGGCCGTTTTATGCCATCAGAGCAACATGCAAGAATGACCATATAATGGGTCTTCTCATGGTTTGTGGTTTTTATTGTAATAGTCTGGGATCCCTTAATACTCACAGTTTTGTTTGATGGGACATGAAACATTAATGAGACTTCATCCATATTTTTTAATTGGATAGTTCAAAAGGAGTTCTTTTCAAGCATGTATAACAAATTTATGAATTTTTACTATTTTGTCATCATAGTCAACTGGCATTCTCTGCGCAATTGATGTTTTTGTACGCATTGACAAACCGTCCCGTTTCCTAAAATGATAACAACATCCTTCTGTTCTTATAAAGTTTTGAATCCCCTTTTCGTTTGCTAATCTTCTAGCCTCGTTCCTTATCATTTTCGTAGTAACGATTCTGCCTGTACTCCTCTCACCTATAACCCACGTTTTAATTTCCTCTTCAATTTCAGGCCAGTGTGGGGCTGGGTGGTGAAGGTTACAGTTTCCTTACTTCACTGCCCATAGGTTATTTTCCTACAACAAACGAGTAACGAATCATGTTTTCTGTCAGCAGAGAGCCAAAATATTTTGCAGCTGCTCTATTTCCATGCTCTTTAACATAGTTTCTTACATGAAGCTTGTATGCAACAGTGTAGCTTAACCTCTTTCTTGCTGTTGTCATATCTGAAAGAGTGAAATTCAGTTAAAAAATTTTCCCTTATATGATCTGTACAACCTGCATTTTGTAAACATCTTAGTGGAATGAATATTTATTTGCACTTATGTACAAAATATGGCACAAGGCCAAAAGGGGGATTGGGGAGAGGACTGTCGTCTTCTGTCTTAATTCTAAACTTAGCTAGTCACAAACACTGACCCAAACATATTAACAATAGTCCTATCACCAAAACAACACATTCTCTCCTACCTTTCTTACTACATCCACTATAATACCTCAAATTCTCTATGAATTTCTAACTAGTCCCCATATGTAAATTTCAAAGTCTGTAGGGGGAAGGGAAAAATATTTTTAAAAACCACAATGATTATTTACAATATGAATTAAATACTATCTACATGAAAACAAATCAAAATAAGGTTAGTAATAAAAAAACCCCACAATCCCTAAATGTGGCAGAAACATCAGTTAACTGGACGAAATAATTGCGGGCTTATAACATTATAAAAAACCAAGCACGCACACAAACACGCACTCATTTAGACACAATAACAAATACGAAAACACACACAAAACGAAAGTCATCCCGCAACAACCAGAGAACTGACATCACTGACCACCTAACGAGGGAGGGGATGGGGAATTAAACTAAAGAAAAATAGGGACAGAAATAAAAGGGGGCCAATGAGCATACATTCCCTTAGCTAAGTTAACTGGAAACAGGAAACTAAAGATTCAAACTAAAACCTAAGCTAGCCTAATATCGGGATGGGTTGCCTCTGTTCAACCCGGGAAGGACAAAATCCTGTACCTAACCGACATCAAAGTGCCACTCCAAGTCAGCCCCTTTCACTCTACATAATCGCACAAGATTTACCCACCTTTTGCCAAATTCTGATGAAGAGAGTTGTTGCCTTTCTGTCCTAATCTTGACTTTAAGCTGATGCCTAAAGTACAAGATCGGTTGGGAAGAGGTGAACTTCTCACCTCCATAAAATCCCTTCTGACCTGTCGACCAAATCATGACTCACATAACTACTAGCAAGCAGCGGAACACATAAACTTCAGCCTTCATCAATGGCAGCGCCACATTGCTACAAACAGAAGAGGCCTCAAGGACAAAGAACTTTCCCTGCAACATGCGAATCATGAGGCCTTCAACAAACTTACACAACGGTGCTACCAACTTGCAATGAAAGAAGACATGACCAAGGGTCTCGACTTCCCCATCACAACGTCGGCAGTTTGGAGATTTCTCCAAGCCCGCTGCACAAAATTTTTGGCGACCAAGAGGGCCCCACACATCACCAGCCAGGTTAGGGATGCCTCATCGTTATTGAGACATTTCAACCCGGGCGCCCAAGGCCAGATTGGGCGAGCCTCCTGCTTCGTAAGACCGAGCTCGTCAATCAGATCATCATGAACGGACCCCCAGACTAATACTTGATATAATGCCCTACAAGACAATGCCTGGACGTTGGAGTGGCCATCCAATGCCCGTAAGAGGTGTTTCAGAGCAAGAGGACATTCACGGTAGAAGGAGCATTCGGATCGGGGTAAACGGTTGGCCCCCTCCTCGCATGAGTGCACACTTCTCAAGGATGGGAAATTTCTATAGGCGTCTTCCTTCCAGAAGCGCCCCCCTCATCTGAATCGCGACACAAACGATCTAAGAACCCGATGCAAAGCATATCGAGACGAATCTCAATGCTAGGCATACCTAGACCACCTTCAGATGGATGAAGGCAACAGCTCTCCCGAGATACCCTAGCGGCTTTGCCTCTCCACAAGAAAGAGAACAAGAGCCTTACTAATAAAATTAGTGTGACAGACGGAAGTACCGAGAGTCAGTAAAGGAGAATTGGGTAGATATGTGAAACACATACTTCTGCCCTCCCCATCAAGGAAAGATTCCTCCGAGAGCACAAATTAATTGATATTTCAGCCTTCCCTTGTATCTCCGACCAATTCATTCCCAACTGGATATCAGGACCGAACCAGACACCGAGTATCTTGAATGGCCCATCCGTCCTGTGGAAAGGTCCGGGAAGAGAAACTCCCTTCCACGCACCCAACTGCAAGCCAACAGACTTATCGCGGTTGATCTTGGCCCCTGTCACCATCTCATAACCACTGATTTCTTTGCTGACTTCATTAATCTCGGCTCTGCTCGACACAAGAACTGAAATGTTGTCAGCATAGGCAGAATACCTGACTGAGGTGGTAGCTTTAACTTGTGAAGGAAAGGTTCCAATGCAAGAACATAAAGCATAGGTGAAAGCAGACAACCCTCACAAATAGATCAAGACAATACAAAAGGTTCCAATCTTACCCCATTCACTTCCACCAGTGCACCGGGAGTCGTATACTGAAGACGGATCCAGGAGCGAAAGTCCGGCCCGAAACCGACAGCCGAAAGAACAGCCTCCAGGAATCGATGGTCAACCCTATCAAAGGCCTTGGACTGATCCAAATTGATCAGCGCTGCTTCACTGCCGACTTTCTATGATCAAGCGGACCATATGAAGGTTGTCCTGAATAGTCCTGCCCTTCACAGCACAAGTCTGTTTGGAGCCAATCAGACTAGACAGGACCAGCTGCAAACATTTGTCTAAGATCTTGGCCAAAATGTTTAACTCTGTATTTAACATAGTTAAAGGGCGAAAATTACCTATCCCTTCCCCACCGTTTTTGTCCTTACGCAGCAACTTGATCACACCCCTGGTGAAGCGTTGAGGTATAGACCCCTGCTTCATCCAGTTGTTGACAATCAGTTCCAGCAAAGGAACAAAAATGGGCAACTGCCTCAATTAGACTTCGTAGTGAAGACCATCTAATCTGGGAGATTTATCCAGGCCAACCTGTTTCAACGCTTCCCAGATTTCCGACTCTGTGATGGGACCCTCACACCCAGCCGCTTCAGCTGCTTTAAGGCAGGGAAAGTCAGCTAAATAGGCATTGAACTGAGCAGGGTTCAGACCGGGCTCCCTGGTAAAAAGATCCCAAAAGTAATCTCGAAAAGCCTCACATATGCCCAAGTTTGTAGTCACGGTCTGCTTATCCGGCAATGTGACGCTCGCGATATGCCACCGTGATGCATTCCTACTTTCCTCTGCACACAATTCTGCGGCCATATTCGTCGCCTCAGAAGACATTCTTTTTAGCCTTGCCCTAACTACCAGAGCTTGATCCTTCTTGATAAGCAAGGAGGCCAACTCTGCCTTAGCTAAGGCTACTTTCCCATTATCACGGGATTTAACTGCCTGATCAACTCTTTGCTCTAAAGCTGTTTGCGCCACTAATCTATCTATCTAGATTGAGTCGACGATTAAAATTGGCAGCAAACGTTTGAATTTTAGATTTTAATTTGTCCCACCAGGCATTTCCTACCACAGCTCCCATCAGTTCCCTTTGTAACATTAGTAGCAGCCGGTCCCGGAATTCCTGCTCGCCAAATAACGAGCAGTTGAATTTCCAGTAGCCAGCCATCCTAACCTTAGGCTTATATAAGTTTACACGAACCCAGACAAGCCTATGATCCGAATAAACTATATAATGAAAACTTGGACACCCTACGAGCCCTTCATCGACTCTCCTAATTAAAACTCAGTCAAGGTAGCTAGCACGCATACCTACAGCCGAACTGCCACTATTTGTCCAAGTCCAAACTACCCCCTAAGGGTGCTCATTTCAGTATTTGTCGACAAGAACAAACCTGTCGACAAGTCGCAAAAATGTTTCACACCCCAGTTGTTAATACCCGAATTTGAATTTGACCCTATACGTTCTATGTCGGGGTCAAGGATGGCATTCCAATCCCCCGCTAAAACTACCCGACGTGATGTTGTCATAGACGGCTTGATCTGCCAAAACAAAGCAGACCGCTCACTCTGGATATTGGGCCCATAAACCCCAATGAGATGCAGAGCCTTATCCTTTATGATAACATCCAGCACGCAAAGTCTGCCTGCCGGATCTGCAAAGACAAGAGCACATGCAGCCTTCAAAGACTTGCTCACCAGCCAAGAGGTACCCATCGAGCGTCCATCAAAACATGCTGAATAAAAAGTAAACCCCTTAGACAGAATGTCTTCATAATCACGAGAAGAAAAATGGGTCTCTGCACACAACATATATTCACCCCTAAGCTCTGAAGGTCGTGAGCGAGCCTCACCCTTCGAGACTCAGGCCTTGGGCATTCACACTAGCCAACCAGAGAGACATAATCAAATCAATTAGGGTTGTTCTTCAGGATAGAACATGGCTGGGGTGAGAACACCGACAGCTCATCCCATTGAACCAGACACCATCTCAATTTTGATGGTATCATCATGAGACAAGCCGCCAATGTCTGCAGAATATGTTAACTTAAGGGCTCTATAAAGGGATGGGTGAACAAAAATGGGGACCGTCCCTTTATACTCTGCCGTTGCTTCCACCATCTCCAGGTCAAGTAGGTAGGCAACTGGGGGCACCAATTTTAGAGATGCTTTCGCCTCCTCTATCATGCCCCAAATCTCCCACGTACCCGGGCCAGTTCTTATGATGGTCAACACTCTGAGTGGATTTGAAGTTTTCGGGCACTTCGATGTCCACTCCATTGATATGCCTAAAATTCTATAAAACTTTTAAAGCCTTCAAGTTTCTTGTTTGCCTGAAAACTCTCTCCGCATGTTCCCGGGATACACAGAAGACGTCTTCCCCTGTGAGATATGGTGGCTTGATTTTCTTTTTCCTCTTGTCTATTGTGGCCTGTAATTCAGGGCTTCTATTCCTCTTCTTTAGAGGAGATTGTGTAGGTGTCGGAATAGGTGTGTTTACGGGAGTAGTAGAGGGTGAAATGCCAGAAGGGGTCTTAAAAGGGGAAGGTGTTGTTGATGGATAGTCAGATTGTGATTTGGATTTAGATGGTGTGCTTGTCAGTGATTTGGGTGGAGGTGATTTAATGAAAGGTTTTTTTGTAAATGAAGGGGAAGATTGGGCAGAGGATAAGGGGCCCGGTGCCCCCAGTGATTTTTGTTTTTTTGCCCACTTTGCGTCAAGTTTCCCCTTCAGTTTTTTGAGGTCTAGTATTTTCTGCCAGTTAGGCTCTCATTCATTTTCTGTGAGATTGTTGCTGTTTTGTCATATGGCGCTGAGGCATCGCCCTCAGGGCTGGTAGCGGGAATGGGGCTGTAGGTGTTTTTATCCCCGGGTTCATGATGGGACAGAGGCCCCACTGTTCGGATCTTCCTTCTGCCCCTACCTACGACACGCCATTCCCCCTCTACCTTCTCTTTATCCACACTTGTGGAAATGGTCGGTTTTGGGTGTAATGTGGGTGAAGACCCAACCAAGGGATTTTCCCCACCAGTTCATTTCGCTAGTAGGCCCGTTACAGGCACCACGGATTTAACAATCTCGGCCAGCGGGGGATTTTGGTCGTCAGCCGCCAGAATTCCAGGGCCTTCTTCCATGGGCAGGAAGAGGAGAGGTGACCAGTCTCTCCACACCTCCAGCAAGTAGGTTTTATACTGGTCACAATGACCTGCATTTTCCGGACACAAAAATCCAAACAGTTGAAGGCCAACTGATCGAGCATTATATCAAAAGTCCATCCCCTGTTTAAGTTGTCGGAAAGAGCCCCTAAAATTTAGCCATGCTGCATAAAAAATGCAGCCAGATGCTCTCCCGTTACCTGAAGAGGGACCTCAGATATGGCCACCCTGGTCCTTCCCCGACCCTCGTATTCTGTCCTTACAATGAGGTCCTTCATGATAAGTTCTCTTTTAGCTATTTCTAGGCAATCTTTGGCTGTGGACAGACGTACGTCCCACATGAAAAACCCAGAACCTTTTATTACTCTTTGGGGTTTTATCCCCAGGGACAAAAGTGATTTGATCACTGTGTCTTTCGTGGAGCAACAAATTTTGTGCGTACGCTTGTCCACTACAAAGACCGACACCATTCTCTTTGTGAAAACCTTAAGTTCTTGGACATCTTCAAGGAGCCCATCTTCTTTTACAACATGAGCATAGCCCTTAGCCTTTTCCAAGAACTCCGCGATGTTCACTATACAACTTGGGGGTGACTTCCATCAAGAGGGCGATTCTTCAGCTGTCGTCTTGGTTTGTGCCTCCTTCGGCAGCTTGTCATTCGAACTTTGTTTTGAGACCGGCATGGTCTCTTCCTTTCCAGTGCTACTAATATCCTTCACACTCGCCTTGTCTGGTAAATTAGGGGTAACTTTTCCCCATTTTTTAGATTTCATTTTATCCAGGGGGTCAGCTTTAGCAGCCGTCCCAAAAAGGTCTTTTTTGACACCCGACCGACTCACTTCGTTGGCCATTTTTCAAAAAGAGGAGACTTCTCCCAGCGGGTCTATTTTGTTGTTTTTGTTCAAAATGGGAAAAGAGTTGGGGTAAGGGAAAATAAATAAAAAGCAATAAAAATTAAATTCTTCTAAAAATAGAAGTTAAACAAATAAAGAAAGAAAAAAGCCTGGATACACCAGTAAACTAAAACAATAAACTATTTATAAATACAAAAACAATAAACTTTAAAATAAAGACTAGTAAATAAAAAACGGGAAAACTAAAATTTAACCCAAATTAGAAATATTTAAAAAACAAACTAGATCAAATAAAAAGAAAGAATATAAAGTAAATAGTCTGGTAAGACTTTTTAAAAATCAAAATGGTACCCAAAAGCTGCCGAGAATAAAAGAAAAACAATAAAAGAAACTCCTCTCTTTTTTTGTCAACAATTAAATTAAAATGTAATGTACAGAAAGAAAAAGAAAAGAAACAAAAATAGTCTGGTTTGAAACTAGTCAAACCAAACTAAAAATAAAGGTTTGCAGCCGAAGTCACTAAAGAAAGAAAAAAAATAAATTAAATGAAAAAGAAATACAAAAGTTTGAAACTAGTCAAACCACAACTTAAAAAATAAAGGATTGTGACCGAAGTCGCTAATTAAATCAAAAATAAAACAAGGGAGGGTATAAACTAAAAAGGAGGAAAAAATAAAAACTAATCTTTCTTTTCCTCTTTTCTTTTCTTAAAAGGTACTTATTTTTTTAAAAATGAGAACTGAAAAGAAATAAACAGAAATAAAAGGCAGTAGTCCGGTAAGACTTTGTCAAACCAGACTAAAAAAAATAAAAATTTTAGCCAAAGCCAAGAGAAAAAATATTTAAACAAAAGAAATGAAAGAAAGAAAAATAAAACTTAAGAAATAACTTTAAGGAAAAAACTTTGTGGGCCGAAGATAGTTCATCAAATTAATAACTTTGGACCAAAACAAGTTCATCAATCTGAAAAAACAAGAGATTCCAAAAACCTTGACACTTCCGGTCAAAAAAAGTCTGCCAAGTGACAGTCTTATTGGAAGGATTAGAATATAAAAATTCTGATTGTATTTATACCAATGCAACTGGAAGTTATCACAAGAAAAATATTAATGAAACAAATATATTTTACAAATATATAATTTGAATTTATTGCATATAATTTTAGTGAAACAAAGTACTAATATTAAATGTAATGAAATTAATATAATAAATATTATCTATGGTAACACTTTTAATCTGCATAATAGCCTTTTAAATAATGACAATAGGTATATGAAAGTTACTCTAATGTCTAAGCTGATAGGAGTTGCCAGGTAGCTAATTTCGGCTGACTATCACAAAATTTAAACCTACATATGGCACATGAATCGTAGGGGAATTTTAAAAGATATTTTTAGTAAATAAGTGCACCTTATATGATATGCCATCAAATACAGTAATTACTGTACAAACATGTTTTCACTTATTTTCATATACATAGCTCTCTCACTCTCATATGGGTGTGTATACAAAGGCATATGAAAAGTTCTCAGCTCAACACACTTCCAAAAATGTGATAATTTTCTTTTGTTTCTAATTAAAATTAGTCATTTTATTTTATTTTTCTAAATATTTTTCTTATATTTTAGTCAGTTAATGTTAGGTTATTTTTTTTTCATAAGATTTTATTTATTCTGGTAAATTTCATCATCATTTATTTACTTATTCTTACAAGTGTATGCATATATGACTATATTATAGTTAATTTTCTATTCTCTTTGGTATTAAAGTAATAATATTGAATCTAAAAGAGACCAATACACATTTTGTCATATTTCACATTGTATAACAAACTGAAGTCACGCACATTCTCTGATTTTATTGTGCATTGGCAAAATCACTAGAGTTGAAAGGTTTAAGATGGTGTTTTTCTAACAAGGGACCAATTTTTTTTTATTAGGCAAAATTTGATTCTCTTTTATTAGGCAAAAATCCGGGAAAAAGAAGACAGTTGCAATACAGCTGAAGAAGAATTACTGAGAATCCGAAGGGTAAAATTTATTTATTTGAATGTTTTTATTAATCTTTTTGGAGTTTGTAGAAAATAAATATGTAAATAATACATTGATGAATTTCAGTCAGTTGTGTGCTATGCGTGATACCTGCATAGGCAATCATGTATCTTTTGATACATGACTGACAAGGCAGATTTTTTTCCTACAGTGGGTTGCCATTTCTTTCTGCAGTAGACCACTTGCCATCCAAGGCCTGTCAAGCTATTTATTTACCCATAGTTGGGGGGGGGGGAGAAGAGGATTCATACTCTTTCCCAAGGGTATTTAGCACGTAAGTAAATGTAATGGATTCGACTGAAATTCAAACTCGGCTCTGATTCCTCAATCCAAGCTGCTATCCATTACTCCAGCGTGTGTAAGAAGAGCAAAATATTAAGTAGAGAATTATTGAAAAGAAAGATTCTACAGACAATTTGAAAAAAAAACCTGCATTAATTTTGTATATTTTCAAGATTTCCATAAATCTACTAAATGTAATTTGTTAGACATACCAAAGAACTCTCTTCTCTGTTCTACCCTCTTTCTGCTTTATGTTAACAATCTACCTAAGAACATATTCAGATATTTAGTAAATATGATACAACTGTGTATGGGTGCACCTCCAAAACTCTGGATGACTGGACCACTGGCAGCTGATCTCTCCTCTGACCTAGCTCTGGCAGCTCAATCTGCTTTGCTCAAAATGAACTGGTTTGTAATATCCAATACTTCTAAAATCAAACTAGCAATTTTTCATCATCACCAAGCAGACCCTAAGTTTTCTCCATTCATGATGAATAATTGTACACTCAAGAAGGCTTTTTGCTTTGAGTGTCTATTGGGACTCAAGTTCACCCCAGACCTCAAATGGAACCCATCTATACAACCCACCACTCCAGAAAGTACCTGTCTCCTTTTGCCATACTCTGTCATTACAAGAGTCCGACCAGACCAGACCAATAGTGGAGTGTTGCTGTTAAAACTGTGCTGGAACTGATCAATCCTTTCTTTCTGGTCTTGAAATTCAAAAGTGCCAATGCCGTCTTGTGGGTGACAAATTATTTTCACCCTATGGCAACTTTCTCACAGATGAAACATTACAAGCCCTCTTGCTACTCTATCACTATTTCCATGAAAAAAAGTTACATTTCTTAATTCCACCAGTTCAGACCTTCACGGCTAAAGCCCATCATACCATGCACACTTGGACAAACCATCCTCATTTGCCTCTTATTTCATTAGTGAGAAGAAAGTTCTATTTGGACAATTTCTTCCTAAGAACTGCTACTTTGCAGAACAGACTCTCAAGAGAATGCTTCCTCAATCACTATAATCTTAACCACTTCAAGTTTAGGTTTAACTATTATCTATGCAACATATCCTCATAGTTTAGACTTCTTACTGTTCCCTGTTATGTTCATTCAACAATCTCATTCATTTACATTGAGTGGTTATTGGACCTTGTATGAACAATTGGTAAAATGAAAAATAAAAAAAAATGAATTTAAGAACTCATAGAAAGAAAAATCATATCTTCATTTGTGCTTTTACTTTACATGTCATACTTTGATGATTGCAACAGAAAGACATTGTTTTGTTAATACTGTATTATAATAATAATAATATCACTGAATATATTTCTTAGTATAAATGAATGTGATATTTTTTAATTTTTTTTACACAATTCAAAATGTTTCATTATATTTTTTTATCTATTTTTTCTTCTCAGGAAGCACAAGGTGCTATTCATGAAAGTCGGTCATTGAGAAGCAAAGTACATTTGGCCGAGGAGGCACAAAAGGCTGCACGAAATCTGGAACAAGGTTATGGAGAAGCAATACGAATCCTGGAGAAAGAAATCGTGCAGCTGAAGACACAACTGAATCGTCAGCCTGTGAGGACATTTTTCATTTATACTTTTACTATTTCACTTTCCGCCTTTTCCAGCTTTTCTCTTGTCCTCATTTACTCCTACTTTTGTCACTTTCTCATTGCTTTCTCTCTTCCTCCACCCTCTTTTTTCTTGCTGTCACCCTTACTCCACACTTTTTTGCTTCCATGTCCCCCTTCTTCTACCCTCTTTTTTGTCTCTCTCTCTCTCCTCTCCCTCAATGCCACTTCTGTCTCTCAATCCTCTCTCCTTGCTTCTACCACAAACCCATTTCTCCTTGCTGCCTCTCCCTTGACCCACATCTCCTCTCGCTGCCTCTCCCTCGACCCACATCTCCCATCTCTCCTCACTGCCTCTCTCTTGCACCATGATATCCTCACTGCCTTTCCATTGACACCCCTCACCCAGCTCTCCTTACCATCAACCCTCTCCCCAGCTATCTGCTCACTCTCCTCTCCCTTTCTTCTCCCTCAATCTTCTCTCACTCTCACACCTTTCACTTCTTTCCGCTCACTCTCACACCTTTCACTTCTTTCCGCTCACTCTCACACCTTTCACTTCTTTCCGCTCACTCTCACACCTTTCACTTCTTTCCGCTCACTCTCACACCTTTCACTTCTTTCCGCTCACTCTCACACCTTTCACTTCTTTCCGCTCACTCTCACACCTTTCACTTCTTTCCGCTCACTCTCACACCTTTCACTTCTTTCCACTCACTCTCACACCTTTCACTTCTTTCCACTCACTCTCCCTCTCTCTTTCTCTCTCAAAACAAATATCATGTGGAATTATGAATTTTCTCATTGGTTAAGTAATGAAAATAACAATGGGTGTGTTAAAATATGATTGTGAAGCAGATTGTAATGACTTCATAGTTTTATGCAAATGTACTTGGCTTCTTTTTATTTACAACCTGGTTCTACTAATTTTAATAATATTCACAAAGTTCACAAAAAATGGAGAAAACTTTCAATATGGCTTGCTTATTTTATTATACCACACTATGGTATAGAAATTATCAATAAGAAAATCAGTGAATTTTTAAAAAAGAAAACCTTGTTCTTTGTTTACTTTTAGAAAAATTCGCCAATACAACGACAACTTGCAGTAGCTGCATGCCAGTTGCGGAAGGTGGAATCCAGTAAGAAAACTTATGAAGTGGCTGTAGACAAACTGCTAAAATTTGTTGAGGTATATCTATTAATTTTTACTGATATCTTTTATTCGTTTTTATGTTTACATTTTATTTACATGCACTTTTTCTTTTTTTACTTATTGAAATCAAGAATTCCTGTCTTACTTGAAAAATAAAACAAATCTCAAATTATTCTGAGGTTTGATTCAGTTGATTTTACATCATGTTAAAATCAAGAGTTCTTTAATATATTTACTGTATATACACAAATGCACATATCCAAACAACTTTTCTTATATTCAACTGACAAAATCTGTTTTATTGTATTTTTCCTATTTTCAAATAATGTTATACCTCAGGATTAAAATAAATTGTAGATAAACTATCCAGAGTTCAGATTTTGTTGTTTTGCTGTGTTCAAATATTGAGAGAATCAAAAGTACTTGAACAAAGAATAAAACATCAATTATTAGACAGTTTATTCATATGTAACCCTGCATCCCCAGTGCTGGTCATCAGGTTCCTTCAGACCACCGTGGTTACCATCTAGCTGACTCCTCACTTGTTAACATGTTGCTGGTGTGTCACTGGTATCGTGTTGAAGAGCACAGTTCCACTCGAGCTAGCTTGTTATGTCTACTTTACAACCCTTCTCTCCTCTGCCTTGTTGTATTTTTGATCTCAGATGGTGAGGAGATCACTGCTGACAGAAATTGGAGTTAAGAACAGGTTGATGGCAAAGAGTTACACAAAAAAAGAATTCTTTGGAATAAAGAATTAACTCAGATTAAAAATGTAACAATGATTTGACATATATATGATTTGTTGTATACAACAATTTTAACCTTTCCTACTCACTGTTATAATAAATGACACTGGGATCCCCTTTGGAGTTTACAGCCTGTGTTAGTAGTAATTTAAACTTCTAAGTTCTGGTCTTCAGGGCTGGCACAAGGTCTTGGTCAGGAGGTCTCTGCAAATGATTGTTGGATGTAAATTAACTATTTATATTTATATTATGTCTTATTTATATAAGACATAAACATAAGTATAATAAAACAGTTGCACTGGTTTCATGTACAACGTAGTGAGATGCATTAGTGAAAAAGTGGCCAAGAAAATCTGTTTTTACATAAATATTTTGAAATAAAAAGAGAATAATTGAGGATAGTTTGTCATTAAGGTTTGTTCCTCTTGTTGACTCAGGTTTTATCTGACTCCTGCCTATTGACCAATCTGGTTAGGTTGAACCTACCAGGAGATAAATTCCTGCCAGCATAGCTCTCCTGGTCATGGGAGCTCCACCACATCAAGGTACTTAATAATAAGTGTGATAGATTTCCAGTTGCATAGATAGGCAAGCATCAACAGATCAATACATTGGTTTGATATGCAGTGATTGATGCTGAATAATAAGTGACACAGTCAACTACAACAGCATTGCCCAATCCATTCTAATTAAATGAATACTGTTGTTGCTAGCAGAAGCTTCAACCATTATTATTGTAATCTCACTTACAATGTAAGTATGAAAGCAATTAAAAAACAGCTTCACTAATAAAACCAATTCTTTATAATATCTTATTTATGTATATGCTTGTACTAGTAACCTTCTCAGAATTTTGAATTGAAAGAGTTTAATTCAAAATTCCACCTGATGATGAAAGGTTGGAGTACAATAGCCAAAATATTATCAGTATAATAACTTAGAAAAACATACTTGTTCAAAAAAAAAAAATGTAATAGTATCTCCTTATTTTAATGGCTTGTTTTCAACAATGAAATATCTTTCCATTGACTCTAGAGCAGCTTTTTTAAAAAAATTTTTTTACTGCAACCCACAACAAGAACCACATTTTGCATGGCGACCCATTATACCCCATGCATAATAAATCAGACAAACTCTGTTCAATAGGTTCATTTATTTAGTGTCAACAATTTATGTGTATATTCCTTATAATCTACACATATTGGAATTGCATGTATCTATGAATAGAAAATTATTACTTTTAAAACAAAAACTAGCCCGTTCTTATATTTTGCTGAAACAAGTAACTCTCCAAAAATCCCGAGGCTTAAAATGAACGCAACACATCATCTTACCCCCACAGAAAGAATGTACCAGTACACAACTTCGATATTGAATCAGGAAATTCACTTTTAGTCCTGACTTCAGATGCAACTAAATTATTCAACAATCTTAACAGCTTTCACCGGCCACAAAGATGAACACACTGCATACCTTTGTAGCTAAGTTTTGGCATGAGGTCACTTTATGAGAGAGAACTGACGTCACTCAGTCTGTAGTGAGTTTGACAAACAAGATGCATAAACTCAATGAGAACAGACTAATATATATATATAGTGTGTGTGTTAAAAAAATAAAATAAAGTATAGTACCATCTTACCCCTCGGTGAAAAACTAGCTATGATTTATAAATGCTGTGCAATATTTAGTGTTGTTTATATTCTGCAATTTGCTCTCACTTGTGTACTTTTTTGTTGTGACCCATTTTCTTTATCTCGCAACCCACTGAAGGGTTGGGGGCCACAGTTTCAAAAACCCTGATCCACAGAGATTACATGAAACTTACTGAAACCCAATAAACCATATTAACAAATCAATTAATTAAATTGATAAAAAGGCAGTAAAAATTGTGTGTGTTAAAAACATTACAGCTTCTTTAAAATTTGAATTGCTTTCTATTGATAAAAAATAATAGTATAAGATTTTAACCAATTTTCTCTTATTACATGCAGCTCAAATAAAATTGATATGATAATGTTTTTATGCTATTATATATTCTATGTTCACTACTACATCTGTTCTCTCATAATGGTTGTTACATTGGCCTACACATTTCATGCACTAAATATAATGACTATTATGGGATAACAGAGGTAGTATTATATTTAATCAATTGAGTAATTTTGGTTTTGTTCATATAAGACAAACAACAATCAAGAAATGTTTATCAATCTAACATGTTTCACGTTTATTAAAACTTCATCAGAGAATGAAATATGGAGAAAAAGAAGAAAGAAATTATGATATTTTTACTTTTGTGTTCTTTGATTTTCATTGCTTAATCAGGTTTCACATGCATTTGACTTGTTAAGCAAATGTTAGTACAATTTACAGCATGAATATGTTCCCAAATCAACATGCAAAAAACCATGAAAAATGTCAACCACACACACACACACACACACACACACACACACACACAAATATATGTTATCATCTGAATCCCACTTAGACAAACTAGAATTATTCTACACTTACATATATTAAACAATATTTACGGTTTTCAATTAGGCTTGGAATTCGTTAATTTCTTGGAATTTCAAAGAACGCATCATCTCTTCTTGAATTTGGAATGCCATAAATTATGTTAATGTTTGTTTAACAAGTCAAATGCCTGTTAAATCTGATTTACCAATGAAAATCAAACAACACAAAAGGAAAAATACTAGAATTTCTTTCTTCTTTTTCTCTGTTTCGTTCTCTGATGAATCTTTAATAAAAGTAAAACATGTTAGATTAATAAATGTTTCCTATTTGTTCTTTATCTTTTTGTTCTTTATCTTATCTTATTGTTAGATTCCAATGCATATTTGATCTGTTATTGTTCATATGTAACTGTATTTTATTAGATGAATATTTAAATACTTTAATATTAAGTTTAACTTAGTTCAGCACAGGTTTGAAAATAAGTATTTGAAAAATTGTGTTGTACCTGTTATATATTTTATAACCAACTATCAGGTGAAATACAGGAAGTTTAAAACTAAGTTTTTGAAATGTTGCACACTATCTTATTTTTGTGGTCACCATGTATAATGTATTTTATCAATGTATTTTTTTTAAGAATCTCAAATAATATATACTTCCTTTTTTTTTTGCTTTTTTTAGCATGTGCAAGAAGTGCTTGAGGGAAATGTTAATCCTTTTAACAATAAGTAGGTTATGAAAATTTTATTTCAAATTTTAAGTTTTTTTGATAATTTTATTGTTCATTTGTTTACGTTTTTCAAAATGTAATTTATGTTTGTAATAAACTGAAATTCCTTAAAATTTAAATTTCACTAAAGTTTACCTTATTTCTCATCCAAAATTTTCATTTATTATCATCTTAATCCCAGCATCTATAGATTTTCTTACTAATGTCTTTACTTTTATCTTCCAAAATATTCAGGTTTTCTGTTTCTGAAATTTGCATTTTTACTGTAAAATAGTTAAAATATAAATATTTTTTACTTACAATTTGTAACTTAAACTGGTACACATGTACTAATATAGAGTAGCAACAGCAATTTTTTGTTTCAATATTTACCTCTCTTATTTTAAATATTTCTTGTTTGAAACTTCAATCAAACCAAAAAATATTTAATCCATTTAAGATTATTATTTTTCTTACTATTTGTATGATATATTGTTTCTGAAATGTTTAATTTTAAGAATTAGTACCAGACATTTTCATTCAAAAGATAAAATAACAGTATATTCTTGGATACTTTAAGACTTTTAAATCCATATATAAAATAGAAATACCAAGTTGACATTGGTAATTAACAATCTTAACTTGCATGCAATTCACTGTTCTTGATTTAAATTCAGTTTTTGTTATTACAGTTATTAATTATTTTTATGCTTATAAAATCAACCAAAATCATTTTGTATATGTTTTTTTATTCAAGGCAATCAACAACAAATAATCAAGATGGAAGCTTAAAATCATCAAAATTGAAAAAGACACCAGCGACCAAACTTCTTGCAAATGAAGCCAAAGATTTGGTACGAGGGGTTAAGTTGCTCATTGATTCCCAACGTGAGTTGATCATTTTCTTTTTTTCCTAAAAAAAATTTTATTTGATTAATTGTAATGTAATCTTTAAATTCTTATTTTGGAATCTGAATATTAAACCTTTTTACAGTTTTCCTATTAACGTGGGTAGCATACCTGAAATCTCTAATGAAATCATATTTATAAAATGCACAAATAACTTTGATTTATAATTACAATTTTAATTGATATTAGATTTTGTATACATTATGTTACTTCTCTCTAAATTGTACTTTTATTTACTTACTATCTGAAATATTTAAGTGACTATCTTCAAATTTAATTGTGCAAAATTCTTAATATGTGAGGGGGGATAGTTTGTTTATTTTATGAAACTTTGAAGTAGAAATTTGAGTATCTTTAACACCTCAAAATTGACTGGTATGTCTAATCAACTTAGATTGTAAGTATTATCATATATACTCATGTGCCATGCAACCTTTGAAGACCTAATTTTGAAGCTAATTTGACTACAGTGAATGGATATATATATATATATATATATATATATATATGTCAAGGAGTAGCCAGGGCCAGCAGTACATACTCTAATTTTATGTCTTGTGTATGATGTGACCCCCTTAAAATTAGCTTCAAAATTAGGTCTTCAAAAGTCATGTGAGTATATGTGGCATTTATTAACAATTCAATACATAAACAAGTAACTAGTAACACAATGACGGAGAAAAACAAGGGGATTTTTATCACCATTTCATAACAGATATTCTTCAAATGCTCCAAGAGGCGTCATCAATGAGTAATATTAAATAAAACAAGATAGACACAACTCAGTGAATTAAATTCAATAATTTAAACATTGAATATAAAAACTATTTATAATTAGTTCTTATAATTACTAATATTTCAAATATTTTTGTTCAAAAAAGTGTAAAAAAATTTAAAGGTAAAACTAATTTACTTTCTATCATTCAATCCTTGTACCATTTATGTTTGCATTGTGTTAACCAAATTGTTTATTTTATTTTATAGCTTTACCTTATGGTTGGGAAGAGGCTTACACATCAGATGGTATTAAATATTACATCAAGTAAGTTTCTTTGCTTGTCAATAAGATTTGTTTAATGATTGAGGGTAGAAGATTTTGTTACATGTAGACAATGGGTGATTGATTATTAGAAAATGGCAAAAGTAACCAGAAGCTATCACATCATTTCTAGCATACATCAATATTCATGGCTTTCTGTGAATGGACACTCATCCAAATACAGGTTAATATATAGTTTCATATTCGTGCTAAAATTCACTACCTTTTTTTCTTACTTTCTTTTCAGTGTTTTTCTCTTTTTTTTTTTCTCCACTCTACTTTAAAGTTTGTTTTGTTTTGTTTGTTTGCTTTTTTGTTTTTGTTTTTTTTTCTCTCTCTCTCTCTCTCTCTCTCTCTCTCTCTCTCTCTCTCTCTCTCTCTCTCTCTCTCTCTCTCTCTCTCTCTCTCTCTCTCTCTCTCTCTCTCTCTCTCTCTCTCTCTCTCTCTCTCTCAGGGGGCCAGAAGCCCAATCCTAAGCAGGAAGGGGGGGGGATAATCCAATAAATTTCAGTTTAGTTGAAGATGGCAGAAGTACAGGGTGCAATGGGTAAATTGCTGCCATTTTTTATTTTGACCCTGCGTGTTGTTTGATTTTGTCAACTGCACAGTATAATGGGGTCAGTTGGGCACCATCTGTGAGCAAAAGAGTACCATGACACAATTCACTCTTGCAGGAATTTGGAGGTGGCATGCTGTACTGCTTGGCATTTGTGCCAGAAACTCTAATGCAAACATTTCAGTGTTTGAGTGACAATCTGAGGACAGTGCAAAGGATTCGGAAAAAGTTGGATGAGTCTGATGGTGATTACGAGGTGTTTGAATAGATCACTAATGATGGCGGTTATGCCTCCATTCATTTTCCCACAGGGCCTCAGACTCAACATGGAGGCCTACATCAAGTGCCTTGAGGAGGTAGTATTGCTCTGAGTCAAGAGGGTGGCTGCTTGAAGACCCTATGCCACACAAGCAGGAGAACTCAGATGGCTGTCAGACAATTTCTGTGACCACATTTCTCCTTACATTTAGCCACCTACCTCCCCAGACTGCAACCCCCTCTTAATTATTATGTATGGGGCACAGTTGAACCAGAAGCCAACAAAACTCATTGTTACACCAAAGATGAACTGAATGAAAGGATTATGGCAGCATTCACGAACTTAAACAAGGAGACCATTCAGAAGAGATGCAGGAGATTCCAAAGTCATCTGGAGGTCATGGTTGAAGCAAATGGTGATTTTATTGAATAAATTTACTCTTTAGTATTTCAAGATATCTTTCTGTAATTTGGTAAATATATCTGTTAAAATGAGATATCAGTGTTATTTTCATTTTGCATAACTTACACGACAATTTATCCATCGCACCCTATATATCTGTCTTTTGTTTCACCTTCCTAGTTTTCACCTTTTTGATTTATTTCTATTTTGTCTTCTTCCATATTACACATGGCAAGTGTTGAAAAGTTCTAAGCCCAACCTAATTCCAAAATTTTAGCCAAATGACCAATCAGAATTTTTGGGGAGGATATGATAAAAAGATTTCATCATCTCCTTGTAGATTTCTTTAAATGCTATATATATATATATATATATATATATTAGGCTTTACTCTACTTTTTTCTTTTTTATCTATCACCAGCCATATAAATCAAACAACAACCTGGGCCCACCCTGTGACAGGGACCCAACAGTTCACACCTACAGTATCCCCTCCACAAATCAGCAACAGTGGAACAAGCTCTTCAAATGCAGTTGGTGCTTCTGTCATAAGAAACAAGGCTGTCTCACAGCCAGGACCAGGAATATTAAAGGAACCCAAAAATTGAATTTCCACAAAATTTTGTATTTCGATGCTGGGTTTACTGCAATATTTTTATAGTTGGCAATAATTTTTTGTAAACATTTTTTTGCATGATTGATATATTTTTATTTTATTCTTTAAATGTAGATTTATAATTGCAATTTGTAAGTCCTGTTTTTATCTTTAGCTGCATTTATGCTTGGAAATATTTTTAAAATAATGTGTGCATGTATGTTTAGTCAATTGCATGCCGGATCTTAATTACTTTATATATATATATATATATATATATATATATATATATACACACACACAAACACACAGAGACACCATTTGTAAAGGAAGTTAACCCTATGGCATGAATAGTCTTCATTACTAAATATGTAAACTGATTCTCTTCATGTAATTGGCAGGTAATAAGCATCATTATTAATTTGGAAAAAGAAAAATCAGTGAAGAAAATATTTACTGCAATAGTTTTATATTTTATAATTTCTTATGTTTTAAATTATATCATTAATGATTTTTTTAAGATAAAAAAATATCCTAAATAACTAAAAAAACTTTTTATCATTAAAACAAAGAAATAATTTTGAAAACTTGCCCAAAGGAAATTAAGCACTGAAATCATCAAAGTTTAAACTTGTCTTTTTATTTTAAATTTTAATACTGCAGAATTTTAAAAGTTTGGTGAACAGAATTAAAAATAATTTCTTATATCAGTCCTAATTTTTAATATGAGAAAATTAAAATCAGATTGCAAGAATAAAAATAACTTTATTTTTTACTCTAAGATTTGATAATTTTCTTTTTAATGTGCCTTATTTTTCTTTTCTTTTTTTTTACACAAAAAAAGGAAAAACTATTTTATTAAAACATTTGTTTAAACACAAAAAAATTTTATTTGAAAAAAGCACAAAATAAAATGTCCATTATCCTTTTGTTAAACGAGTCATTAATTAAAAGAATCAATTGGATAACTGTACAAAAATATAAAATTTCTGAAATGTGTTTATTGCAGACACACACATTTAATAAAAAAAATACTAAAACCCATCTTTCCTCCCTATTCAACTATGAACTCTTCCTTCAGGGATTTTCATCTAATGTAAAGCATTTGATTTGAAACCAAGAAAAGTTGATTAAGAAATATAACCGTCTTTCATTATCTGTTACATTCAACATTGCACATGTATACACACACACACACACTTACATATATATATATATATATATATATATATATATGCAAGAGTGATTTAATAAACTTGTCTTAATTTCATATAAAGACATAGTCAAACTCTCTACACTGATAGCCACTATGTGAAAATAAGTGCCCAGTATACACATCTTCACTTTCTTGGTCAGGTTGAATTCGAATTTATATATTTGGGAAAAACCTGAAATATATACCCATTATGTTGAAATGGTCAAACCCAGTGGCGGGAGTGAAATTATTATGGGAGAAGTTCACTTTTTTTTTCTTTTTTTTTTTTTCTTTTGTTTTGGTTTTTGTCAATGGATATAAACCAACAAACAAGTAAATAATCAAAATTTTGTAGACTTGTGGAATTTCATTTAATGGTACGTGGGAACTGTTCTAAACTCCTGAATCCCGTCACTGATCAAAACCCCTACTCCTCCAAAGAGTTGGGGAGGGGAACAAATCACAAATCAACCATAAAGAATCACTAAGTGATTTCTGTTATGCCAAAAGAAGGCCAAATTCTTCACTTAGCACATGTTAAGGTAAATTTGTCCATCATTTCTATCCATTTTATCATATCAGAAAAACCCTCCATGTTATAAACTTTGTTTATATTTTTTCTTTTTTGCAAACTTTTTAAAAGTTATACTTTTATATTATTATTATTTTAATATTTACTCATAATATACAATTATTTATTTAGTTGAGTTTTTATATATAACATTGTTACTGATTGTGTTCAATGGTTAGTGATAGAAACCAAAAATGTACAGAGTTTGACTTCAGTAGTAATTTTTTTTTTTTTCCTCTTTCAGAACCATTCTGCTTGTGATGACTATTAATCTTGATACTCCAATTTATATATGACAATTTATTTCTAAAAACTTTTAACTGATTTAAATATAATGCATCCATAGCTCATAAATAATAACAATATGTATAATTAAGCCATCTAAAAGGAAATCCATACAAATGTCTGCTAGCTTATAAAAACTTCAATTTTGTTCATAAATTGTTTTTTTTTTTTTTTCTCTCGTTTTTCATTTTCTGTTGTACTAACGGGTCCAGGGCTAGGGTCTCGCACCCCCACCGAAACTTTGATACAAGGTTGGGGGTGAGGGGTTCTGTTGACTACATGTCTATTTCAAGTTCCTCAACCTGGGGGGCCACAGATCATTAAGGGAAATTGGTGGGGGAAGTGCAGTGTTTTTTTGTTTTTTTTAAATGACCAGTAATCAGGGAATTATCCAATTTAAATGAAAATTTCAATACATATTCATTAATTATTTACTTTTATAATGAATGGGTTTTTTTTATTTTAAAGAAATCTGAGAAAATGTTCTTTTTGTAATAACCACCAACATTTTAATGACTAAATTTTACTTGAAAAAATGTCTCAGTCACAAATTTTTACATTTCCATAAAGATTAATTACTGATGCATCTTCACTGAAAAAAAAAGTTTTACAAAGTTCCATCACAACACAAACAGTATTTCAATTTTCATGAAAATTTTTCATGTGTTGAAATCTTTAAGTGATTTTATTTTTTAAGCAATCAATTTCTCAATTTTATCTTTTTAGAAATGTAAAAAATAAGGACTAAAAATTTTATTTTAATTAATAGCCATGGACTTCTGGTTAGTATTACTATTAGTAAAAGGAAAAAATCAGAGATCCTCTTTGGCGGATGATCTTGGAATAAAAAAAAATGATTTTACTGAGATATATTAGCCTCAATTGATTTAAAAGAACTCTTTCAGAAAGAAAATTACAATTTTAAAATAAGCGTTACTGAAATTAGCACTTCTACCCCATCTTCCCAGTAGGCATGGGGGCCCCCATGTGGCTGAGAGGTTTAGGGTAGTAAGCACTAGCCCTGTAGATTATTATAGATGATGACTGACAATATAACTTAGGTAGAAAAAGTCCCTTTTGGGACTTCAACCTTGTAGGGTTTTTTTGCATGGTACCCCAGCCATGCAGATACACAATGTATATTATTAGTTGATGACTGACAATGTAACATCAATTTAAAAAAAAAAAAAGAAAATGTGGATGGTCATAAAACAGTGCTGAAAAAATGGCAGAGGCCATAACAGGTCTCCAAAAAACGTCCCCCACCCCCCGGGTCCAGGGTAAGAGGTGCAGACCCTGTATACAAAGATATATAATATTGGTTAGTGCAATACAAATAAACAAAAATTAGTTACTTCTTTATGCAAGCTTTATATAATTAACTTCATTATCTAAGTTAAAACATTGTCGATATTAGTATTTTATTTATAATAGATAAAGATATTTTTTTTAAATAAATTCATTGAAACATACCTGAACTTTCTTAATTTTGCTTTCTAATGAGTAATTCTTAAAGTTACTTTTCTCTTATATTTGTAAATAACATCAAAGCTATTTTTTAATACAAAATATTTTTATTTATGATAACAACATATTTTGAATTGCTCTGAAAGTAAAAATGTTATTTCAACTCCTGAAAGTTTTGTAAATAACTCTGTACATTATTATTATTATTATTATTAATATTATTATTTATTGGATTCCTAACAAAAAAAAAATAACAAAAAATATAACCAAAACTCTGAGACACAGAAAAAGGACATCATTTTTCATTTTCAGTCATAAAGCATAAAGGTCATTTTTTTAAGCATTCTTTTTTTTTCTGACCTAAACCAGCTAACTTGATAATTGTTTTGTCAGGTAATTATTTGATATATTCCTGTCAACTATAAAGTATTCACTGGTGTGTGACTGAAATTTTCATGTCTTGGGTACAATTAATGCTATTTTGTTGCATGTTTAAAATATCCAGATATCAAATTTAATCATAACTCTTGAATTTGTTTTTCAAAGTAATATGCAATATGACAGAAACGAGTAATGGTAAATAAAATTTATTTATTTACTGTTGTAATTTTTAAAATAACACAATATAAGCTCATCTCTCATTTAGATTCCTACAATATATATGTGTGTATGTGTGACATACAACTATTTAAATAAAGTTAGTTATTACTTAGAAATATCTAAAGTAAACAGGTCAACATTTTCATATGTACTATTTAAAAATACCAGAAAAATATGAAATTTGTAAAATTTGAATTCATTAAGATCTTTGAGGATAAGAACTTTTTTAAAATCATGCCTTACTAGTATCTGAAACAAGTAAAATATATGATTTATTACAGAAATGTAAATTGTCATTAATTTTGATGTTTTTTAAATGCAATAACTCTCCAAATAACAGCAGTATAACTAATAGTAAGAATATAAGTATTAAAATATAAGCATCTCTAATATAACATATGGTAATTTAAGTATTATTTTTTATTTTCTCAAAGTCCTAAATGACATTTATTATTTTAAACAATCGTAAATACATAAACTTATTCTAAATATCTTAATAAAGCCTATCTTTATGCTTATTTTTCTTTGCAAATATTTTTATTTTCATAGATTCAGTTGTTTCAATGTATAATTTTACTTTAACTTAAAATATATTCAACAGACATAATAAATCTGTATGAATTTTGAGACAAGATGTTATTGCTGTTCAGTGTTTCTTTAAAACTAATATTTCCATCATTATTTTTATTAACATAGTGTTTCAACTACATCTTTCAGACTCTATCAGGAACATTGTGATAAAAAAGATGAGAATATTAGTCCAAAAGAACCAATTTGATAATAAATATCCATAGAAAACAATCTCTATTACTGTTATTCAATAGACACCATAAAAAATTCACTGGGGGTGTGTCAAGTGATGTTAATACCGGGTTCATTGATAGGTCCATATCTTTCCAAATTCATACCTTTTCATCCAATCAATCCAGCCATTGTTGATCATGTGACAGCATGCAGCCCAGTAGTAAACTGTGTAACTTGCATTACACTCATACAGGAATTTTTATGTGATGAAATAATACCAAAATTTAAGAATTGTTTATTTTATATTTTTCCCAGCTAATTCATTTGATTTTTATGGAACATTCATTTAGAATTTTAATATTAAAAGGGGAAAATGTGCAAGTTGTACTTGGATGTAAAACACACACACACACACACACACAGTTTTAATTAAACTTGTAAACTCATAACCTGATAAAATTATAATTTTAATCAAAAAGACTGAATCCTTCTTATGAAAATAAAATAATTCTAATAACCTTTTATCTTTTGACAGAGACACTCCTCAAAGGAAAACTGAAAAAAAATACTTAATGATATTGCATGATATTTATTCATTAACTTTTTTTTCTCTTATTCACTTTTCTATCTCTTCTCTCTCTCTCTTTCTATCTTTTTCTCTCTCTCCATCTCTCTTTTTTCTCTCTCTCTCTCTCCATTTTTCCATCTCTCTCCCTCTCCCCCTCCCTCTCTCTCTCTTTCTCTCTCTCTCTCTTTCTCTCTCTCTCTCTTTCTCTCTCTCTCTCTTTCTCTCTCTCTCATAATAAGCTTTATAATTTTTTTAAATTTCAAGATTCAGTCAAATTACCATCAAAACTTTGTGCCTTAAATCACATTTCTCAATTTTTGTGGTCAGCAAGACAAGGTCTCTATGCAACTTATTACCAGTAAGATTACCTGGTGTCGTCCCAAATCAAAATATCTAGGATTTGTCTTTTATTCATATCTAAATTGCCATCTAAACAGAAAATAATAGCCAAAAATTACAGTGGAAGGCAAAAAATCTGAACTTGCATTTATTTAATTATTTATAAAATTTGCTAAAACTAATTTTTACTTATATTGAAAAAATTGTGAATTTTTAAAATATTTAAATTGTAAGGTCTAAAAAAAAATACAATTAAAAATAAAATGGCAGTAAATATACAAACTATTTTTATTTTTGCAAGATAAAAAGTTATATTTTTGCCATGTGTAGATGCTTTCACAAGTTGTACTAATGACAAGTAGTATCACTTACTTGAACCAGTTTTGTGAATTATTTACTTTTCTTATTTGAGGATTCTAACATTTTTTTGTATAACCTTGAAAGAATATATTTTTAAAGAAAGGTATATTTATAACACAAGAACAGGTGAAAAAATTCTCTTAGAGTTAAAATCAACGGAGATCATCATGGATTTTTTTATATTATTGTTGATGATATTCTTGAGATTTACCAATTGTGGAAAAATAATTAAAATCTCAAGAGAATTATTTTCAAATAATAAACTTGCTGGTCATCTTGTGGAGACTTTTTTTTGAGAAACCAGTTGTTTGTGAATAAAAGCTTTTATTCAAACTGGTGCTATTTATAATCATGCAAAAAAAAATTGTTGACGTAAACAAAGAAAAGCAGTTAAAATGTTCAACACCTAACAGCCTTTGTCTTCCTCTCAAAGAAATAATATTATTGCCAAAAGATCTGACTTGTTTCCTGTAATGATTTTCACTGTGTAAAAATAATTTTTAATAATAAAAGTATTTACTGTGTTTAAGTAAAGTACAAGGCTATAACTGAAAAGCAAACTCCTTTCAATAACAATAATTACAAGACAAATCTTTTAATTATTGCTCTATAACAAGTACATATGCACCAAATTAAGTTTATACTTCCAACTGATTATGGCATCAACTACTAAAAGACTTTCAGCTAATCCTTTATTTGCTGAAGAAAGCAAAATATCTGTTAATTTTCAGGGGTTTTTATTTGGGGGGGGGGGGGATTTATTTTTTTAAATAGAAACCTACTAGTAAAATAAAGGCAATATTTTTTATTAAATTACTTTGACAATATTTAAGGAAAGCTATTATGATTAGGTTTAAATATTCTAGTATTTTATCAAGTATACAATATCTTAAATTTGTTGCTTAAAGAAATGAAAAATATTGTAATTGTAGTGTATAAATTGTAAATTTATTTGGTTATTCTTTGAATTAAGAAGAAATTTTAAAATAGCAATCAAGATTGGGTGATTTTCAGTTAATCAAATTATTTTTTATTTATCCTAATTTGACATTAAAGAATGATCTAAACTAAAATGTGAATGTCATGCTTGATATTTGGTTGCTGCAAAATATATATACATATGCATATATAATTATTTATGCATGTTTGATTAAAAAAAACAATTCCTTGTGGATTATTTTTTTAATTGCTACTTCAATAATTTGGCATTTTATTTCTTGAGATGAGTAATTGTCATTATTCTTGTATTCTTTCAAACTATTGTTTTGTTCTCATCTTCATTTACATAGATGCCATTATAGACACAATATTTCAACCAAGAAACTTCTGATGACATTTTATATCAACCAAGATGAGAATAACAGTTTGAAATAATACAATAAAAGAATAATTTTTCAATATTTCAAATATTTTTTTGATTTCCAGTTGGGAAAAAATTTATGAGAAATATTGAAAAAGTAAATTTATATATATATGGTTTATCTTTACAAAGATTTGGAAGATGCTCTCAGATGGGTACTGAGATCTATACAGGAAAGGCATGCCTTTCCAAATTGGCTGCAGGAAAGTTTTGCAGCTGGTAAAGGCTCCAGGCATACAAAGTTGCTTAATCTGCTTTATTTTATACAACTTCAATAAGGAAGCTTTTCTGACAAAGCCTGTGCTTCCCTGTTACCCTGACATCAAACTTTCTTTACCCATTGATGGTGATTGAATTCACATAAGTTGAGGATCATATTATAAAATGCTATAAAACTGCTTATTTTTATCATAGTGAATTTTGTGACTTGCATGATAAACTATGACAAACAGTTTGTTTTTTTTTTTTTGTTTTTTTTTTTCTATTTTCCTTTTCTGGATTGTCCACAGAAAGTTTATTTTTATATACACAAATATATTTACAAATAACTTAATTTCATTTATTAATCTATTATTTTGTTTTTCTCTTGTTTATTAATATTTTGACTTTATATGTCTTCCTTTTATAACCATCATTATTAAATTTTTATTTCATAGTCAAGCTTTGCCTGAAAAAATAATTTGCTACTTACATAGAAATTTTTTTCTTCGCATGCAATAACATTTTCAGAAGCAAAAACTTCAAAGTTTTTTTTAAAAATCATTTATCTTTTTAAAATTATTATTCAAATTGCTCATACAGAAAAACATTTTTATTTAGAGTAAACTACCTTATAGGACAGTGTCTAGTATACTATTTGATTTTCTTAACCTTTTGTAAAAAATGATGTTATATAATTTTGTAACTGCACTTATGTTACTATTAAGTTTTTCAAATTTTTCATGAAACTTTGTAGGAAAACAATTAAGTCAAGAATTTTTTTTTTTTTACAGGGAAAAAAACCATAATTCATTTGGTGCTGAGATAAGTTTTTGATCAAATGTTTTTTATTATTCAGTTTTTAAACAGTGTGAAAATTAGATTTCTTTATTACAGGTGTTTTTTAATGAATAATAGTGAAATAATAAATATTTCTTAATAAATAAAACATGAATGAAATGGAATATTTGCCTTTGATGTGCTTTTTTTTGTTTAAAGATATCAAAAATAACTTTTTTCACAATTGTATGATCAAGATATTTTCAATTATTTCCTTCTTTTTTTTTTTTCTTTTTTTACCCCATTTCTCTTATAAATGTAAACTCCTTTGTTAATAACCAACTAGTAAGTTCTTCCAAACTATTCTTTTAGAAAAAATCTTTATTACTTTCATGTTAAATATTATCATACTTTTTAAAATTTTTAATTTGAAATGTCTTTTGTTGCCGTCTGAAATCGCTTTTTCCTGCATGGAGTATTAACCAAAAAAATATGGAAAAGTGATTATAAGTATATATTACAACAATTCTACAATAATTTAATCTTGCAATGACACAAGATTTGGAAAATGTGTGAAACAAAAGAACATGATTTCATCTATATTATTTGTAGAGTGCTTTAAAATAGCTTTTGGAAAATCAAGAATAAGAGTAAACATAAAGAAGAGTATTTGAATGATCAGTAATTTGTTAAATGATCTGAATAAGGAAAGTTTCAATATAGGTTCTTAAAAAAAAATGAACAGAAATAAAACAGTTATAACATTAAAGAAAAATATTGAAAGCATAAAATGAAGAACTGGAAGATGTCCAGGAATACATCTACTTCAAATAAGTGTAACATTAAAAAAAAGTTTATGAAAATGAAATAAAGTAACATAGCATTTGGTTGGAAAAGATTTAATAAATACAGATGTAGTGAAAAGCCCTTAATCGATATACTTTAAACAAAGTGTTTAATGAATGTTTAATGCTAGTTATAATATACAAGTGCAAAACATGAAAATTTAAAGACCTAGAAAGATCAATGGAAACAGGAATTTAGAGATAATTCTTAAATATAGATGGAGATCAATATGGATTAAAGGACATACCAAGCAATAGGAACTGAAGTGGATGGAACTAAATTTTTAAAGTTATAAGAGTTACTAATATATTGATATATATCACCTAATGGTGAAAGCAAACAAACTTATCACTTGCTAGCAGCATGACCTGGCGTTGCCCATGCTTGATTCAAAAATCGTACGTTTAGGTAGTTTCCTCTTAGTTTACACATATTCGTTGAAAAGTGATTTGCAGTACAAACGGTAGTTACGCTCACCAAGCGTTTCATGTGACAAAACATACTGCCTCCGTTGAGATTGAGTGGAAAGCCTCAAAGAGGCCTCCACCTCGATTTCCTACTCCTGCTTTCTCTTTGACGTGGAGGCCATGGTATTTTGCCACACTTAGCAAAGCTGCCAGTTTGGTCATCACCACAGCACTCAGAAGAGTGCAAAGCAAAGGTTGAAGTAGACGCCAGCAGCTTCTCCCCCAAGGAGACACACTCAATGGAATCCTGCTCCTGTTTCCCCTTAGCCGGTGAGGCTTTTTTAGAACGCCTGCTAAGGTTGCCTCACCTGTGTGCTTTTGCAGCCTTTGCAGAGCTGCCAGGTTGGTCATCGCCACTGCACGCAGAAGAGTGCAAAGCAGAGGTTGAATTAGATGCTATATGATCATCTGTAACCGGAGTTATGTGCTCCTACTCAGTCACCTGTTCTGCATGTGTAACGTTAACGGTGTTAGGGGTCTTCAGTTGCTGACGTGCGGATGTTCGTCGTGTAGGAGCCATTTGAAGGGTTGTAGAAATGCTGTGTAAGAATGCGAATAGAAGTTGATGCCGAAGCTGAAGCGGTGCAACCTCGTTTTATAAAAGAAAACTAAAAATGCAGTGGAGCGGTATGGAAAAAGCTTCTAGCTATGGGCCGTGCTTTCTGGCAGCATGAAAATGTCGCTGTAGGAAGAGGTTACACAACCAAAACATTGAAGTGTTGAAGGTTAAAAAGTAGTGAAACACTGAGGTGTACTGGGCCACGTAGTAAAGGCAGAAGAGAAGTAACTTGCGACAGCAGTTAACTGTCTAATAGCAAAACTGAACTACGAAAAGTTCGGCGATGAAAATGCAATGAAGCATTTGCTCATTTGGTTTGTGCGACAATGAAAAGCCACTAACTATTTGCCGGCATTAGCTTTGAAATGGATTGGGAGGAAGCCCTGCTGTTTTAGCGCAAAAACTCCTCGTCAGGTCTGGGATGCAGCCTGAGCTAGAGGAAAAGGTTTAAAGAATTGGAAAATGCAGGGTTTTTTTTTTTTTTTTCAGTAAAGACGCAAATAAAGGAAGTGCTTATTTTGGTAAGATACCACGATTAAAGAAAATGTGTTGACAAAGTCGAATATGTCATTTGTGGCTCAAAGTCAGACCTGGTAGCAGGGATAAAAAAGCCAAATTTCAATGGCCCTGCACCCATTCCAGAATTTGAGGTCAAATGTTTTTTTCCACTCCACTGCATGCACTGAACTGTTTCTTCCAGCGCATAGCGTGACCTTAAATTAATCTGCATTTAGGAAATACCCAACCGGAAAAACATTTTTACGGGTTGACCGATTGTTGATTTGCACTCTGTTTGGGGAGCGCTCAGAGTTGAAACTTCACATGGTGACTCCCAATGGCCTCCTCATAAATCCGGTCGGTTTTCGCTAAAAACCGACGTGGTTCAGGCGCAATCTGGGTGTATTGGTTTTTAGGTTTTATCGATTTTCCGCGCTGTTTAGGGGTCCGTGGTCATGAAACTTCTGGACAACACTTCTAATGGTAGACTCTAAAAGTGTGTCAAATTTGGTTGAAATGCAATCATTCCTTTTGTAAGCAGATTTTTTTGATTATCGATTTTTTTTCAGAACCTGAGTCCGAACTCAAAAATCGGGCTTTGTCATGTCCTTACGGCAGCCATTTGCAAAATTGTGGTGAAAACTGCATCAAAATCGGGTGGGAAATGCGGCCTGGGCGAGGTAACAACGCCCACGACAGACACACAGACAGACAACATGAGAAATATAGATAGTAGATTACAAAAAAATAAAAACATCTGACATGATTACCAATGATACAACAAATCAAATCTTCAACAAATCAATGTTATCTATATATTATATTGCTCACTTTGAGAATGTCTCCCTAATACTTTCAGTGCAACATATATATTGGTTACCCAACCACTACATTATCTTACCAACTAACTTACTATTTATCTAATAAACATTCAATTAAATTGTATAACAACAACCAACATAAAAAACACAAGAAATCTAACAAATGCAAAAACACTATATCACAAACTAAAAATGAATATAAATACTAAAAGCCTTAACCATAAAAACATTGTATATCAATAAAATTTCATTTACTTTAGGAAGAAATACATTAAATGTATTTCACAACGCATAAAAAACTCTACAAACTAACGTGCAAAACTGGAAATGATGCAATATTTAAAAAAAATGAAAAGTGACACTGACTGCTGTTTTATGACACAACTTGAAAACTACCAATGAGAATACAAGTTAAACACAAGCCTATCAACACAAAAATAAAACTCTTTAATAATGGCTTATGAAAGTTGAAAATTTAGAACATATTGGGCAATTTATGTTCAAATTTTCCCTCTAAATCAGAAAATAGTTCCAACCATGGAAAAATTAATTAAAAATATATTAAACAAAGGACTTTTGTTGATCTTCAATTAAACTTTTAATTTTACATATATATGTTGGTTGGTGGTTGGTGATGAGAAAGAAAAGCCATCTGTGTAGCATAAGTCCTATTCTGTTGCTGCTGCTTGATCTTGTCATCTGAAATTACTTTTAAAAGTAGAAGGCCTTTTAAAAGCTGACAATATTTTCACAGGTTAAAACTAGTAATTCTAATTTAAGTAACTATATGTTGTCATATACAAGTGATGATATGCTTAGAACAGCAGTCATATTTGTGATGACTGATACAAGAGTTATTTTTGGTGTCCAATATTTTTGATAATGATTAATTTAGATATTTAAATTTTTTTAGAATGAATGATAAATCTTAGCTATTTATTTAAAATCATGAAGTATTATATACCAATTAGCTTTTTAATGAATTTTTTATTTTATTTATAATTAAGATGCATCTAGTTGCAATAGAATAAATTAATGATAAATTTATCTTTGCTTATCTCAGAATTTTTCTTCATTTTTTTCCAAAATTCTTTAAAGCTAATTTTATTTTATTGACAGCATGACTTGGGAAACCATTGTTAATAGTTTTTTTTTGTTTTACTGCTCAATTTTTTATAAAATAATGTGTGAAGAAAAAAATTACTTTAACACAGATAAACAGCTATTTTATATTTGTAAAGAAATTCACTTTGATAAATAATATATAATTTATACTTGTTGTTTTTTTAATATATAATGAAGTAATAAAATTATAACTAAAGAATCTATCATACACATAAGTCTACCATTTATCCATGCACTGAATATTGCTGCTATGTATTTAGAGATTCTTGATAAAATACAAACAAGAATCTGCAATGTTGGTGCTGATCTGGTATCTTGGCTTCAGTCACTTTCTCACCATCATAATATAATTTCCTGTGCCTTTTCTATAAATATTTTCATGGTAAGAACTTTCCTCTTTGGTGCCATGAGTTTACAAATTTGAGTGCAGTACTAGATAGGTAACTAGGACTTGTCATTTTACAGTTGAAATGGCTAAATGTAACCAAAGTTCTATGTTAATTTCTTTTCTTGCACTTCTCACTTGTGGAAATCTCTTTTGGCTTCTTGCTTTCCAGTAAACTTGCATTTAAATTTTGAAAATCAATGTCAATCATTATCTTATATCTTCTTAATTCCCGTTCTTTTATTATTCTCTTAGAATTTTTTTCTCTCATATTCTCACACATTTAGTAAACCATTGCATCATAGTGGTTAATTTTCTTGCTTGGGGAGAAATTATTTTTTTTAAAAAAGCTATTAGAATTTACTAGAAAATTAAGAAAAGTAATTCAGCAATTAATATTAAGTTAATAAGTAAAGAATAGAAAAGTATTTCCCTCAAAGGTTTCTTTACATATTTTGTATCTCTTCTTTTCTTTTTTTTTTTTGATATGGAAGCATCATTAATATATTGAACATATATTAGCAAAATTATTAAAGAATTTGTTTTCTAAGTGAGTCATGTAGCTATCAATTGTGTTGAAAAATCAAAGGAAAATGGTTGAAATGCCTAGCCATTTCAGTTAACCTGTTGAATATTTATGAACATCTTTTAAATTTAAAAATTTCCTTTTGAAGATGCTATATGTATGCTAGGTTCTGATGCCTAAACATTTCAGTTAACCTGATGAATATTTATGAGAATTCTTAAATTTAAAAAATTTGAGTAACTGCCAAATATATACTTGTTGCAAAATAAAATCATCGCTTTTTGCCTTGATAAAGTCTGTCATATGATGAAACATGTTGACTAAAAACTAAGTATAGTTTTCCTCTTGTTTATATATATATATATATATATATATATATATATATATGTGTGTGTGTGTTTTCCAACTACATGACTACCTTAATAGTAAGAGAAAATTATCTCATGCTTAAGTGATTTAGAGAATCAGACATTTTTTTTTTTTTTTTTTTTACATTTAGATGATTGGCTGTAATGATATGCGGCACAAGATCAAAATAAAGATGTTGGGTAAGGTTGTTTTTGGATTAACTCTCCTAACTGAGCTTATCTGTTTTTTTGACAAAAACATTTTCAAATAACCTTGTAAAATTAATTAATCTATAGATCTACATGGCATTCACCATTGTAATTAACTTTCAAAAATATTTACAGTTGTCAATCGAATATATATATATATATATATATATATATATATATATATATATATATATATATATTATAAATTAATAGATTTAAAATATGGTTTTACCGCTACACAGTGATAACCATGTTTCAGAAATGGAAGCTAAAGCCCCTGAATTTAATTTTGTTATTAAACCAAAGACATTAGTTCCATTTCCTCATCAAGCAAATTTTGGAGTAACTTCCAAAATTCGCTTGATGAGGAAATGGAACTAATGTCTTTGGTTTAATAACAAAATTAAATTCAGGGGCTTTAGCTTCCATTTCTGAAACATGGTTATCACTGTGTAGCGGTAAAACCATATTTTAAATCTATTAATTTATAATATTAATGCTCTGTAAATTTAATTTACATAGAGCACTATTGTGTAAAAATAAAAATATCTATAAGAACACCGGATTTTATATTTTACTGTTCTTTCCTTTTTATTTATTATATATATATATATATATATATATATATATATATATATATATATATATATATATATATATATCTCAACACTTAGAGGCGTCAAACTGTTGCATGCTAAATGCAATCGTCAGGCTACATGCGTTGTTTTTTTTCTTGACTATATATGTGTGTCAGTGATGCATTGTGGGTAATCTATAACAAAGAAAAAATATACATAGGAGTAACTGAAGGACCCTGGAAACAAAGAAACTATGCACACAAAATATCTTTCACAAATAGTAAATACATGAGCAGCACAATGCTTTCCAAGTATATCAGTAAAATTAAAAACAAAAAGCAAATCACTCCAAAAATATCATAGAAAAAAAAGAACAGTCAACAACAATTAATCCAAAAACTGCAAACTCTGCTTGGAGGAAAAAATAGCTATTATTACCTTCCCAGTTTAAGTTTGTTGACAAGATCAGGTAAAATACACAAAATTTGGTTTACCATTGGGGTCTCCTCTTAGTGGTGTTTTGGCTTGTCTATTTTTAGAATTTATGGAAAGTGGTCCTTTCAAAAATATTTTACCACAAAATTCTTATTATTTAGATGCATAGATGATTCTCTATTAATATATCCACAAAACATAGTTTTATCTAATCCTGTCAACAAACTTAATAACATCAAACACAATAAATTTTACCTTTGAATCTGTGTCTAGCAGAGCTTTCAGAGTTGTTTAGAGCTTTCGCTGAAAGCGATGTTGGTAATTATATCTGTTACAGAACATCTGGAAGCCTTTTCAACAACTGTTGATTTCTAAAATTACTTCTAAAACTGTAATGTCTCTGATTTGTGTTTTGCTCTATGCTGAAGACACTGATCTTGTTACAACACACACACACACACACACACACATCATTTTAAATTTTAGCAAGCATATACAGCATCTGGAACGCTTTCACCAAAAATTCTTGTGCCAGATACTAAAAATATCATGGAGATCAAGAATACTGAATATGGGAATGCTGAAGTGAGCAAATATTTCAAACATCAAGTCCATGGATATAAAGTGGAAACTGAGCTTCCATATCAAGTATTGTATTGACACACTTAAGAAGGTCAACAGCAACACTATCATTTGGGAAAATCTTGTGTCTAAAAGGTCTATTTGGAAGATATTGCTGATGACTTGTATTAACAACTTTGGAAAAGGCAGGATTGAATACACCGACCTAAAATGGGCCACTTGCAACATGGAGAATATAAGCCTGGAAAAGGTACTAAAAAGACTCACCTGTGTAGAATGTGTGTTCTATTAATATGTCCAGCATTATTTCACTCACCGTCTATGTAACAAAGTGTGCAGATCAGTGAGTGGACACCATCATACCAATGCAGTGATTGGTAAGCTTGCTTACAAAATCTGTGGTTTAAAATGTAGGTTCACTTTTTGAACTAACGAGACATCAGTAGCAGCAAAGGAAATCAACAGTAAATTCATAGAAGTGGTTGTACTCAGAAAAAGTTTTGATTTTCCACTAATATATATATATATATAAAACTGAATGGGTAAATATAGGTAAGTATACAAGCAAGTGATATACAAATACATATAAATACTCTAGTGTAAGAATAAAGTGCTCAATGTTAAATAACAGCCATTTAATATATATATATATATATATTATGAAATGGACTAAGTCTGACAATTATTTTAAGACATTTTTATGTTTATATGTTCTTTTTATAGATACAAATATTTAAGTAAATGCTCTGTTTAATTATAAACAGCATTTATTTTTTATTATAAACAGCATTTACTTAAATATTTGTATCTATAAAAAAAAACATATAAACGAAAATGTTTTATAAGAAATGTACATAATACCTTACATTAATTGCACAACTCTGAGTTTCATGCTGAAGCAATTGTCAAATGCTGAAATTATTATTTTAATTTTTATTTTGTGTTGACATCATGTTTTTTTCTTTAAATTTTCTGGTTCTCACTTGATACTTTATTGTTGGGATGGAATATTATTGTTGTCAACATATTTAAATGAATTGCAGTTTAATTTTGAATTTAGATCCAGATTAACATTTAAGATTGAAAATAAGGCTGGAAATAAGAAATATAAATTCTAATTTAGAGAGACGCTGATGTGGAAAAAAAAGTTAGTGAACAAGTAGGGATATTAGAAATCAAGGGTGGGTAACTCTATTTTATTTGAGTTATTAAAGTCTGATTTATTTTATTACATTGTTATTTTTCTTTTGGATATTTTTTCCACAGCTACCTAATTGTTTTATATTTGTTTGTTATCACTTGTAGAACTGTTATGGATTTCATATTATCTTTCTGTTTTTAGTTAATGTTTCTTTACCTGACATTACTATCTCAACTTTGACTGACTATCTTTTCTACGGTCAATCATTTTCCATAATCTTTTGTTTTGGGGAGCTTCAAAAAAGAAATTGACTAAACCAATTGAGTTGCCTGATGAGGTGTGTGGCTAGCCATTCAGCAGGATGAAAAATAAGACCTGTCAAAGGGTGAAGGGACCTTCTAGCTGTGTCAACAGCCATCTAGTACATATATGTATATGGTGCTCTATCATATATACATAAATTTCAACATCACTTACTCACTTTCATTTATTAGACACTGAATTGTGTCATTTCACACCCTCCATAGCTTGCCTGACTTTTCAATCAACCTGATGAATATTTATGAGCCTTTTTAAATTTAAAAAATTTTAAAAAGCAATAACATTTTTACTCTTGCATTTGCCTTGATAAAGTCCCTCAGAGGATGAAATGCGTCAGCTAAGATAAGTTTTCCTTTTGTCTTTATTTATATTGTCCTTTTACAGATATACTTTATCTGGAATTTTTACATATATACATATGCAGCAATGTAGAAATACCTATGTTGGTATGCAGGTGTGTTTTAAGCTTACTGAGAGTGAGAGACCCCTGATTTTCATTAAGCTATTACTCCAGAAGAAGGAAAACTTGTGACTTTGTTTGTACCCAATGATATAGAGCAGTTATTCTTTTTAGACAAACATATTTGAAGTTTAGAGAGTGGAATTGGTTCTGTGTAAAGCTTTTCCTCACTCCTTGAAGACTTACAAAACCTCATAGACCAATGGCAATAAGGGATTCTGGAATGAATCTGAAAGGGTTTGGCCTAGCAGGTTTGACAGGGCAACACAGTTTGGGTTCAGGTTATCATCCTGCTATGACATAAAATTCAAACCTTTGAATATTTATTGCTGAAATATCTGGACATTACCAGATACTGAAACCAGTACAGCACGACCTGATGGAAGTACCAAAAGAACTACAGTAATACAATGTAGATGTGATGGCCTTGTCTAAAATGACTCTCTCTGGAGAGCGTGACTTCATGGAATTTATGGCTTCACCTTTTATTGGAATGGGAGAGCAGAATGATGCAAGAAAGAAGCTAGTATAGTGTTTGTGGGGAAGAATTCTATAGTCTCTAGGATAGAAGAACTTCCACATAAAGTTATTGAGCATCCAATATCAATGAGAATACTATTGTCAAACATTTTTGTTACCTTTACCAAGTTTCTACACTCAAACCAGGTGTTCTTCTAAAGATGAAAAGTTTCTATTTTATCTCTCATTAAGGAAGCATGTTAGCAAGATACGTCGTGCTGATATTTTCATATTTCGTGACTCCAATGCTCAAAAGTAGGCAAGGATTACCAAACATGGGATGTAATTGGAAAACATTGAATCAGAAATTGTAATAATAATAATGGCTTTTGTTACTACAGCAAATGTGTCAGGAGCCAAACTTGTACATAGTGGATACAATGTTCCTGCAAAAAAGAACAATATGGATACAGCAAGGTTCGAAGCAGTGTCATACAATTATGTTCTTATTTTTTGATGTGATTTTCAAGATGTGCACAATGTCTGCATTTTGTGGGGGGCTGAATGCTAGACTGACCGTCGTCTTGTTTGGCCAAAGGTGAAGTTTTTTATAAAAAAGTAAGAAAGAAGCGAGGGTGTCACGATTCCAAAGAAATTGGCTTTTCTGAAAGAGGATGTCATTAAGTGGAACTGGTAAAGAGAATCGATAACATTCAACACAATGATTCTTGGGAACAATTCAAATTCTCTGTTTATGTTCTAGGTTTAATGGAAAGAAAAATAAATGCAAGACTGGTTTTTCAAGGAAAATCATGAAGGCGTTTGGATGTTATTATTAAATGAAAAGAATCTAGTTCTAATGAGACTGCTTAGAGGAAGGCCAGAAATGAGTAAGAATGAAATCTTCTACAAGGAGGGGAAGCGTAAAGTACAGCATAAGGCTGTCCAACATACAAGTCATTTGGTGGAAGAATAAAGCACGTTATTCAATCTGCTTCAAAATTCAAACAATACAAAACTTCTGTATAACTTAATATTGGTGATTTACAGGCCATTCTCCTCTCTAGTAGCTTATTTACAATGTCTTGATAGCAAAGAGTTACTCAGAGATCCAAATGATATTCTTATCAGGTGATGTAAACACTTTAACAAATTTTTCATTAGGCCCTCTTGTATTAATGATGAGTTTATTAATTCCACCAAAGAATGTACAGCAGAAACTGTTTCCCTTGAGGAAGTCAAAAATGGTATGAAAAAGCTGAATAGTAGTAAATGGATGCTATCTTTGCTGAGATCTTGAAATGTACAAGTGAAAATCTGCTTCAATTTCTAACTTCAAAAGGTTTCAATAGAAATGAGTGGAAAGATGCACTGAGGGTAGTAATACCTAAAGAGAATGAGTGTAAGCATTACCTATAAAAGGATGACTGTTGGAATTACTGGGGGGATATCTCTTCATTCTGTTGTAGACAAGGTGTTGTCTAGGATCCTTGTTTGTTTTTTTCCTGTTTTGTTCAAGTACTTTGACTATTTCAGTCATTATCAAGAACTGGGTGTTGTCAGTATGGTAGACAATATTTCCTGATTAAATTTTCAGGTGATTGGAAATGGAATCAGTTCAAAATGATGTTATATCTAACAGTTAAACATAAAAGCAGGTATTGTAGAGGGTGGTATGGACTTCATGCTGCTATCAGAAGTTGAAATTTGGTCGACTACAATAAATAAAATGAAGTCTTGATTAGAAAATGAATGGCCAATGTTTATTGACATACATGGGTACAAATGCAGAGGTATAGGCAATGGTCGACTTCGGGTCAGCCTGATGTTGAGTGAGGGTGACTGAATCTCCTTTTCATTGAGACAGCTACTAGACATGTCTAAACTCAATGGTTGGAAAGTTTGAAGAGAGTGATCATTACCTTTCTGGAAGTGGGGGTCATAAAATTAACGTGACCAGAAACCCATTTTGGTTTCTTTTGGATTATGGGAAAATTAGTTTGTTTTTTTTTCATTTTCCCACAGTATCAAATAATTACACATGCTGTATGTGTATTAAATATTTCATATGCATATTAAATATTTTATACTTCATAACCATAAGGTTATCATGTGAAGCAGAAAACGCTTTGGATGATTTTTTTTGTTTTTTAAATGCTAGAACTTTCAATATTTACATTAGTCGGACTATTGTCCTCATCTTTGTCGCCATATTTGTCACAATGTTTCGGCTGTTGTACACTCCGGCCTTCTTCAGGTGGTTGGAATTTCGAACCGAACCCTTTATTTCGATCACTGGGGTAGACTGTTCTAGTTCCACAAGCCATGTTTGATGGATGTCAGTTATCAGTTATCTCCTAATTTTCCCTCTGAAAGTTCTCCACTGCCTGAACCGGGTATTGAACTCACACTCTTTGGGTCTGTCACTGGATCTAACCAACGCCTTTACTGTGCCATGTGTCCTTGAGGACATCTGGGTATGAATTTCTGAGTATTATAAACCTAATTTTTCAGCAACCATTTTTTACCAGTACTCATATTGCAATTGTGCTGTTATCATTCCATGTTTTTACCAGATCTCATATTGCAACTTTTTTGTTATCATTGCTTTTCTCTGGCACTCCTTATTACTGGTTCCCATATTGTATTTCTTACTATGCTTGGCCGACTCAGGAGATTTTTGTGGCCTAACATATGTGCTGATTCCTTAAGTTTACGAATTTTCCAATGGTGTTCCCGGTCTATGATCTCAACCTGATCCCACAGGGGACGGTGATCTCCCTTCTCTCTCCATATGTGGTCAGCCACGCCTGATTTTTCTACTTCCCCTCGCGTTACAGCTTTCTGGTGTTCTTGAAGCCTTACCTTGAGTAGGCGGCCTGTCTCTTTCTGCAGCTGCATGGGATAGCGTACACACAGTCTTTAGTCCTGTTCTCCTCTATGGGGGGTCTCACTCGAGAGAGATATCTGTGAAGTGTTGTCACGCTTTTGAAGGTTGTCCTGATGTTATATGGACCGCAGATCCTTTGTATTTTTCTCTGATAACCCCTTCACATTAGTCTGACTAATGTAAATACTGTACATAATACCTCATCTCAGAAATATAGACAGACTCTAGAACTTTCAAATGTTAATATCAGTAACTTAATTTTTCTTGACATGAACTTTTCTCCATCTTTTTTTTTCATTGCATGAACAAGTTTATCTAAATCTTCTACACACTATTTACAAAACCATTGATACTTTTTCTCAACTTCTTTGCTTTCAGTTCCTCATATAAAGTGCTATCACTTTTTCCAATATGCCTGAGTGGTAATACTCCTAGCAAACAAGCAGTGTTATTCATAATCGTTCAAACTATAACATTCTTTGTTTTGATGTCATCTCTGGAATAGATGTCAGGTCGACAGATCATAGCTCGACTGGCTTTCATTGTGGCATTCTGCTTTTATAGCAGTATCTCATTTACACACAACACTACAAATTAGTTTCATATCCTGGACTGTTATCTTTGCAAACAATTCCAACATTCAATAAAACTCTAAAAATATTTTTTCTAACAGTTGGTGCTTGCATGATTTTCTTTCAGATTGGAGAGGTAAAAAATCTACATTTAATAATCATTTAAAAAAAAATTACTTGTAATTTATCAGTGTATCATGAAATATCTAATTGCAATCAAACAGGTAAGAAAATAATTAAAAAAATGTATTAAAGTATCATTTAACTAAAAACAAACTACTAATGTAGTATAAAAATAAAATGTATGAAAAAAAATTATATCCTTAAACTATTGGTTAAAGATAAATTACTTTTTTTAAACATAAATATCAATTTCTTGATTGCAGCATTGCTGGTCTTCCATATTTCCTTAATTAAAGAAAAAAAAAAGAAATTGCGCGCTTCTTAGGGATTGAAAAAATATTTATTGACCTCTGACCTCACAGGTTACCGTGCATAAATAAACTTTATTTTCATTGTTTTTAAGCAAGAAGTACCCATTACAGTTAGAAAATCCAATTAGTTAATCTTTAAATTTACTGACTTCGAAATATTTCTCTATGAAAAAATATTTGATTTTTAAATTTGTTGTTTAGGTTTTTTTTTTTCGTCTATGGCAATTCGACCAAGTGAATGTACCAAGGTTAGAAATATCAAAAGATTTTCATTACATAACGATTAGCTTTCCTTTAATCTTTAAAATAAAAACATTTAAAGGAGGCATTTTTAAAAATTATTTAACAATAAAAAAAATGCATTTTTTTTTAAATACTTTTTTTTGCGGGGAGCAGTAATTTAAGAATGAATTGATTTGAATAATATTAATGTGCTTTGTGTGCCTAAAACAGAAACTAAATGTATTTATTTTAACGAATTTTTGAAAATGTTTTTGTCTTCTGAATCGAGTGCGTCATTAATCGCGTAAAAAAATTTAAACAAATTTTTTTTACCTTATATTTTAATCTCATTTTTAAAATATCAATAGTAAAGAAAGAGTAAATTTCTATAAAAAAAAAACATTCAATATTTCAAAATTTGTCTACACATTTCAAAATAAAAGTTGTCATCTTTTTAAAAATCTTATAAAATTTTTCAATTTTTATTTATGAAAAGTGAAAACACCTTGGAAGGAGAAAAAATATGTGCTTTTTTATATGAAAAGTACATAATAGACATTTTATTGAATTACTTTTTGATTTTAAAAAGTAACTTATATAGAAATTTTAATATAAAAAAAAAAATACATAACTAAAAATAAAGTGTTAGTTTGAACGAGAAACCAATGAAACAAAATAAAATATAAGACAGATTCTATCCAAATTTAAATTTTTAATGACATTGTCGATAAAACAAATCTACATTTTATCAAAAACTAATAGAAAAATTAAATTTATTTTTGTCCCACTAGTTGAAATAACTTTTTTTTCTGATGACGGCGGCTGAAAGTTTTCCAAATTAGTCACCATTTTCAATCAATTTTACTTACAATTCTTCCACGTTTTGCAAATTATAGAGGTTGTAGGTAACAGTAGTAAACTGGTAGAGGTAATATAATGAAATCTTCTTTTTGTTGATTGTCGTTTGTACTTCATTTTGGTTTTGGATATTAAAGATACCACAAAAATTACGCACATTTAGAAACTCCATAATTAATAAACTTGAGAGAATTTACAATACATCCACGACACTAGGAAGAAGAGCTGAAGCCTCCAACCCTTTTTGCGGAAATGGAGAACTAAAACATTTTTATCCTCTTTGGCCTCAATACACGACAATGCCATTCAATCATTTGTCTAAAAAAAAAAAAAAAACATTTACTACCACTAATTTTAAAAATAAATCAGAAAATTACATTTTACTTTCGAAAATTTGGGAAAGGTCTCATTTCTAAAAAATAAATAGAAACAAACGAATAGCAAAAAAAAGTCTAATAATAAATACACTCTTTTTGCTATTCGTTTGTCTGTACTTATTTTATTACAATCAAAAGAAAAATTAGAAATAAATTAGGGTAATTGACAGAACTAAGTAATTTTTTTATGAGATTAGAGATAAATAAAGTTCCTGAATTTTAACATGATTTACCTCCCAATGACGCAATGAACTGCATTGACTTTTGGTGTTGTGGTTTTATCACAAAAATAATCAAACTGAAAAAGGGAACAAAAGTAAATGTTTTTCTCTAAATCATTTTGAAAAAAAAACCCACTTTAATAAAAAAAACAAAAAAAAAAACTTTCGTTCTTTAGAGAAGCGGTTGTTTTCTTTAAAGAAATTTAAAAATAAACGTGATAAGCAGTCTTTAAAACAAAACTATGAAGATCAAAATTGCCCCAGATGTTTTTTTTTACGTGATACGATAAGTTACAAAGTCAGCAAAAAATATTTATATTTAATAACGAAACCCAGTTTTTCATAAATTGTATTAATGAAGAAATCACAAAATTTAAAGCTATCGAATAACCTCTAAAACGTAACACAAAAAAAGCATTTTATGGAGTTCTTCATAATTAAAAAAAGTGAAAATTCTTGTAAATTTTTTTTAGAATTTAGGTGGAGGGTATCGGATCTTTTCGTTATTTTTTTTTTATTTTGATTTACTAATCTTAATTTGATGAAAAAGGTTAGTTTATTTTTATTTTAATGATCCATACTCTCAATCAATTCAAAAGGAAAGCTGTGAAATTGAGTTATTTCCCTTAGTTAGACATTTCAGATTCATTATCCTTACCGAAGCGCGGCTCGAGACAATTTTATTTTTCGTCCGGCTACGAACACACTTTTAAACTTCATGCTAGATTTCGCTCAAATTTGCAGTTAAATACCTACGTAGGAGAACTAAATACAAAATATAAATATTTTTAGCAGTCAAAAATTCATTAATAAATTTTAAAAATATCGCTTTATATTTTTTTTAACTCAACCTGAAATTTCTTTAAAAATTCCATATTAAAAGCTTTTAACTTAATAAAAAAAAAATTGTTTAATGCTGAGATGAAAAAAAAAAAGTACTGTATAGAAAATAAATTTTCGATCAAGTTACACTACACTCCAGTATTAAAAAACATCCACAGCACAAAAGATTTATTATTCAAATTAGTTATTTACATACATCGACATTGCAGATTTTTATACTGGCGAGCATGATTTTTTCATAGATTTTGTATTCTTTAAAACAGCATTATGAAAGAAACAACGCTCGAGCATATTTTTTTAACCGAAGATACGAATTAAATTCAGATATTAAAATTGAAAAGATATTTTTAAATATAAATATGGAACCTTGACTGTTTTGAGTAGCTACGTAAATTACATACATTGTGGGATGGGGAATAAGTATTTATATTGCATGAAAAAAATGAGTTTCATCCAATAACCTTCATCCATGTTCTAACTCCACAAGAGGCAACATAGGCACCAATACGTTTATCAAATGAGTTTAACATTAACGATATTTGGAAGAATGTATGAACAAAACTTTGGTACAGCTGATGTAAATTGGGCGAATATATTTAAATATATAATTTATTATTCCATCTTTGACACCATACTTAAAGAGTTAAATGTAAAAAAAAAAAATACTATTTATTCAATCTTTCCTACCAGTATTCATTATTGGCGGCCACAAATTTCACAATGACATACAGACCAGTAAAACCACCAAGACTTAAGAAAATGAGAAAATATGGAGAAAAAATAATAATTAAGAAATAATAAAACAGGAATTAAGAAAGAAAACGACAATTGACATTGCTTTAAATTTTTGAAGACTAAACTTGACTGAAAAGCAAGAAGCTGGAAAAGGATTCCACAATTGAGAAGTGCAAGTGAAGAAACTTAGCATAGAACTTATACCTAAGCCCTTTCAACTGTAAAATTATGAGACCTCATTGCCTATCTAGTACTGCAATTAAATTTGTATGGTCTACCATAAAGTTCATCAGAACAATTACCATGAAAGTATTTTATAGAAAAAGCACAGAGAAACTATATTACAGTGCTGGGAAACTGACTGAAGCCAAGATGCTAGACTAGGATCAATAACATTGCAGATTCTTCTTTGTCTCTTATACAAACACAAAATCAAATGCAGCAGAAATATTCAATGTATGGACAAATGATAGAATTGTAAAGTTGTTGATGAAAATTAGAAACAATGGAGGGTCAAGAACAAAGGACATCTGTATTAATGCAAAAAGGTCTAAAAGAGTGGATGTTCAAGCCAACTTTCTTGGCAATTTGATGAGAAAAAAATTCAGCCAGAAACACCATCTTTCAACTTATTCATAAGACCAGCATGCCAAATGCCTTCAAAATATTCAAAGCAACAGTCCAAGCTTCACCATTATCTAAAGCTTAATACATCAGCAGTTTACATAAAGCCATTTTATTTATCTAAAAAGAAGACCCTGTGACACAAGATGTTTAACTAATTCAGAATTGATTAGAGCTTCTAGAATAGAAGAATTAAAAAGCTAATACATAAGAGGATTAGATGGTTCAACTGAGTTCTTAAAACATAGAACAGGATTTCCAGCAAGCAGCAAGGTATCTATAGAGTTTAGAGAGAACAGGAGCCAGTTCAGGAACACATTTCTTAAGCACTAGTGCAGGGATACCATCAAGTTCACATACAGTTTAGAGATGACAGCAGAAACCATGGACAGAGTTATATACATATTATTCAATAGCAACTCAGTTCTAAGTCAGGCAAAGGTACTCCAGAGTTAAGTGTAGAATTTGAAGAGAATTTACAAGCAAAACCTTCAGCTTTATCAGCAGATGTCAACACCTTAAACTGAGGTGAAAAGGAGGGATAGAAGATTTGCTCTTATTTAACACACTATTACAGGTGTCAGTAGTTACAAGAACCAAATTTGTTAGGTTATAACACCTCACTTTGTCAGCAAAGATTTAACCTCTTTGAAGACATTTACAATTATTATGATCAGACACTGAGGCACAGTCTGCAATAGGAAGGTTAAAATATCAACCTAATGGAAGTCTTGAAATTAATTCCAGTTAGCATCAAAGAGTCTTGGGAATAGTCGGTTACTGCCTAATAGATGACAAAAAACAAAAATAAGAGATACAACAGCAGGATTCAAATTGCCAAGGGAACAAAGTTGTGATACTTGAGAAAAGTGGTAAGGTAGTAAAGAATGATGATCATATTAGGAAAGTAAGTATCACTATTTGGGTGAGAGACTGAGCAATAGAAAGATTGAAGGTCTAAATACCTGCAATAATCATAACATTATGTTTAAGCCACTTGATGTGATGAGCATTAAAATCACTAAACACAAAAAATGGTCACAGATGAATGTAGAGCGAGCCATTTCTATATTTTGTCTAATGTTAGTCCTAAGGAGAGCACTAAGTAAAAAAAGTGGCTACCAGGGCAATAATGAAAGCACACGAATCATCTGATATCTTAATAATAATAATAATAATAATAATAGGGTTGGTAATGTTTTGCAGATGGCACAGGAAGATGAGTCATAAAACAGAAATGAAGAATGTCATTCCATCAGCAAAGCATGGAGGTTCAATTATGCTATGGCATCTTTTTAATGCAAAAGGTGTGGCTCAATTAATGCAGATCAAAGAAACCAACAAAACATATATCTGAAAATCCCATCAGATTTAATATATTCCAAGACCATGACCCCAAATTGAAAAACATCAATGTCTTGCTCAGGCTTTTGTGATCCTGTAACATGATTCATACTGAAAAATAGTTATGCATATCTCCTTCAATACAGAACCTATCTACTTCATACATCTGTGTTACATCTCTGATGTAATGTAATTTGAGCTTACAGAATGGCTGAAGTAAGTTACTGGATGAAAAATATTTGATTTTCTTCCACGAAAATGAGACAAGCTTCATATTTATGAAACACTTGACAAATTATAGGCATTACACGATTTATCAGCAGTCAGAAAAGTAATAAAAATTCACTATCTAGCAAGGTTTCTGGCTAGGAATTCAGTCTCCCATTCTTCAATTAAGATGCAACTTTGGACAAAATACCCAGGGTTAAGTTTAAAAAAAAAAAAAAGTAATTGGTGACAGTGTTTGCTACCTAATTTGGTGAAAAAACAATTTTTTTTTTAAAGCAGTGGGAATAATTTAAATAAGTTTTTTTTATGTTGAATGGAAATTACTTCTTCCTGTTTCACATTTGTTTTACTTACCTTAAAAAAAAAAAAACAAAAAAAAAAAAACAACAATTTTTCAAACTGAAAAATATTTTCAGTGATGTATAAAAAAAAAATTAAAATTTTAATATAGCAAAGCAAATTGTGTTGAATATATGATCCACATGAGAAAAATCACAAAAACAAACAAAATAGTTGCTGCAAATCTAGTTTTATTGTATATAAGTCAGTTTTTATTTAATTTTTCTTGTACAAATGTTTTCTATAAAGTACAAAGCTAATTATTTTTTTTATTAATGGCAAATTTAATTAAAATAAGTTTTTCCAAAACATTTACTAATAATGATTTTAGAAATACTTATGTTCACTTTTTCTAAACTTAAAAATTTGTAGTATTTTTGCTGAAACATACTGAGTTTATCAATTAACAGAAATTTTAATAATCAGTAATGTTGAGAAAGGAATGTCTAAGATATAATAATTGTAAAGAACAATAAAATATCTGAGAGAGTGATATTTTATGAAAATTATGACAAAGTGGGAAAAAGTTTTTGTGTAGTTCATGTCATCCTTTAAAGTGATGTTTACATTGATATATAAAAATTCATATATCCTTTACCCACAATAATTGGAAAGTTTAAAATGTTTTCAATTATAATTGCATCATTTTTTTTATTACAAATTTTAGTAAATTATTTGCAGTATTGTGAAATAAATAAGACTAATTTGATGTAGATAAGAACTAATGGTTTATAAAGAAAACCAATAGCTCAAAGGAAAAATGAGAAAGAGAGGGAGGGAAGTGGGTCGTTGTAACAAAAATTTAGGTTTTTACTTTCTTTTAAGAGGTCTAGAACTGACCCAAATAGTATTATTATTAGGAACAGGAAAAGAAGAGCAGGTCGAAGAACTGTCCCAATTGTTAGGGAGATCCAGGGACAGGAAAAGGAGGAGAAGAACTGTCCTAAAAAGGCAAGGATATCCAGGGACAGAAAAAAAACAAAAAACAAGGAGAAATATCCCAAATGGCAGGAAAATCCAGGGACAGGAAAAGAGGAAGAGGCCAAATAACTGTCCCAAATGGAAGGAAATTCCAGAGACAGCAAAAAGGAGGCCAAATAACTGTCCCAAATGGCAGGAAAAGCCAGGGATAGAAAAAGAAGAGGGGAGGGGCCAAAGAACTGTCCCATATGGAACAAAAATCCAGGAACAGAAAAAGAAAGAGGAGGGGAGGGGCCAAATAACTGTACCAAATGGAAAGAAAATCCAGGGACAGTAAAAGGAGGCCAAATAACTGTCCCAATAGCAGGACTATTCAGGGACAGAAAAAGGGGAGGAGGAGGCCAAAGAACTGTCCCAAATGGAAGGAAAATCCAGGGACAGAAAAAAAGAGAAGGCCAAAGAACCACCCCAAATGGTAAGAAAATCCCAGTAGCAGAAAAAAGGAAAGGTCAAAGAACTGTCCCAAATGGCAAGAAAATCCAGGGACAGAAGAAGAATTCAAAGTCCCAAATGGCAATATGCATCAGGAACAAAAGAAAGCAGAAAAAAATATTCCCAAATGGTGAAAAGAAACACCAGGAAATAAAAGTTGCACTAAGAGTATTAAAGAAAAGTTAAAACCCAGGACTAATCCCAAAAGGAGAAAAAATGGATTATGCCGAATAGTGTCAAAATCTGGAAGAATTTTAAGCAGAGAATAGGCATAAATTAGAAGAAAAAAATAATTTAAGAACAGACAAGCAAAATTGCACTAATTCTAGAGGAAATAGGCGTGAAAAGGTAGTTCTAAGTGAATTGGTACATACCAAGAACTGTTTAAATGAACAAGCATGAAAACATACCAAGAATCACTAAAGAAGGGATCAAAGTGAAATCATGCAAAATAATGAAAGGTCAATGAACTGTTCAATGTTAGATACACAGTATGAGGCCTGTAAATACTGATTTTCTTTCATTTTAAATGTGTACTTAAGTTCAAGCTGCAAATTATTTGTAAATATAAACTTATATAAAATTATAATTAAACTATGGAATGAAGACATTCTTTCAGTTTTGTATTTGTTAAAATTCAAATGTTAGATGGTATTTCTTTCTATTTTTAAACATGAAAAAATAATTTTGATCCAAAAGAAATTTGGTGCTTGCCAACAGAAACCAAAGTTCTTATAAATATTATGCCAATATATTTTCTATTCTGATATAAGCAATTATACATTCAGGAATCCGATGTTTACGTAAAATGAGTCCAGATAGATCCAGTGGTTCAATAAAAAAAAAAAATAAAAAAAAGTAACATATCATTAACCAGTTCCATGATCGTGTATGGTCATAGAGCTACTTCATGCCTGACCAGTTCCTTCTGTATATTAGAGTTGAAAGCTGAAAAGGTATCCATTCATGTGTAGTAGGTCTTGGACAAATAGACCTGACAGTGTATCAGATGGCGATTTGACCTTAGACAGGTCTTGTTTTTAATCCTGCTGGGTGACTAGCCACACCCCCCTCACCAGAAAAGCCTGGTAGGGGAACCAGTTTAGTCGCTGAACCATGAAGCAGGTAGTACTGGGTTACATGATACCAGTAGCACTCAGAGTGACCTGACATAATGTGTGTATGTATATATATATATATATGTGTATGTATGTATATATATATATATATATTATACATACACACACTTTTTTTTTTAAATACTGGATGGTAGAATAAGCAGATGTGCCACTTGTAATTATAACATTTGCTTATATTATAAATAAAAGAAAGTTATCCATAATTTATATATATATATACAAACACAGAATTGCCAAATATGCATAAGACAATTTTCTTCTTATTAAAACTGAACATTGAATAATAGATTATATGAAATTGTAAAACAAATAAAAATAGACAATATAAAACAAACATTAGACTTCAAAACACCTCCCCTACAAATTTGAAGATACATCCTCTTGCTTAAAAAAAAAAAAAAATGCATTGACCCAACATAGCAAGCAGTTTGCATTGTTTAAAAAACCTGTATGAATTAAAATATACATATTTCACATAAAAAAAAAAAAAAAATCAGCATTTACATCAAAAGAATGCCTGTGTACACAAGGAACTGTTCATCTTCAACCACATGCCAAATATAAAGGAAAATTAAAAGGAAATATATCAAATTAAATTAAAAAATATAAATTAGTTAAAAGAAAATAATTCATTGAAGAGAAGAGGGTATGTAAAAAAGACACACCAAAGGCAGTTAAAAGTGATTAAAAATACAGTCAATATTTTTTGCTAGCAAAAAAATATTTTTTGTAATTTTGACAAATACATTTTAGAAAGTACAGAATAATTCATATAAAAATCAACCTCAAAACAAAAAAAAAAACATTTATTTTTAAAGCGCTTTAAAAATAAATTTTCACCGGTGAAAATTTGACACTGCAGTTTCAATATATATGATGTGAAAAAATATTTTGCAAAATACACTGTAATACTTGAGATATTACATACACAAAAAACACATAAAACATTTCATACACACACACTATATATAAGAGATATAGGTATAAAAAACATCAAAACATGACAAAAAAAAAAAAAAAAAAAAAAAAATATCCAAAAGCTATAAAAAATATCTTCCAACATATTCCAGGTTACTTTCAGTGTTGGTACTTAGCATGAACTCGAAGAATAAGGTCACTGAATAATATTTTTGAAGATTATCCCTTGAAGAAATTTATTTTCTGAGGTGTAAATGTATCAAAATGGTTTGCTGTCCAATAAAAAAAAGAAGACCTTGAAGTTAATCATTTCATGTTTTTTGCAGCTTAATGAAATTCAGGCACAGGTGATTCTCTGGTGATTCGATGTTGTTCATTGTTCAATTACAAAGAATATCTTGAAGAGTGATCGGCCATAGCACAAACCAAGTTCAGGTGTGGGTAGCACACTATATTGGTTAATGCACTTGGTATGTTTTTTGTTTTTTTATTATCACGCTGCTTGCAATAAGGCAAGAAAAAGACAAATCTACTACATATGGTAGAAAGCAAAATGAAATATTCAAGAAAGAATGATACCACATTTCAAAAGACAGATGTCAATTATATAAAAAGTGAGAAGAGAGAAAAAGAAAGAAGTAAAAATGTGTGAGAGACAGTAAGAAGCACAAGGTTCGAAAATTAAGAGAATGATAATATTGCTATATTATAATATAGACAAAAAAATATCACATGGAGCAAAAGACCAAGTGATAGAAGCAAGTATCAATAAAAAAGAGACTATGAAAACAAAGAAGCCACTGGGAGTGAGAGTGAGAGAGAGAGGGAGAGAAAAGGAACCAGCTTTATGAATTAGTGCAATGCATGTAATTGCAGTGATAATGAATCAGAAGCTGATTAATGTAAAAGTGATGCATTTCAAAATACAAATATTTTGATAATGCTTGTCAGAAAGAAGATCATGGGATGAAAATATTCATGAGAATTCAAAGCAGAAAGGTTAGCAATTGTAACCAAAGAAAAATAAGATATTTGGAAAAGATATTTTGTTATTGATAACTCACCTAAGTATGGTGAATCAAAAACTTTTAATGAAAATATTTCCAAAGTGTAATAGAAAAGATTACAAGAGAGAAAATGCCAATGATGGTGGAGATCTGGTTATTTTAGTTTACCTCCAAGGTAAATCCAACCAGAAATAGAATGAACACATGTTCTCAAAGTCAATGCATGTTGGAATAGAGAAATGAAACAGATAACTCTGATCAAATCAAAGATAAAAAGATGCAAAATAGCCAAGAAAAATGGCTGAAATTGTTCAGTAAAGATGTTTTTACAGTTGCAAAGAAGAATGGTTATAAGATTGAAAAAAATGAATTTTATGAAGAAACATTAAATGGTGTAGATGGTAGGATTGTTGTTTCCAGTTGAAACAACCATGTAAGATTCTCACTTATATAAGAATAGAAAGAAAAGTAAATGAATCTGCAAATGTGTTTTTTTGAAAAGGTAATGAATGAGTGAAATAGGCAACTGTTACAATAGACAGGACAGAAGTACGAGAATGGCAATAAAGAAGACAGAAGTACGAGAATGACAAGAAAGAAGACAGAAGAACGAGAATGGCAAGAAAGAAGACAGAAGAACGAGAATGGCAAGAAAGAAGACAGAAGTACGAGAATGGCAATAAAGAAGACACAAGAAATAGAATGGCAAGAAAGAAGACACAAGAAATAGAATGGCAAGAAAGAAGACACAAGAAATAGAATGGCAAGAAAGAAGACACAAGAAATAGAATGGCAAGAAATAGACAGAAGAACGAGAATAGAAAGTAAGAGACAGAAGAACGAGAATAGAAAGTAAGAGACAGAAGAACGAGAATAGAAAGTAAGAGACAGAAGAACGAGAATAGAAAGAAAGAAAATAAAAATAAGGAGAATAAAAAGAATAAAAGAGAATAAACAAAATTACAAGGCCAATCAAAGGAATGTGATTGGTCCCAATTAAATGGGCAATTTTTAAAATAAGATTAAAATGAATTCTGAAAAATTAAACGAGTAAACAAAAAGAGACAAAAATTTGAATTACGCTGCTTAATAGTCAAAGTAACAGGATATTTCAATTATCTGATTTGTCAGAAAATTCTGTGGACATTTATTCAATCACTCATATTGTTTGATTGATTAAACTTCTGACTATAGTAAAATAATTGACCCATTTTAAATAATTTGTTACCATCAGGAGAGCTACAACCTTTAATGATTTTGTATAGTTTTCCACAAATCCTGAGTCTCAAAATCAAATTACAAAGCATTAGAAGTATACTGTACAGTCATTCATTAAATAAAATGAAGACAAACAAATCCATATCCTTAAGTTTGAAGTTAAAAAAAAAAAGAATGAAAACAAAAAATATCAAAACATTCTCCTAATACTTTTTTTTTTTAAAAGTTAAGTGTTGCTATATTTTTCTTATTTCCTGGATATATAACTGTTTGGCTGAACACTTTTCCCAATTTCAATCCATTTCTTACATGGAAAATCTAATTGCAAGCTCCTCAGAAATTACCTTTATATCAGGAAGGTGCATGTTTGTAGCAATAAGGACTATTAAATGGGTCAGGTATAATCTAATTAATAATATATAATGAAATATCAAGAGGATATTTGATATTGAAAAAAAAAAAAAAAAAAAAAAAAAAAAAACCCTAATTAGTTTTCTTTATATATTACCACTAGCAGGAAAAAATTCTCTTCCTTTTTATACAGCAAGTTCACGGAACTTCTCCAAAGCATCATTTAGAACAGAATTCTGAAAATATACAGAGAGGACTTCAAAAAAACTGTTTTATAACAAAGAAAAACATTATAGTTACATGTTGATAATATCTAATATTATATTAACTTTATTAAAAAAAAAAAAAAAAAAGGAAAGAAGGAAACCTTTTACTTTAAAGATATTATTGTGTTGGTTTCATAAGTTTCATAAGTTATTGAAATCAATAGATAAAAAACAATTAGAGTTATGTTAAAGCATTTTAACTGTAATTAGAGAAGGTAAATCAATAGGAAATTAGTAAAAATATCATACTCCCTGTACCATCCATAAGACCTTCTTCAATCCAAAAAGCTATCCTTTTTATTTTCCACTGGAAGCCCAACAATAAAATTTGAATCAATATGTGAAAAACAAAATCTGTAACGAGACAGCAGTAAAGTTATTTGACATTCTAAACAATTTTTTTTTAAAAACCTGAAAAAAAAAATGTGCTGAAATGAAGAAGTATCACTGATCACACACACTCAAACACACAAAAATATAATAATAAAAAAAAAGGTTGTTTTTTAACAAATGAAACATTAGTTTCAAATGTTTAGTCAAAGGATATTAACGCCCGAACGGTAATGTTCCAGCGTACCTATTTCCTTATTTTTTTTGAAAATGGAAGTGCAGATATTAAAAAAAAGAAAAAAAAAAGAAAAAGAAAAATAAGGAAACTGAGCAATACCACATTCCATAGCATGAAATTATGATATTGTGAAGTTTCCGTTATGCACTTTTCCATTTTCAGAACTCCCGATGAAAACTGGTACTCCAAATTATTTTTTTTTTAAATATAGATTTTTTTTTTGTGTGGAGAATACATGGTATTCCATTTTCTTTTCTTTTTTTTCTTAATTCTGGTGTGTTAATGCCAAGATTCCCACTGAAATCTGTAAGAAAAAAAAAAAATTTGTAAGTAATCTTAAAAATATATTTAAAAAGGCCATTTAAAAAATATATATTTAAGCGAACTAAAATTTTTGCTTGAGAAACAATAGAAGCTACACATGAAGATTCATATGGATGTTTATTAACAGAACCTATAAAAGTAGGTAACTCCAAAAATTTGCTAAAAAATAGCATACCATAATGAAAAAATGCAAACCTAAAAAACTTATGTTTACATTATTAAGAGAAAAGACCAAAGTATTTTTTGATTATTTTATTAAATTTTTTAATCCTTTATAGCATGTTTGAAATTTTAGCAAGATTAGTATGGGAAAATTAGCATTCTTTTGCAATAAAAAAAAAAAAAAAAAAAAAGCACTGTTTTGGACATTATTGCAAAAAAATAAATAAATAAATAAAATAATTGTGGGGTTTTAATGAAATTTTCAGGACTTATTCACAAATGAATGAAATTATTCTTAAAATTTTATTTCTAGAAAATATTGGTAAAATGTTTTTGTTTCTTTTCACCACCACCACCCCCCACTTAATTTTATGAAATTTTGAGAAATTAAAATTCTACCCTTTTCAAATTTATATTAATTAAAAGCAGGACTCCTTGGAGAATTTAAATCATCAATTTGATTTTGTTAAACAGAAACACCATTTACCAAAATCTGCTTAGAATCATAAGATAAAAAATGCAAAACTGACATTAATTAGAAAAGCTTTTTTTTAATAATTTTTTTCCAATGAATAATGAATTTTTACAAGAATTATTTTCATATTTTTACAATTTTAATTAGAATAATTTATTAAGTTTTAAAACTTAACATTCTGTAGCAATTTCACACCTTTAGATATTATTAAATAAAAACTATATTCTTTATCATAAACATAAAAAAAGCTTAGCTTCAAACAACCATATTTTTAAAAGAATGTTGATTTTTTTTTTTTGGATGTGTATAGATTTGCCGATTTTTTAGATATGGATACCCATAAATGACATTATCAGAAAATAAAAGCAATAACTATAGTAAAATTGAAACCAGAAAATACCTAAAATTCAATAAGACATTAGATTATGGAGAATATCTTAAATTAGATTACTAAATACTTAACAATTATATATAAAAGGCACTCACTCTATATTCAATTATTTATTACAATGAAAACCTCCATAAAAGATTAGATAACTATCAAACTGTCAACAGCTTAAATAAATAGTTACTGCTGTGTTAAAAAAGTCATTTCTGCAATATTATAAACAAAGTAAATAATACTTGTTTCAAATCAGATTAATTATACTTTAAACTGGCTAATGTTCCTCAAATAAAATCTCAGAAAAGTATATTTCATTTTTATATGGATGTCCTTATTTTCAAAAATCATAAACAAAATTCTATTTGAAAACACTAGGTGTCATTGAATTGCAGTAAGCTTTTCCATTTATAATTAGTAAATACAGCTTTAATGACAATATCACTTGGCAACTATAAATTAATGCAGAATTCTAAAAGATTCAAAATTTTATAAACTATTCTAATTAAAATTTGAAAAAAATAAAAATGAAGACAATTCTTGTAAAAATTCATTATTTATCAAAAATCTTTTTAAGACAATAGTGTTTATGATATATCTTATTCATAAAAGCAAATGTTTTAGTTTTATAATTCAGGCCAAACTTTTTGTAACGGTGTGTGTGTGTGTGTGTGTGTGTGTGTGTGTGGGGGGGGGGTTAACCAAAACATTTGATGATTTAAATTCTCTAAAGACTTATATAAACATTATGTGATGCAAAAAATTAAAAATAATTATAAATATTATATTATTTAATTATATAAACAATTATAATTATTATATTATATAAACATTACATGATGCAAAAAATTTCTAATTTATAAATTAAATGAATTAACAGACATAATTTTTTTTTTAAAACCAAAATTTTCTAAAAAAGTAATGTTTAAAAAATAATTTATTTCTGAGTATTGAAAGTTTCATTAAAATCTGACAATTTCACAAGAATTTCCAAATCAACTTTTTTTTATTTTTTTACTTACAATAATGCTATGATCTTTTCCTTTCAATAACAAAGATTTTGATAAATTGTTTATTATGCTTTGGGCATTTTTTAATCATTTATCGTTTCATAGCAAATGTTTGGAAGTACCTATCTAATGGTTTTTACTTCTTTGCTTCATAACTACAAAGTTCGCAAAGAAAAAAAAAGTATCCCTAATTAATTTGACATTTGTTTGTTTTTTAAAAAATAGACTAAATTTCTTTAAAGACTGATTTTTTGGCAAATTGATTTTTTCCTAAAAAGTGTACAAAAATAATTGAAATGCATATAGCTATAATGGAGTGAGAAATGCAATTCTTATTCAACATTAATTGTACACCTTTTAAGGTGAAAGATTTTTCAGGAAATGGTATTTTGTGCAAATATATAATTCAAATCAAAATTGAATTTTTCAAATAAAATTATATGCTCTTTTCTAAGATTAATAAAAATTAAAACCAGAATAAACAATTGAAGTGATTTATAAAAATCAATGCTAAGCTCACAATAGCATAAGTAAAAGAACAAATAATATGTAGGATTGAAGTGGCAACTTAAAATGATCTGCTTTCTGTCATTGACAATAAATTTTCATTTATTAATACTGTTTTCAATTCCATGTTAAAATAATGTGATGGCTTTAAATGCTAGTGGCATGCCACCCAGTGGCAGATTGGCAGATTTCATATAAGAATTCATATCAAATAATTAAAACACTTACCCTCAAAATAATGATATAGTGATATATGGATTTTCAATTTTTTAGCTAAATTATTTACTGAAGCTTTTAAAGTGTAAATTAAATTTTGAACTGATAATGCAAACACAAATTTCCAGGTTATGGTCTTCAGCCCACTAGTTTTATATCTTCTATTAAAAAGACTTCTAAATGTTAGGCAAATGTTAAATGTTTATTGAATCATTTCAATTTCAAAATTCAAAAATGGTAATTGCCCAACAAAATGTAGCAGTGCATCAAATCACATCTGAAATAAATGCTGGTGCCATTCACCCCATCAGTAAACATACTGTAAAGCACACTGCACTCCATAGTAATTCATAGTTGACCAAATGTACCATTATTGACACAATGATATTGATTACTGAATTTTACCTGGAGCCGGAGAATGTTGCTATTAGACCATGTATGACTGACTGTATTGCCTGGTTAGATGAATCACATTTTCATTAGTACTAGTTTTAAAATGGTGTTAACATTGAAACAGTACACCAGTATATTTGGCCAAAAGTTAGAAAAATAATTAATAATAGAAAGGAAATGTTTATGATTTATGTCATATGTAATATGAAAAAGAAAAAATGTAATTTTAAGTCTTCTTTCTTTAATGCATGAATGTTAAATCTTCACAATATTTTAAAAAAAAGAAAAAGAAGAAGATACATCAAAATGTGGAGCATGAATATTTATCATATAAACTTTATGCCAAATTTGAATACAATCATTATGATCAAATACAAAAAGTAAATTTACATGAATTAACATCAAGTCATGAAAGCTTTATTTAGTATTGGAGCATGGAGATCACCATGTGTTGAAATGAATGCATTTAAAAAGGAAGCTAATCCCATAGACAGGATACAGCCACTTTCTATTAGAATTGGAAAAAACTAACAAATTAGTTGTATACTGAAATAAACAATAAAATGTTCATGTTAGTACTGACCCAAATGCAAGATTCAAATGATAAACAAGCTGTTTTTTTCTTAATGACTTTTGATCTAAAGATCACACCAATAAGAATTTCATGTTGATATCAGTACAAAATGAATATTTAAAAAAAAGTTTTGATTTGAAATAAAGATTGCCATTTTTTGAGGGCAAAACTTTTTTTCAAAATACACATTTAGTAAATACATTCTACCATCAGAGCATGCCTTTTTGAATTGGATATAAAAACTACTCAATTAAAAAAGCAAACAAGTTCAGTCGTTGAAAGTACCGGATTATAGATGATCTTTAAATTTTTGAGACATGACTGCAGGTGTTTATGGGCACCAGACATGTATTAGGAAAGTTTGTTTCTGGTATTTGAAAAACAATAAAAGTTATTTTTTTTATTTTAATATAAATGTAATGGGCACAAAAATATTAAAAACTGTTGGAGCTTAAAGGGAAATTAATTTTATAACTAGAACTTAAATATTTATTTTAAAATTGAAATAATTTGGCACTACTGAGGTTAAACTGGCCTGCTATCAAAACATAGAGAAAAGATTTTTGTTTTTTGTAGCTTAGCATTCATGTGGCACAAGGTTTTTTTTTTTTTTTTTATATATACAAATGCATATGGCCCATGGAAAAAAGTACCCATGCTAACTGTCATCGATATTACACTGATTCCTACCTCTCTTAGTGCAATGAGGAAGGTGTTTCCAAAGGATTAGAATCCCAGGATTGGATACCCTCTCCTATCTCAATTGAGAGAACAAACACAACACTTGGTATCTACTTGCAATAAAGACAATAGTGTTTCAAAATATATTTTATCCTTAAAGCATGTCTAATTAAATAATGTTTTACTTTCATTGAATTTTTATTTTACTATTCAGTGTATATTTTCTGAACGTGAGTCTTGTTTGGCCTCCAAAAATTGATGACTTAAGTTTTCTAAGAATATATAAACATTAAATTTACCATACAAATTTATCGTCTCCCTTTGATACCAGAAGATAAGTTTTTAACCAAAATATTGAAGGTGGTAAAAAAAATAAATAAAAAAAAATTTTTTTAAAATTTAATTGACATAAAAAATCCTTTTTTCTCAAAGGTTTTTTGAGGATGAAAGTTAAGTTTCAGATGTTTTTCATCATGTATGCTGATTTTTTAGTGAATCTTTGGTAGTAACTAAGCAGCACATGGCATAAGGTGCTTATACATATGCATAGGGATAGGCCAAGTGTAAAAATTGCAGTCCCCATATCTGTCATCTATATTATACTAGATCCCCACCCGCCAGCAACCACTATCACACTGGTGTCAACATTTAGGTATCGCCACTAATTTGCAAAAAGAAATAAAAACAGTATATTGTGATGAAAAAATGTTCCAAACTTAATGAAAAAGTTTATCAAAAGTTCTTATTAAGAGAGAAAAGACCAAACTATTTTTTTTATTATTTTATTAAATTTTTGTTAAAAATATTTTTTTTGTGACAAGTCCACCAAAGATTAGTATTAGGAAATTTAGCATCTTTTTTTTACATTAAAAACAGCTTTGGAAATTCTTGCAAAAAAAAAAAAAAAAAAAAAAAAAAAAAAATCGCATAGCATGATAAAAGACACCAAACTTGACTAAAACAAAATTTTATCGTCTAAATGCTTATGCTATTATGAAGACGAAAGACCAAAGTTTTTTTTAATTATTTTTTTTAAATTCTTACTTCTTTTTAGAACATTCTAAATTTTGATTAAAAAAAACCTTGTTTCTCTTTGTACCACCGGAACTACTAAACAACATATACAATTTTTAGTATGTTTTTTTTTGTATGACACACATTAAATTTTGAAAATCTTGCAAAAATAAAACTAATTGTTGGAAGTTAATGAAACTTTCAGAAACTATTCATAGATGATGGAAATTATTATGGTTTTTTTTTATTAAAGTCATGGCAGAAATATTTTTTTTTATATTTATTACCCACCCACCCCATAACTAAAAATTTTTTTCTTGTATCAAATTTCTTTTAACCCCTATATATATTTGAAAATTACAAATGTACTTTATCGCATTTTGCGTACGGTTGTTGCTAAAATAAGACAGTGTGCATGATATTTTGCTACTATGTTAACCATTGAGGATATTATTGCTTCCTTGGACTTGCCCCATGGTTATTTTGATGATTTTTCCATAACCTCTGTAGTCAATGCAGCATTAATTACTAACGAAATGGTATAGTCATTACGGTCAAAATTTTCGGATGAGGAATCTCTTGTAGCTGTTTTGCGTCGTTTGTCAAGGCAAATTTCAACGGGCTCAAATCATTTGTTGTTGCATTCATGAAATGTGCCAAGACTGCTGCTAAGGAGATGGTCTTCTGTGGTGAGAAGTTTAATATTTTAAAAGTTTCCCCATCTTTTACAGGTTCTTCTTCTGTCAAAGTTTTTTCAGTTAGTGGTCCCGAAAGTTGCTTTCTATTTCATCCTCAGCTGAAAGCATGGCTGATTTTTCTTCAGTTTCCACATCCACTCCACTGAGACCAGGCCAGTCAAATTATAAAAGCCCTGGCAAAATCTTTCTTTACAGCAGTCTCTTTCTGATTATGAGAAGGTGATTGCCGATCTTAAAAAGCTGAAAATAAGAACCTCAAGAGAAAATATTCTGCTCAATTATCTGCAAAACAATGGACAACTCAGGCTCTTCAGAAAAAAATCAAAAATGCTCCAGGATTCAATCGAGAAAATTTCTGCCTCAAAAAATTTTGGTGATGTGGAAGGCATTGAAGACTTGAATGAAACAATGGTTGATAGATTTGAGTCCAAGAAGGTTCAAACCAGCAATTTAGTTTTGATCCCAAAAAATCAGTTTTACCCAATGGATGGATATTCTGGATCTATTTTTGGGGATGAAAGCCATAAGGACAGAATTTTTATTTCTTTACCTGTTGCACAGAAAACTAATACTAAAATAACATCTAAGAATTTGCATCTCCGGGCTAAGATGTTGCATATTGTCTCAGCATTATTTTCCAGCGTCGATGAAAAAGACACTGACGAAGAAACTTATTTCCATGAAGTTGGTTTGCTTTTTGGACACCATATTCAACACAACAAAAATGATGTTTTCCAAAATTCTGTAGCACAATGCCTCAAATCTAAAATCTGGCCGTATTTAACAGTTGTTCAGGCGGTAAACCTTAGACTTTGTCTGGATTTTCCTTCGGCAACTTTGAAACGTCTGAAAACCACCCTTGCAGCCTATGGAGTTAAATTTTTTCCTTCAGAATTATCCATGCGTTCTCATGAGAAAGCTCTTGTTTGCCCTGAAAGTGAACTTGAAACTAAAATTGTACTCATGGACACAAAAAATAAGGGTGATGATGAAAGAAAACTTGTGGAGGTGCCAGTGTCCCAGGTAAAGAATCTGCTTGGATATATGACCCAAACAATTCAGAGCATGTTGCAAAAAGACAGTGACTGTTTTGGTCAAGCAGACAAAGTTTTTATCCTTTTTTCGGGTGACAAAGGAGACAAGAGCATGAAATTTCATTTCTCTGTCTGTTCTCCAAAAATTAGTGGGTCAGCATTTTCATGCAAAATATAATCTTTGTTTGCAGCTGAGGATACACATAAAAACCAAATGAAGCCCAGGGCAAATTTTGGGGAAGATTTTCAACGCATGCAGGACTCAAGTTTCAAAATATGCGGACTTCCTGTCACTGTTCTTTTCTGAGGTGATTACAAATTCCTCTATGCAATTCTGGGACATCAAGGTGCATCTGCATCTTTCCCTTCTATTTATGACCAGGTTAGTTTGGATCATCTCCGAAACCACCCTAGGAGTCCACACACTCTTGTGATATTCCCTTGCACCATATTAATGACTATGTGTTGAATTATGCAGAAAATGATGTTGATGATCGGCAAGCTGAAGAAAAAAGGAAGAGATCATTTGTCAGTCATCGGCTGTGCTGTGTATCCTATAAAGTCCTTGGACAATGTTGTTCTTCCTACTTTGCATGTGACTCTCGGGGTAGTTACAAAGTTTTTTAGGATTTTGGAAAAATATGCCCAGGCCATTGATCAAACTTTGGGAATTACCACAGAAGTTGAGAGGAAAATTTTGGAACAGAGACAAAGGGGCGTGCTTGCAGAAAAACAGGTGGCCCAGAGTGAACATGAGGGGTACTGCAAGCGTCTTCTGGACATCCAAAATGTTCTCAGTCATCTTGAAATTGTGGAGAAACATAAAAGCAGGACGTCGCCGACACTCGAACTAGAACAACTAGCTAAAAACGCAATGAGTGGGTAAAGAGGTTGGCACACTAAAAAAAAGTTCAGCGATTCTTCAATCGTGTGGAGCAGAAATCTGCCTTGTCAAAAAATATGACACTGATTCATACAGAGATGACTGGATTATGTGTGACTCATGTGCTCAGTGGCAACACATGATGTGTGAGGGTCTTTCAGATGAAGACACAAGTGCCATGTCTGAAGTTGAATACACTTCTCAAATGTCGGGAACTTCCTGTCAAATTTATAGCTGAAAATAGTTGTCAGAAACATAAAAAAATTGTACAGTCAACTTATTCTAAAACAGCTCTCTGACACCATTTCGTCCATTGAACAGGAACTGAAAAACACTGTGGGGCCAACAGAAAAAAAAATTGATCAAATGTTACAGGAAATGGACATAAAAAGACAGGCATACCATGGTGGCCTTTTCGTTGGCAATCACTGCAAAGTTATTTTGTCCAAGGATAAGGATGGTATTTACAACTTCACAAAACTTTGCAGTGTCTTATCCCCTCAGTATTCTGATATCGACTAATATTTGACAGAACTTTTTGAAGTGTATTCAAAGGCCCATCAGATCATGGTACTGTGAACATATTTGAGTGATCATCAACTGGATATCTGGAATTTTGTTGCAAGAAAATGGGAGAAAAAATTTCCCATCAGAACCGATCAATGCAAAACTCCATGATTTTATTTTTCATCTTCCTCGTTTGACCAGAATTCATCGAAGTGTAGGACTTTTCAGCAAGGAAGGTGAGAAGAGTTTGCATCACTTCATAAAAAAAAAAGATCAACGTACATATTCCTGTGTCAAGGACCCTGGTGTAAAACAAGAGTTGTTAATATGTAAGCATGCCTTTAAAGGTAAAGTGGATAGGTCTGTTGTTGTCCCTGTTTCCAAAAAATGTAAAGCTTGTAATGACTTTTACAAAGGTTGTGTTTGTTCTTGTCTGAATGAACCCTCTGCATCTGGATCCTCTTAACTGAGTGTGAAGCTGCATTGACTTGATTCAACCAGGATCATCATCTGCTTCATTGAAGTTTTATTCTTGCAAAATCTAAAAATAGTATTTGTCATAAAAACTCAAAAATTCTTGACTTGTCTGCATTTCTTCCTTTGATGTCTTGTGCTGTTAAGCACCTTTTTGATGACAGTGTTTGTGTTTTGTCACACAATCTCAAAATGATTTGTGTCCCACGGACTTGAAAGAAAAAAACTTTGGAAAGTGGCATTCAATTGACAGTGTCCAATTGTGATTTGATTATGATTTATGCTTTTTGATTAAAAAAAGAAAAAAAAAGGTTAATTTCTCATTATTATGGAAAATCTTTGTTTAGAACTAGAAAAAATGCAAAACTTTCACTATTTTTTTTTTACATTTTACCCCTTGAAAATTTTTTTTGACTAAATTACACAAGCCAATTTTACTTTTAAATGAAAGAACATACTGTTTGCTTTCAGAAAGTACCTACTTTCATGAAATTATGATTGACATTTCACCAGATAATGGACTAAAATATTGAAATTTTTAAAGATTTTGCCTTATTTTTGACCCCGAGAATTTTGTTTTGCTTCAAACTCTCAATTTAATGGCTGAAATTGTTTGATTATGATTTATGTTTTCTGATTTTCAAAAAAAAAAAAACTTAATTTCCCATTAGTGTGGAAAATTTTTGTTTAGAACTAGAAAAAATGCAAAATGTTCACTATTTTTTCACATTTTACCCCCTGGAAATTTTGACTCAGTTACACAAGCCAATTTTATTTTGAAATGAAAGAACATACTGTTTACTTTCAGAAAATACCTAGTTTCATGGTGTTCAGATCAAAAGTTTCTTTGATATTTTATTCAGATGATGACAAAACTATCATTTTTCAATGTTTTCCTTGTTTTACCACTATAAAAGTATGAAAAACCTTTTATTCAGAGAAAATAGGCTGTGACAAAATGACTTTTGCTATTTTTGTGATGATTTATACTTGGGAGAGAAAATTCTTAACATAGCAGACCTGAAAAGACTTTATTTAAGCTTATTAGGGCTATAGGAACCCTCAAACAGCTGTGATGTATGGAGAAGTTAATTTGATTTTTCAATTTCAACTGAGAAGGGTACCTACAAGTATCAGTATCATCTTATGAAATTTATATGATCTTATTTTTATATTAATCTCAGTTATGACATTTTTCCATAAATGAAATATCAAAATTAATAAAATGAATGGAAATACAAATAACACAGTAAAATGTAATAAATATACATAAAATTATAGTATTTTATGTACACTTTATGTATCTAATTAATTTATAGGTACCTTTCTTAGGAAATTTAATCTCACTCTTACTAGTCTTATTTTTCATTTCTTTATAATATATTTTCTATAAAGCATCGTAAACGTAAAAGCTAAGTACAAAAAAAAATTAGAGCACTGAAAGTTTTCCTTAAAAATAATGAGGTAAATAATTTGTTCACTTAAATCTAAATAACTTCACTTCCTTCCATCCGTAGAAAGAATTATCTTCCCGTAAGTTATCTAAACGTCATGAAAATGTCTTTCGTCACCTGTCAAGTGACGCGAAAGGTTATGACCTGCTTTGTTTTATTTTGAAATTACATTTTTTCGGCGCCAAAGCTAAGTTAAGCTTGGTTCAAAATATTTTAAGTAAACATTATAATTTCTGATTTTATTAAAATAAGTTTGGAAAAAATGATAATTGATTTCTAAAAGAATTTCAAAAATGAGATTTTCATCTTTTTTATAAGATGGAAAAAAATGATTGAAAATGATTGATTATCTGTCAGTTTTGATGACAAAAAAAAAAAAATTTTTTTTAACGAAAATTTCGGACATGCTAGGAACGATTAAAAAATGTAAAAAAATACCCCAAAAATACTTTGATCTTTCCTCTTTTATAATATGAACATTAGACGATAAAATTTTGTTTTCGTCAAGTATGGTGTCTTTTTCATCATGCTATGCTCTTTTTGTTTACATTTCGTGGAGGTACCTACGTAAACCGTTAACATTCTGTAGGTAATTTTGTTTGCAAAGCAAAAATTTCATTCTGTTACTACAAGTGACACAGCGTGTTTAAATTTTTGCAGTTGTGTTGTCTTATCCTACTATGGCAACAGAAAATGATCACAACTGAAATTAAGAAGCTTTAAAAAACAATGTAGTGGAAAGGAAAGTAGCGAATAATACAATGTATTAAAGGTTAAAATAAGTCAACTTTGCTCTTGCACAGACAAACATTAAGTGTGAGCATGCGTATAGGTTTCCAGTTCAATTATCTGTCCTTGACCAAACAATTCGTTTTAGATTGACACAAAAACTTTCCAATTCTTTTAATGGCTTCCGTGTATTTTTGTATTTTAAAATCTTAAACTGTCAATGTTTTGCTAAAGTTATTTTGTTTAAGAATTTTATTTCTAAGTTTTTGCACAAAGGTATATAAAGGCTTACTCATATTCCTTAATAATATTCATTTTCCGATTACATCGTCATTTAAACAAATAACTGTCTATTTTTTTTTTTAGTAACATCGACAAATTTTGTCCGTTTAAAATAAAAAATGAATAAAAATGTCAACAAAACCGACAATTGTCGGCCATCTTGGTTCTTTTTATTCAGTTACCGAATTTAATTCGAAAATGATCCACCGATTATTTTTAATGTTTTTGTAGCTTTTTTATTATTATTATTTTATATATTTAAATTAAGGTTTCAACTACTTCATTTTATTAGAAATGATAGTTTGTTCGTCGCATGTTTTCTACAACATTAAATTCCAACGATCATAAACCGATTTAACATTCTAACAAAATTAAGTTAACCAAGCCTTTTTTAAATACAATTTTTGTCTTTCTTGATCTCCACAACTCTTAGTCCTTTTATATATAGAAATTTTGATAAGATTATTACTAAAGTGGTGACATTCTTAATAAGTTGCTAAACTTTTTAATATTTCCGGAAATTGTGAGATTTAGCTTAGTTTTTAGAGACTTGGATCAAATCAGAGTCTAATATAAACTATGTTAATAATGGTTTAATATTATGAACGATGAATGGAAATCATTGAAATTGTTCATAATAGAAAAAAAATCCAAGAGAATTTTACTTTGAGTGAAAAAGATTTAACAATGATGAATAATAAGAATAGTAATTGTAGTAATTAGAATAAAAAAAATTGGGATGTTAAATGAAAATAGTTAAAAAAAAAACTAAGTTCTTAATATTTCCTATGGATTTTTAAACTTTAAATGTTAAACTATGAACATCATATTTCGAGATTATCATATCAATTGCAATTAGTAATGCACTGTACTTATTTTAAAAATGATGTCAGAAAGTGTAGAGAAAATTGTAGTAGTTCTACAGTTTTTAGCAAAAAGGACAAAGAAAGTAATACAAATGAATGAATCTTTCTGGATGGTAAATATATTAATTAGTTCTTTCCAAAATAGTGAATTATACTTAATTATGAGTCAAAATTCTGTTCACTTACCTTGGAAACCAACCAGATAGGAGCAGCATCAATTCTCCCCCTCACACATTTTTTTTTAGTCGGGATAAAGAAAAAAATAATAATAAGTAATTGATTAAACTACTATCATTATTTTTTCCTTTTGGATGTGGAATTTCTGAAGAAACTCCCACCCAAAAATTAAGTATATACCACCTAAAAGGCAATATATACGAGGGATGGGGTGAGAGAGAGTTGATGTTTTATGCAAAATCTACGGTTGTAGATGAACTTGTAATGAAAGAGTGACGACACACAACTCTCTTTATATACTCATGCCACTTTAGATTTATTACTACGCCATTGGTGGGGCAGAACAGATTTATAAAATTTTGCATAATTTTATATGCATTTTTGTCTTTGTGATAAGAAATGCAAGAAATGTTCTCAGTATATTTATATTTTATCCTGAATTTTGGTTTTATGCTAATTTGACTGCATATTTGAAGGCTAGCATTTGAAATAGGGAAAATAGTTCCAATTAAAGATTGTAAAAGCGGAAGTTTGTAAATAGTTCTTCTGCACTTTTATTTCGAGAAATTTCTTGGTCGACTTTGAATTTACGTCTTTAAGTTTTTTATCAAGCGATAATAATTTTGTTTTTTAAGGGCTCTTGTTTTTATCAAATTTGTGTTTTTGAACGTTATTAACATAAAAGTTAAAATTTGTGTCAATGAATTATAAATTATTTTTTATAGTTTTAGAATTACGCATCTTTTTCTGTACACTTTTCTTCATTTTTCTCAAAATGAAAATGTCCATTTTGTTTGACAACGAATGTATTTATCATAAAAAATAATTTCATTGATTTGAATCATTTTGCCATATACATCAGTTTCTTTTCTGAAACGAGGATAAAATCCTTTTCGCCATTAATCCTCAAACCTGCCTTCAGCTTTCTTTATTACATTTTGTTGATTTCAAAATTTGTTTCCTTTCCTGCATTCATTTTTTGCATGAAACTTTCTGAAATATACATTTAAGACAATATATTTATATATACTTTTGATGATTTCCGAGAAAAGAAGAAAAAATGGCAAAATTTCTTTGAAAATAATTTGCTGATTTTGATTAAAACGTTGATAATTTTCTATTCACATTTCTCTTTTTATGTCATATTTTGTTTATTTGTTACTACAATCTTTGAATGTCCATTTTAGTCAAATTTGACTTCAAAATTGGATTCATTTATTAGTACTGTATAAAGAAAAATGATTTCCCATCTGTATTTTTTATCGGTAGAAATATTTTGATTAAAAATAAAATATGCTTAAAAATCGTTTAACGAAATTTCGTTAAATCGTGTCAAAGTGTAAAAAAAAAATTGTTACTATTCTTTCAAAAACACGAAAATACATTTTTTTTTCCAAATAAACTAGTATTTTCCTCATTACAAAGAAACTAAAAATAATCTGGGTTTTCATACATTTGCATTTGATTAACAAAGTCAACGAAAAAATGAAAGTATATTGTATTCAATTCATATTCAATATTTTATGCTATTTTTCCTAATTTCAGGAAAAGAAAAACATCTTTAAATGTTCAAAACAATTATTAACATGAAACTAAAACACTAAGCTATTTTTCAATCAACTTGATTATTTCGATAACTTCTTTAAATTAGAAAAAAGTAATTGACGTACAAATTAATTAAAAAATAATCAACTATTTTTCTTTTTAGTTGAGGTCACCTATATTTTTTTAAAATGTCTTTCCAACCATATTTTTGTTTGTAACGGCATCTTTTTTAGGAAATCCTTTTTTTTTAATAAAGTTATTAGTTACAAAGTATATTATTTTTTCAATTAAAAAAAAAAGATTTGTAAAGCAAAATTTACTAAAGCTTTTTTTGATCTAGATTAATCTCTAGTCTCTACAAAATGTTGAAAGTTTTAACTTTTTAGTTTTCTGAACTCAAAATCAGTTGATAATTTGATACTGACTTTTCAATGAAAGGTTTTCAATGAAAAGTTTTCATTATTGTCCATTCTTGAATTCTATCATGTTTGGTTTATAAAACTAACTATATTGATATTAAAACTGTACTACACGTGTACTATTAATTTGCTAGTAAGTACTTTAACTTACTTTAGGCTATATGATGTAGCATTTATTTGTGTTACTGTTATTTGTGTAAAGTCTTTAAAGACTATATTCTTTATCGTGCATTTTTCCGTTAATAACTAGTATACGACACAGTAACTAATAATTTATAAACGTAAAACTGGAGATGTATATTTTGCCTTTAAAAATCCTAAAAGTACAAATGTGAATGTCGTGACAGTTTCTCTTGGGGGCGGGTTGGTACATAATGGCGACTAAATTGATGAATTATTCAAAATACAATTATTTTCTTTTTCTGATGGAACTGGTGTAAATAATGTGTAATATAACATTTAATTATGGGTTAAGTTTAAATTCAGGTAACAAAAAAAAGCAACATCAGCAAAAAGTAAATTAAAATAAGTTATTTCTGTGTTTTTTTCTCCCTCCATTTTATTTTTTTTTCTTATTTTACACTTTTCTTGTTTTCTCAATAATTTTATCTTTGTCCTTGACAATTCTTATTTTTATGGATTTAAAACGATTTATGTCAACACATTTATTGGAAAAATCGTTTTTGACTGTGATGTTAGTAACTGTACAAAAGAAGGACCTTGTAATCGACATCACAGCCTAACAATCTTCTTGTTCGTTTGTTTCAAATTGACTGCCTCAAAAAGCGTGATCTTTTCTCAGACTAGGTTCATTTTCAGTTTATGATAAAAATCATATGACTGAAAAGAATACTATGGTTATTTCTATTATAAGAAAAAAAAAACATCTTTAGGCGCCCATATTATGTTTTTCTCAAGATTTTAATTTTTGGTCTAGATAACCTAGATTCGCTAAAAAATAAGCATACATGATGAAAAAATGCCTCAAATTTAATAATACAAAGTTTTATCATCAAAATCTTTGTTATTATTAAGAAGATTTAAGAGGAAAGGTCAAAGGATTTTCTGTAGTAAAAATACTTTTTATCCTTTTTAGAACCTTCGAAATTTTGATAAAAAATCGTATTTTTCTGTCGTCAACGAACGAGTGATTAGAAAATTGGAGCACTTTTTGCTGTCAAAAATACATCGATTTGGAAATTCTTTAAAAAATCAGATAATTATTGGATTTTCATGAAACTTTCAGGACTTATTCAGAAACTAATTTATTTTTTAAATGTTTGTTTTTAGAAAATCTTGGCAAAAATATTCTTTCTTTAAATCTACCCGTCACTTATTCACTTTTATTTTTATGAAATTTCAAGAAATTCTTTTTTTGTAGCGCTTTAATGTTTACAGTTTTAGTTATAATGACAAATCCTTGGAGAATTTAAGCTTTAACTCAGTCATTAATTTGGTGGGGGTCAAACAGGACCCCCACCCACACACAAGTTAGAGAAAATCTGCTCTGAATTGTAAAATAAAAAATGCAATAAAAATTAAAACATTATTTAATTAAACAAGTTTTTAATTATTTTTATGAATAAAATATCTTATGGTCACTATAAGAAAAAACTTTTTCAATGAATAACGAATTTTTCCAAAAACTGTTTTAATTTTTTTAGAAATTTCAATTATACAGTGTAACCCGGATATAAGAGAGTTGTCGGGACCGGAGAATAAGTATCTTATATCAGGGTTTGGTCTATTATATATACATTAACACAGGCTCTAATTTGGGACCAGAGAAAATCTCTCTTATATCCAGGTTTCTCTTATATCCGGGTTACACTGTAATAATTTATAGAGTTAATCTTTTAAAATTTTGTATTAATTTGCAGCAGTTAAGTCATATTGTTATGAAATAAAAACTATTTACTAATCATAAGTGGAAAAGCTTACTACATTTCAATGACACCCAGTATTTTCAAATTAATTTTGCATGTTTTTGTGTGTTTGTATAAATGTGCCAATTTTTGTAAACATGAACATCCATACACATTATCAGAAAATAAAAGTGGTAATAATAATTTTAAATTTTTTCATTTTTTTTTAATTTCCTCAACAAGTATCTAAAATTCAACAAAATCTTACAATGTTTAAAATATTTTAAGATTAATGGGTAGTTTTAAAAAATATTTTAAAAAGTTTCCTATGTTGTATTCAACATGCAATTTTACAAGTATTTCCCCCTTACATCAATCTTACAAACATCAGGTTATCAATAAGTATCAATACAAAAAACATCCACCTCCATTTTGAAAAAATACTTTACTGCAATATTTTAATTTAAAGTAATATTTGTTTTAAGTTAGATTAATTAAATTTTAAATCATTTAGTCTTCCTCAAATAAAGTTTCAGAAAACTAATATATTTTTGAAAGTTTTTAATAAAAAGAATTATATTGTTTTGACAGATTTGTCAATATGTTTAAAATAAAAATCAATTTAAATTCAGTTTAAAATACAGCAAAGTATTTTGCTTATTGGAAATATTAAATTTAATCTGTTAGCTTGGAATTAAAGATAATATAAGATCTTCAAGAAAGATTTTTTATTTTTAAAATTCATTTTAAACCTTAGGTGTTGCTTTTGTTTTTTGGAGGTACCTATCTTTAATAAACCATACCTCCAAAGTCAGTTGCAATTAAAAGAAGCTTTTTTTTTTCTTTTTTGTACTTAAAAAATATTTAACAAAACAAATGACAGTCTTATTGATTGTTCATTAAACTTTATTTGATTTTAATTTTTAGCATACATACTAGTTTCACTTAAAAGTAAACATAATAGTTCATTAATTTATGACCTCAAATTCAAAACATGACTTCAATTAAAATTTAGGTTCTAGAAAGTGTACTTTTTCAATGTGCTACTAATAATTTTTTTTTATTGATATTTAAAAAGACTATTTTCTGATTTGAAAAATTCATAAACTTTTTTCATTAAGAAATGTGAAAATGAAGTAATATTACTAAATATAACCTTTATCATTGAAGAAATTAACATTTTTTGGTAATTCTATTCCTTCATTTGAGGAATTATTAACATAGATTGATTTACACCTTTCTGTATATGTGAATATATACAGGTGGGTTCCAAGCTTTTCCATGTTTTTAATAAGTAACAACAGCAAGTCTTCAGTAACTTTTCAGTATCCTATCCACTTTTAACAGTGCCATGACCTGAATTATGTTAGTTTTTCATTTCCAACTCTTCAATAATTAAAGATTTAATCTTCACCTTCATATTCCACTATTTTAGCAAATTTCTATCAAGGTCTTAATGCTATTGTTGAAACTGTTGTATTTTATGCTTACTTTTACTTATTATACACTGATTTGTTTGAACTTGCGTTTGTGAAGTAAAACTTTTAAAAGGCGTATAAATTAAGATTTGGTAAAATGAACAAATTAAACAGATTCAAATTATAATGGGGAAGCATTATTACATATTGTATTAATTAATTTCAAACAAAATAAAAACATGTTTTTATTGAAAATTATTTATAAAACATGATGTTTCTACTGAGTTGATACTAATTTAAAATAGAATTTAATTAACTTATTTACAATGAATGATAAAATTACACTATTTAAAACGTATATAAAATTATAATCTGTAAAGTTTCAGCTTTTAGGCATTTATAGTTAATTGAGTTGATAGACATTTTATATACTTCAAAGAATACATCTTCAAATTTTCTGTTAAATATTCATGTGTATCCTCATGTCTACATCTTGGTCCATGCTTTTAGTATAAGTAGGAGACATATCAAGTAACCAGTCTGAGTTAAAGATGAGCTATACAAAAACCCTTCCATTATCTAGTCCAGGGGTGGCCAAACTGCAGTTTGCAAGCCACATGCAACTCTTTGTCCTTCAATGTGCAATTTGTGTAAATATATTGGCTGAGCTTTTTTTTCCATCACAATATAAAATGTAAATAAGAAAAATTTCAATCTTTAAAATTATTTGCTGGGTATGAATTGAGACCCCATTGGATTAAAATGTAAGTTTAATGTTAATGTGTATGTAAGAAAATGTATGTGTAAATTTTGTACATGTTTTGCAGCTCTCAAACATCTGAACTTTATCATGTAGAACTTTGGCCACCCCTGGTTTAGTCTATATCTAGTCACATTGAAAACTGTCTTCAAAAGAAGAGACTTAACTCAAAACATTAGTTGTAAAACTCTCCAACAATTCTGGAATATAAAATTTTGTATTTACACTTTTATCTGCTTTCTTCTTTTCTTTATGGACATTTTGAATATTTTGACATGTCCAAATCTTTACCCTCTCAACCTTCCACAGACTAGTGCCTTCATCATAACAGTTAAGTCACTCTACACTACAACCATATTTAAATATCTGTTGTAGTTGGTAACCTTCCAGAAATTTTGAACCAAAACTTTTATTTGATCTATGAAGGTAAATTGTTCTCATTCAAGTATGCATGCTCATATCTTGTCAATTTTGTCTCATTGATTCACCCTTGTGACCTCACATTTCTTTCATAGAATTATTCTCACTATCTGATGGACTATCTCACGACTTCCAGGCAATTCAATTTGCTTAATAAATCACTTTTATCCACTAAGTCAGTGATACTCAACTTTTTATTTTATCATGGACCATTTTTTTTTCTTTATTTTTTTTTTATTGGTAGACTCCTATAACCATTCAATGAAAAAGAACTTATTTTATTTTTTTTACTAATAGATAAATCTAGGAATTGTATTATAGAAATAGTAAATCTATATGCTTTATTTTGAAGTAAAACTTATTTAATGAAAATAACAAAAAATTAACAACTAAATTCTATGAAACATTAAAAATAAGTCATAATAAACGATTCTAAAATATGTGAGTAATTAATTTTAAAAGTGCAGATTTATTCTATGAGTATTCTGTGGTTGATGCTGCTCTGCAAGATTTTCTTATATTCAGCTCCATCGATGTCTGATAGTTGAAGATCACCCCTTTTCACATTCTCAAGTCTATTACTATATTAATTTATATTAATATTTTATTTTATTTTATTAATATTTAGAATTAATATTATTTATTATTAATGTTTTAAATTAATTTATATAATAAATTATAATCTAAAAATGAACACTTGATTGTTTTATATGCAGGCATATATATAGATAAGCACACAATATTTCCTGTTATCCTAGTTAAGCCTGTGCTCCTTTTGTTTGAAAATGATCTTGTACTTTATACTCTAAAGAACATTGCTAGGAGTAAGATTATATATTGTGCTAATTCTTCTCATTTAACTGAATACTTATTGACAAAATTTTGGATTTATTCATAACAGAATAATAAGCTCTAGCTCAGTAGTGCTGACCAAAATAATTATTGAGAGTAGGAGTGGTTATACATGAAAAGAAATCTTTTCTTTTTTTTAAAATCTAAATTTACATATTATAGGTGTATATTATACAGGGGGGGGTGATGAAACAGAAATAATTATTACAACCTCTTAATACAAAAACTTGTTTTGATTAATTAAAACTATCTATTAAATATTTTGATTAAATTTGACCCTGTGGTTGTGTACAAAACAATTATTTTGAAAAATTTCTCTATGTTTTATTACATACAGGGTCAGCACTTAAGCCTTTGACTTTAGGTAGCCTGGTTGGGAGCCTCAAGCAATTTATGATCTTTGTTTGTTTTGCTTTTTTCTACCTACATGCATATACATTACAAATTAAACTAGGCACAACTGACTATTAAATTTTTGTGGATTTTTGTTATTCTGGAGTCATTGGAGGTGGGGGATATAAATCCTTTTATTTTTTTATTTTTTTTAACAATGGAGAAAGGGGATTAACTACAACATAAGTCTTCTTGTATACCCAGTTATCAGACTGCCTTGCTCTTTGATCTGAAGCTTTGTCTCAAAACTAGGAACCTTGACATCACAAGCTCCACCTACCCACTCGGTGAAAATAGCACTTACAATTTTATGGTGTAATTTCAAAATAGAGCATTCCAGAAATCAATTTCATTCATTTGTGAATAAGTCCTGAAAGTTTTTTTAAAATCCGACAATTATTTGATTTTTGTAAGAATTTACCCAACTATGGGTAAATAGCAGGACAGACTGTGTTCCATAGCCTTGGATGGCAACTGATCTAGGAGAAGGAGAACTCTGAATTCAAAACTTGTGGAGGGTTGTTTGGGGACTTTGTGGCAAGTTGTGCACCAGATCTCTGTATTCAGATCTTCAAAAAGTGTGGTTGATTCTGCACAAGACCTTCACCACTATTATCATATCATATGTGCTGGTATCTGGCTTTTGCTTCCTAGGAACTGAACTACTTGACCCTCATATGCCAAAAATACGACAGGAGAATCCAGTATGTGTATATATATATATATATATATATATATATATATATATATATATATATATATATATATATATATATATATATAAAGTTTTGTTAAATTCAACCAACAAGGTCTTTAATTTTACATTGTATTTTTTCCAATTTTCAACTATGTAACATCAAAATTGCAGATAAACTGTCCAAAGTTCATGTTTTTTCTGTTTTGTTTGAGCACTTTCAACTTTCTCAGTCATTATCAAGAACTGTGTGTTGTTCCTGTTGCAAAAGATTTTGTTGACTAAATTCTGACATTCTTTAAATTAGTTTATGTGCAGTATAGGGATAGAGCATATGTAAATATAAAAGTGTACATTGAAGTCAACACCCCGGGGTGACAGTCTGTTTCATGATAAACACAATAATCAGACCATATATATATATATATATATATATATATATATATAAATAGATATTTGGATTAGATTTTTATGGCCTATCAACCCTTGGGATTGTAAGAATTTTTTTTTTATTGAGCAAGTATTACATTAACAATTCTATGGAGAGATAGTGTGATTTTTCCAGTTACAAGTACTACTATTTAAGCCATATTTTGGAAGAGAAGAGATGGATTCATATCTTTCCCAGGGGTAATTGCATGTAAGGCAATGCAACAAACTTGGCTCTGATTTCTTGTTCTGGGCCACTATCCATTACATCACGGGCACATAGATATATAATAAACAGACTGGAATGGATAAATAAATAATGATCAGGCTGAGATATATAGATAGATAATAGACAGATTGAGATAGATACATGTGAACAAACTTAGATAATGAATGGACTGAGATAGACAGGAACAGAATGAGATAGAAAAATAGGATCAGACTGAAATATATACATATATAGATAGGAACAGACTTAGAAACAGATAATTAACAGAATGGGACAGATTGCTTGATAGATCAATATGAAAAGATGGAGATGTGTCTGGGGGAAAATTCTTTTTTGATATCAAATCTCTTGGATTTATTTTTTTAAATCTGACTTGCTCTGTTTAGATATAATTTATAAATTTAGCTAAACCTATTTTGATTTTGGTAATTTTTACAACTCAAGAATGTTCAATTTTTTAAACATCAAACTACTATAAAATGATGAAGTTTTAGTTATCTTTAATAACTCAGGATATTATGAAGATATTTTGTCTCCTCATGGAAACAAAGATGACATATTTTTTAGCATGAGATACTTAAACACTATTCAGAGCTGATTACCGGATCACCTTTACTACAGACATTAAGACGTTCTCATGACTTTGACACTTCTAGTATAATCGGGAGTTGTACTAGTTTCCAATAAAAAGGGCTGAAAAGAAGAAAAAAGTTTCAAGATATTAATCTGATATTAATTCACAAACATCAACAGCATTCTTAGCAACAAATAATTAACTGATATGTGCTTCTAATAATTTCAGGGTAAAATTTTAAATGTCCACCAGGTAAAAGGAAAAAACAGGTCCAATTTAAAACATTCTGTACAGTTTTAATCTAAATGGCCTTTAGTTTCCCAAAAACTAAAGGTGCAAAAGAAAAAAAATGTAGAATAACATTTATTCTTAAATTTGTTACACTGTTCATGATTCTGAAAAGTTAAAAACACACTCATCATGTCAGACTTATCCAAACATTTGTATATCAATTCTATTTGTTTTGAAATGAATTTAGCAGCCCTTGTCTCCCCGACTCTCTCTCTCTCTCCCCCTCCCTACATATATATATATCACTCTCACACACACAATAGGCTAAATCTTATTTGAAGAAGTCTCTTAAACACAAGAGTTAGCCTTGCACTCCTGGTTGTATCATGACAGAACATGTTCATTTTTGAGTTAACATGTTCTGTCATGATGAAGGAGTCACCTTTTTATATAGATTTGTTCAAGTCAACACATTAATTTAAATTAAGATATTTTTAAGACTAAAAGTTTTGACAAAGCAAGTCAAACACAAGAAGAACATTTTATAAAATCTAAAAAGAGAAATTCATACAATGTGTACATATGTATATGTCCATATATATATATATATATATTGTCATCCACAGACAGACTGTTTCACTGTATCACAGCTCATTAATGTGGCAAGATTGAAACCCGGCTAAATTGGCATCAGTCGGGGATTCTAACCCTAAGCCGTTGGCACAGAGCAGGGATGAAGGTGAATTTAAGCGTATTTATTTTTGGATAAACATACAGTGACTGAGAGAACATGATTTGCTTTACCGAAGAGTCTTGCATTATTAGCCGTAATAGTCACTGTTTACAAACTCACACTTCCTCTACAGAGACCTCAACAGAAATAAATTTTTCAGGAGGACATATATATATAATTGATCTGGGAATTTAACTGTAACTATATATATATATATATATATATATATATATATATATATATTTATTTATTTATTTATTATAATTTTATCATATAGACAAAACCATTTTACTCACTACAAAGATGTAACTTGGTTTCAGTGCATTTCAACTGCACATCTACGGTGAGGGTCGAAAATGCACATCTACGGGTCGACCCTCACCCGTAGATATGCAGTTGAAATGCACTGAAACCAAGTTGCATCTTTGTAGTGAGTAAAATGGTTTTGTCTATATGATAAAATTATAATAAATAAATAATTATCGCTCTACTATCTGTATCGAGCTCTTTTTTGAATTAATGCTGTGAATGTTGTAATTTATATATTACTTTCATTCTCATCGCATTGGATATATATATATATATATATATATATATATATATATATATATATATATATATATACAGAGTTTCTCAAATATTCAGGTCAGTAAATGTACTTAATACTATTTCATTAAAAAACAGAGCATTATTATTTAATAATGTATAAACAGAAAATATATAAGATAATTGTCAGACTTAATCCATTTCATAATATATATATATATATATATATATATATATATATATATATATTTAAAGACATTTATATTATGTTTAACGTTCTTTTTATAGATACATGTATTTAAGCAAATGCTCTGTTTTATAATAAACAGTATTAAATAACATTTACCGGCCTGAATGTCCGAGAAATTTTCATAGAAAATTTTCGCTCTCCGACAGGAATCGAACCTGTATCCTATACGGAACCATCATTTCGCGTGATGTGCCTTAACCTTTCGGCCACAGAGCGGCGTCTGGTTAGCAAGGTCGATTTTACTATCTTTAAACTTAAATCTTCCATGAATCTCTTCTATTCATATCTGCTCTAGCGTATCAAATGTAAACAAATGACGTCATATATTTTAGAATTGGACATAGCCCGACAATTTATTTAAAGACATGTCCGAGAAATTTTCATGTCTTTAAATAAATATGAATAGAAGAGATTCATGGAAGATTTAAGTTTAAAGATAGTAAAATCGACCTTGCTAACCAGACGCTGCTCTGTGGCCGAAAGGTTAAGGCACATCACGCGAAATGATGGTTCCGTATAGGATACAGGTTCGATTCCTGTCGGAGAGCGAAAAATTTTCTATGAAAATTTCTCGGACATTCAGGCCGGTAAATGTTATTTAATACTGTTTATTATAAAACAGAGCATTTGCTTAAATACATGTATCTATAAAAAGAACGTTAAACATAATATAAATGTCTTTAAATAAATTGTCGGGCTATGTCCAATTCTAAAATATATATATATATATATAATATAAGTAAAAGGATTGTTACTTAGCTGATTGATGCTACCTTCAGCATCCCTGATATATATATATATGGTAAATTAATGCTAAAAATAAAAAAATTAACATTTCATCCTTTAGGATTACATTGTTCAATGAAGAAGGTAACAAAATGCATCACAGTATATTTTCCACTTTGTCATTGGTTTACCTAAGATTGTTCTGATAAAAAAATTAATATATCATATTCTCTCTTATATATATATATATATATATATATATATATATATATATATATATTACAGGTAATAAATCCATTGGTATATAATCCAAGTGGATCCTAGTAATATAAAATATTAAAAGTGATCCACAAGAAGAGCTCAATGTATTTATTATAACAGAGCCAATAAATAGTATTATACAAAAATATCCCAAATTACCTAATATGGGGGGGGTAGATTTATTTCAACTGACAAAATCTGTCTTATTCAACCTCGTGTACAGACTGAGTTCATGTCGCAATTAGAAATTTAACTTTCAGTCTGACTGAAACATCAAAATGGATAAATTCTGTACCAATTTTTCAATGGCTGTAAAAGTTAAATTTTAATTCTGACACAAACTCAGTCTGTACACTGAATAAGACCAATGTAGTTTTCTTCAGTGGAAATAGATCTATTCCCCACAATATGAGGTAATTTGGGATTTTGTTGTGTAATACTATATATATATATATATATATATATATATATATATATATATATTGGATTAGTACAAATAAAATTTGTCACTTAACTGATTTATATTCAGCACCTTGACTCCAGAGTTTTATAGATTAACTTTTTTGTAATCATTTGATCAACTACTACTTCTGCATAAATATATACATATACATATATATCTATATTATTCTGAACTCTCTCTTTCACCAGGACATTTACAACTTATTGCTTTATTCTGTGTATATATATATTGAGTTATATAAAGAATTATTTTGTATATATTAACTCTCTGTGCATTTTTCTTTTTTTCTTACACAAGGCCATATAGATCTATGGTTGGAAAGGATGTTGTCATAAGAGAACTCCACGATCCACCATATGCTATCAACTAAAAGACAATTTTGGGATCAGCAACATCACAGAAATAATAAATGAAGCATATGACAGTGGTGACATACTGGAAGACTTTAGTAGACTTATCTTCATAGTGCACTTCCTAAGAGTCTAGGTACAAATGAATGCAAACTCCATAGGACAATCAGCTTAATGAGCCATATAAGCATGCTCATCATCAAGATTCTGATGAACAAAGTTCATAGTAGAATTAAACCTGAAATATGGAAAAAACAATGTGGTTTCACTAAAGACACTGGAACAAGAAATGCAATATTTATAATAAGAAGGATATTAGTGCAAGTAACACAAATGAAGAAGGACATATACCTATGTTTCAGATACCATGCAAAAGCATTTGACAAAGAACAACAAAGATATATTAGAACTATCAGGGGCATTTGATTTATTCAGCAAAAATATTAGAATAATTCAGAACTTATACTGAAAAAAACACTTGCATATGGATAGAAAATGAACTGAGTAAGAAAATAAAAAATGGTCATAAGTTTAGGATGCATCTTCTTCCTTGATTTACTCAATTTATTCTGCAAGACAATCCTATGTGAACTAACAGTCCTACCCGGTTTTATTATTAGTGGGCATAATCTTAGCAACATAAGATATGCACATGTTAGGCACAGAAAGAAAACTGCATGGTTAAGCTATTGTAAATTTCACGTTTGACTTTCATAAGTGGAGATTAGGTATAAGCTATTCATAAAACGTGGTATAGACACAGCTGACAACCAATCTAGGAGAAGAACAACTCTGAATATAAAACTGTATATATTCCTGATGGGACACATACTTGAACTGTAACTAAAGTGTGCATAGCATAGTTGCAGCATAAACTACAGGTTGGCTTTGTGGATGTTGAAGAAATAGAAATATTCCTGAGCAGATGAAGATGGTCAAAAACAAGCAGCCATGCTGAAAATAAGAAATCACTCTGATTTGCAGTCGAAACAGCTCTGATGATGATGTAGGAAGAGCTATCTCACTGTGATTCTTTCATTTTGTCATGATAAGCCTTTATTTAATAACTGCTTGGCAACCTTTACAAAATTATCTTCTATTGTTAGATGTTTGGCAAGTTCCAGCTTAACTTGGATTGTCTAGTTTTTTTAAAATTCAGTGATTAATCGTTTACCAGACTTGAATTTCTTGATGACCTTCATTGCATCACAGAGAAATTGCTTTCACATCAGTTCTTGTAGTTGGTAGAGTTGTTTGGTCAATTTCTTGATTGCCAAATCCTACAGATTTTTGTTATCATGTCTAGAACTGATTCCCTGCAATGTTTGACGAGTTCAAATGGGATTTTGTTAATTCCAACTGTGTTATCTTTCTTCAAGGATTTTACTTCAGCTTGCACTCCTTCTCTAAATATGGAGAAGTTATCATTGATGATTCTGGAACTAACAGAACATCAGAGTTTTCTCTAACAGGACGGTTCTGCAATTCATGGCAGTAGTCTGTCCATCTCTTTATGATGTCAGATACTGTAAGAAAATTCACCTTATTTTTCATGCATGGTGTTCATACTAGATTATTTCTGTTTGCTGAAATCTTTCACAATTTGGAATACTTTCTTTAGATTTTCTTCAATCTCTCAGCATTGTTGTTTGATTCATTCATCTTTTGTTTTCTTCATTCTTATCCTTATTTTCTTTTAAGACCAATCTGGAAAGTCCTCCACCTTGGCTGTTGATCAATCTGGGGAGTCCTCTGCCATAGCCATTGACAAGTCTGGGAAGTCCTCTGCACTGGCTATTGACGAAACTGGGAAGTTCTCTGCCCAGTGATGCTGAGTCATCAGCCTAAGCATTATGTATAGAGAATACTTAATGAATTACTTTGTAGCAAGTACAAGTGTGTGTTATCACAATAACCCTACAATAGAAAGTTATAATAGTTGGCGATACTCAAACACAAGTGTTGGATAAATTCACAACATTATAACTGACGTTATAATAGTTAGCAGTGAGGAACGTGAACAAAACACAGGATAAAATTGCAACATTGTAACTGGAGATATAATAGTTGGTGAGGAATTTGAACTCAATCACAGTATAACAAGCACCACATTATAACTGGAGTTATAGTAATGGGTGACCAGATTTCCAAAACCCATACATGTGCAACAGGAGTTGCAAGAATTTAGGCTATTTTGGTTTTAAAAGTTTTCTTGCAAATATGGAGAAAATATTGGCTTCAATAGTTAAAATTCAACAACAAAAGCAACAACAACAATATGCCCAACAGTTTTAAAAACAACAAAAGTTATTAGAATTGGTTTTGGAAAAAAATGCTTCAACATCTCTTATGCCAGATGCGGTGCAAAACACTGTATCAGAATTTGTATACAATCCTGATGATGGACTGACTTTTGCTGCAGATTTTTATTGACATGAAGAAATATTTAGTCAGAAATGCAGTGACAGAAGAAGATAAAAAAAACAGATTTGTTATTAAGAAAAATAGCGCCAAAAGAGTAAAGAAAGTACTGTAATTATATTTTACCAAGAAAACCAGGTTAAATAAGATTTGAAGTGCTCTCTGTTCCATGCTCATTGGAAGTGCATACATTTAACCAAAGAAGAGGATGAAGATTTTGTCAAATATGCAGGTACCATCAAAAGAGAATGTGAACAGTTTAAACTAAAGGAAATGACTCCAAATATGTTCAAAGGATTAAGTTTTGTGCAAGGTCTAACAGCAAGAAAAGATGCTGAAGTACAAACAAAAATTTTAGCAGTGATTGAACATAATAATAATGTAACATTACAGGAAATAATAGACAACTGCCAAACAATGCTAAGTCTGAAGCATGATGCTGAAAGACTTTAGAATAAAGAATGTGCATTGGTAAAAACTAAGGAAAAATTCACAAAATGGAATATAGAACCTTGTTTCAGATGTATAAAATTACATCTTGGGAAAGACTGTCCATGAAAAAATGCAGAATTCTATAACTGTGGTAAAAAGTAACACTGCAGAACTAAACCAGGAAGAAATTAATACACAATATTGTGATGGAAAAAATGGGTTCATGGAATTAAAAAAAATTTGTTAACATGCAAATTAAAAATGTGGGAGTAAAAATGTTACTATAAACTGATAGTGACATTTCAATAGTAAATGAAACCACATTGAAAGAAATTGGAAAAACTTTATTAAAAAGGACTTATGAAGTTGCAATTTCAGTTTCTGGTGAGAAATTATTTTTGTGGGGAGAATTAACGTGATGATTATTCTCAAAATAAGCAGGTAAAAGCAAAAGCTTATGTTCTAAGAAATGCGATGAATCTATTTAGTATGGAATTGATGGAACTATTCAAACTGTGAGATTTGCTGATAAACACTTATTGTAAAAATGTAAGTGGTAAGTGGAAAAACAATAAATTTAAAAAGTCACAGCAAAAAACTAAAGGAAATATTAAAGCTTCAATGCCAGTATTTAGACCAAAATGGAGCATACCATTCGCAGCATTATGACAAGTAAATAAAGACTTGGACAGTCTATAAGGAATTGGTGTATTGCAAAAAGTTAACCATTGGAAGTGGGCTGCATCAGCAGTGTATTTAAAGAAAAAGAATGACAAAATTCATGTTTGTGTGGATTTCTTGACTGCATTAAATAGTTGTCTCAAACACACACAATTACCCATTACCAAGTCCAGAAGAAATTCTTTCAAAGTAGAATTGTGGAAAATATTTTTAAAACTGGATCTCTCTGAAGCACATTTACAAATTCAGATTGAAAATCATTGTTCTTAATTAACGAACATAAATACTCACAGAGTTTTATATGTTTAATTGACTTCCTTTTGGTATAAAGGTGGCACCAGGTATTTTTCAACAAGCTATGAATGACATACTGGCAGATTGTAATTTCACAGTAGCATATCTGGACAATATTTTGATAAAGTGTGTGTTGAAAGAAGGTGTTGAGGGGTCTCCCCTTTTTACACAAATGGACTCACCCAGGGTATACATATACTACTGCCAGTGAATACCTGAACAGTCAAGTCGGTAGTCAGTAGTAGTAGTGGAACATTGAGATGGTCAGTAGTAGAAGAGTCACACACAGAGACGGTGCAAGAGTGACAGTAACGAAGCCCATAGACTCAGTAAGAAGTCATACAGCGATATGTCGATACCAAAGACTATCTATATATTTTTCTACTAACCCGCATTCCTGGAACTACTAACCTGTATTACCAGTTTGTATTATTACATTAATACATTTATTTTCCTATATTCATTCTTGGCGTTTGTTATTATTTGATACCGGATTTCATCCTGGAATCCACAACAGAAGGTCATGTTAGGCGTGTCAAAACAATTATTCAAAATCTGAGAGAATATAGATTCAAGCTTATTGAAGAAAAATGTAAATAGTTTTTGCCAAAAATAAAATACCTGGTCAAATTATTGATAAAAATGGTAGAAAACCAGAGCCATCAAGAGCAAATGCAATTAAAAATATGCCTACACCAACAATTGTAACTACATTATAAGCTTGTTTTTTAGGATTGGCTAATTATTAGTGAATTTATGTACATAATTTGAGAGGTCCACTTAACAATCTACTGAAAAAAGGAGTGAAGTGGAATGGGGATCATAAATGTCAAAAAGTGTTTGACAAGATAAAAAAGTCTTACGTCTGATTTATCGTTGGCACACTATAATCCAAAAGAAAAAATTATAGTAGCGTCAGATGCTAGTGATTATGATGTTGGAGCAGTGACTTTACACAAATACAATGGTGGTAGAATGAAAGCTTTCGCTCATGCTTCACACTCACTTCTACCAGCAGAAAAAAATTACAGCCAGATAGAGAAAGAAGCTCTAGTAATCATATTTGCTATGAAAAAATTCTATAAATTTATTCATAGAAGAAATTTCATGTTGCAAACAGACCGTAAGCCATTATTAGCAATATATGTTTTCAAGAAAGGTTTACCTACACATACAGTTAACAGATTACAGCCATGGGGCACCATCTTGTTAAATTATGATTTACAATAGAGTACCAACTGTCTAAAAAATTATGACATGTGGATGGATTGTCTAGGTGAGAACCTAAAAATGCGGACCACTTGGAGGACATGGTCATAGCAGCACTAAAATCCAAGATAGAAATTAAAAACATTCTGTGCAACATAGTACAGGAATTACGGTTTACATTGGATGAAATTAAAGGAAAAGCAGAAAAGATGTCTTTATTGCTAAAATAAATAAGCAATTAAAAAGGAATAGAATCAAGAATTCACTAGTTTATTTTAATGTTGGCCCATTTGATGTCAGTGATATTGGTATGCACCAAGCATCCTGACTATTTATTGAACTTTGACTTATTTCTTTAATTTATTTTTTCTATCCATTGGTTGTTTATTTTTGGCAATGATTTCACCAAGCCAAAGGTGATATGCAGTTTCCAGTGACCTAAACTGCCATCATTATTAACAATGATATTTTAACTTTTTTTTCTCAAACATTTTTTAACTGTTAAAACATTTTTTAAACTGTTTAATATTAATAATGTGTTTGTTCATATTTTTTATTTTTAACCAACAAAATATTAATTAACAAAACTGATGTTATGTTTCATTCAGTTTATTTGTTATAAAACGTTTTTACAATAAAATTATCTTTTATAATCAAAGAAACAATATAAAGTTATTTCTGATAATGTTTTGAGCTTGAGGCTTCTATAATCAAAATCTATTTGCAAAATTCAATTTAGTCTTTTAAAATTAGACATAATCTATTCATGATTTGTATAAATATATATTCACTTGAAAAAATAACTGACACTTTTTGTGCATAAAAGGCAAAGGTAAAAGAAAAATAGCAAACAAAAGACATTTATTACAGGGAGAAGTTTAATTGAAGAATAAGTATAATAATTTTAAATGACATTATTTTTCCAAAATTATGATTCAATTTGGTTTAGTTTGTTTTACAGCATATCAACTCATCAATGGGTTATTTAATGCCGACAAGTTTTTTTTACAATAGATTTGTATGAATAGAATATGTATTCTTTGTAAGAAATCAGTTTGTAGATCAGGTTTCATTGATGTGTTTTTGTAAGGTTTTTTTTGTTGATAGTCATGTATTGTTGGCAAATTTTTTTCAAACATTTATTGATGGTAATATTTTTACTATAAAAATCTATTTTTATACATTCATAGTGTTTTAATCCCAGTTTGGGGGTTAACTATTTACCCATAGCTGGCACCCCTAACAGGTGCTACCACCCACCAAAATTCTGGTATCTCCTCACTTCATTAAAGATAATTCAGAGCATGACACTAACAATATGAAACCGAAAGAAATGAAGACAAATTGTTACAAATAAATAATAATAATAATGATGACAATTATAAATAAAATAAAATAAAACAATAATATTTAAACCTTGTTCAAAATAAATTAAATAAAAAATAAAAATAATAAAATTACTCTTAGCATGCAACAGGGATTGTTCCTGCTTGAAGTACAGACATTCCATGAAAAGACATGAGATTAAATCTCTTCGCCCAAGAACTGTCAGGATGACATGTGTTTAACTTCCCTCCATGATAGGACTTGTGATATTATGGAGTAACTTATTCCCTTTTATAACATGAACAATATCAAAATTGTAACATAAAAACACATGCGCGTGCATGCATGCACGCACGCACGCACACACACACACACACACACACACAAAACAAATAAATTACCATGGAATTTGTCATGCCTTCTCTGTATTGTGTACATTTATTTTTCTTGTTTTTATTTTCATAAAATCAAACCTAAAATTCTACTACCACTACTCCTATGGTGTGAGTGAATACCTCCACAACATAACATTCATTTACCTTAACAATGTCAATCAACTGTATGAATCACGAATGAATGCTAATTTTGTACATTTTAGATCAACATTAAGAGTTTGGCAATGCTTAACCTTTGTACATGCAAAAAAATGATGTGTCAAAAGGATGGCTTTTCCCATGACACCACTATTATTTTGTACTACCTCACCCATGACAATGTTTATTTACAAGATTATAAAAATATGTGGACCCAGTATAGTGTGATATTTATTATTTAGCATTTTATAAAGAAATAAATGTGAAAATAACTTTTTATTCAAAAATGTAAAAAAATTACAAAATGATCAAATTATGTAAGCCATCTACAATGTAATATTGGTTATTTACCATTTTATAAATAACTATAAAACAAGTTTTTTATTCATGATTTTTAAAAAATATCAATGAATTATAAAACAAAATTTGAATAAACATATAATTTTCTTTACGTAATACATTTTCTTCTCAGATTATATTACATATTAGATTACTTCTTGTTTTAATTTTTTTATAATCATGTTCTTGAAATCCAAGGTGTGAAACTCCAGTAATTATAGATTATCCCACTTCCCACTCATCTTTGAAAAACATAATTTTGAAAAAGTTTTAAATCATTGATAATTTAAAAAAAAAATACTTAGGAAATCTGCCGTCAAGTTATCTGTAATTAGCTAAGTGCTGCCTGATGAAGAAATATTAAATGAAGAGCAGACACTAAGCATCTTAACCAAAGAAGCAATTGATGAAGCTGGCAATATTTGGCTTTTATTAAAATTTTAATCATCTCTTTTTAATTTAATAAACATTGCTGAGGGAGTGAATATTTTTATAATTTAGTAAATTTTTATAAATTTATGAATAAAAAATATAAATTGATAAATGATAAACATTGCATTGTATTAGATGGTCCACATTTTTAGAGTTTGAATTTTTAGAATGTTGTAAATATAAAATTATTCTTTATAAATAAGCAGTCTAATAAATAAATAGTGTTTAGTATTTTTGTTGTAAATTCTCAAAGAACAAAGAAAATTTATAAATTCACTTTCATATATTTAGGATTTATTAAAATTCTAACCATTGCTTTTTAGAACAATAAACATACTCAGGGAAGTGAAGGTAGTTAAAATAATAGCGGTGTCAAGGGAAAAACCGTCCTTTTGACAGACCATTTTTTTAAGGCATGATGATTAAACTTTGCCATGAGTTTTTCTGATTTGTTATCAGTAAAGCGTATTTTGTGTGTGGAATTTGACCACTTCTCAACCAACTGAGTTAAATTATAAAATTAACTAGAAGGTCATTATAATGCTGCTGCTGGCAATTGTGGTGGTGATGGTGGTGATTCACTTTATTTCTCTATTTTATTGAAGTTTAAAAATGATGTCACTCATTATTCTTTTCTTAGAAATAATTTTTTATTTTTTTTTTTTTTTTTCAGAAAACAAATTGTTTTCTCTTCTTATTCCTTATCTATAATTTTAACTCTTCTAGCTCTGTTATTTATTTTCTCTTTCTCTCTCTCCTTTTTCTCTTTCTTTTCTCTCACTTATTTTTCATGTCATCACTTTCTCTCTCTCTATTTATCACTTATTTTACTTTTATATTTTTCTGCATCAACCTTAATTTACTATTTATGTTTTATGCCTTCTCTTTTATTCTACACTTTCTTTTTTCAATAACATTTCTTTGTTTTATGCTCTTTCTTTCTTTCTTTTGCTCTTTCTTTCACTCTTTCTTTCTTTTGCTTTTTCTTTCACTCTTTTTTCTTTGTTTTGCTCTTTTTTATTTCTTTCTTACTTTCTGTCTTACTTTCTTTCTTTCTTTTCAAACCAAATTGCTCAAGATATTAAGTTAAACTTAATCTAACCTAAGGCAACTGTAATGGGACAGTGAGTAAAATCTCAACTGATTAACAATGACCCATTAGAATAACTTAATAATAATTGCCCTTCTTTTTTTTCTTTCATTTTTTCTTTTTTTTTACACTTTCTTTGTACAATTATTTGTTTCTATGTGTATAAATGGGATCTAGAATCCAAAGTTTTATAAATTTGACAAAGTGAAAAACTGTTTGATACCTTTGATTATGCATTTCAACATCATTGAATAGGCTTCCTCAGATCAGCATGAAAGGAAAACATTCATATAGCTTTGTCTGAATTCTATATCCTATTTATATTCATGTTATCAATATAGAAAACACAAAGACACACCTAAAATATAGGAATCTTTTACTTTCAACTCATTCTAAAATATTGGACAAGCATTTATCTTAAATTCAATGCAGAAAAGTTGAATGAATATAAAAACAAATTTTGAGAAAACAAGAAAATTGAAAAGAATAGAAAATAGCATAAATTAAAATAAAGTTTATACAAAAGTCACACAATTTTGTTCTTTCAGCCCAACCAAAGGATGCTAGCTTAACAGAGAAAGTATTAACAATTTAATATTGAATCTCTCGCACAAACATAAACATATATTTCTTTTGTTCTGATCTAAGGAAGGTCATCTAATAATGCCAAAATGTGTAATCAAGTCAATAAAACAGTTTCCCAATTTGTCAAATTTATCAAAATTTATTTCTATACAATATCTGCATCTGATCTTTCTTACTTTTCATCTACATTGAAAATTAATAAAGTAGATTAAATTTAAGAAAATGAACATTATTAATAACCAAGGTGTGCACAAGACACACACACACACACACACACACATACACACATACACACACACACATATATATATATATATATATATATATATATGTATGTGTGCATGTATGTATAAGAATTTGTGTGTATGCACATTCTCCAGAATCTATCTTACATATCTATAAGTCTACCATTCCTCCATGATTAAAATATTGCTACCACATATAGCTCAGTGCTCCTGATATTTAACTTGAGTTCCTTGATAAAATCCAAAGAAGAATCAGCAATATTATTGGTCTTGATCTGGTGGCTCAGCTCCAGTCACTTTCCCACTCTCTATGTCTTTTCTATAAATACTTTCATGGTAATTGTTTGGATGGGATTTTCACTATGGTACCTAGATTTTTTGAATATATATATAAATATATATATATATATATATATATATATATATACACATATATTTAGTTTACGAAAAACTAGGTAATCCGTATGGGTAGACCCAAGGAGGATAAAATCCAGAGAGCTCAATGTAAATCAGAGCTAATAATTTAAATAAAAACAGACCGCTTTAAGGTTCCATATAATAAATTATTTCACCACACCCCTTTTAAAATCTGATGATCCGCAGTCCTTTAAAAGGGCTGTGGGGAAATAATTTATTATATGGAACCTTAAAGTGGTCTGTTTTTATTTAAATATATATATATATATATATATATATATATATATATATATATATATATATGTGATTAATGTGAGTAAAGTTTGCCACTTAGCTGATTGATGTTACCTTCAGCATCCTGACTGTAGAGTTTCATAAATGGATCTGTCTGCCCACTCTTCAGGGGTATCAGCAATTTACTGCTTATATTTTTTTATTTTTTCCTTTTATGCAAGGTGTAATTTTCTTTTGTATTCTCTTTGTTCATGTTGTGTGCATGTGCGACTATGTGCGCATCTTTGTGGATGAGCATGCAGATGTGCCGATTTGCATGGATTTGCTTACATGTAGGAAGTTGTGATCATTTTGGCCTTTTTGGGGTTTTTTTTCAGTTTACACTCACTCATTTTGCCTTCTTTCTTTTTTCCTTTTTTTCTTTTTCTGAATGTTGCAGAATTTGTCTGCATTTATTTTGTCTCTGGGGATTTTTGATTTTTATTTGTATTTATTTTTATTTATGGGCATTCTGGGTTTTTTTTGCTAGGCAAATTGTATTTTGTTTTTTATTTTTTTCATAAATAATTGATATGCTTAAATGATGAATATTTTTATGCAGATATATATATATATATATATATATATATATATATATATGATACTAAAGATATTAATACATAAATGGTAAATAATTGTATATATACATGCACATATATATACACATATACATACATGCATACATACACATATATTTATATATCTTCACTGACTTTTTTTTTTTTTTATTTAGTTTGGTGGTGTCATAAGTATTAATAACAGGTTAGATTTATAATTAAATTGAATTAGTATTGTTAGAATTTAAGTGCTTATGTCTATTTTTGTATGCCTATAATTATGCACATGTATACATCTATTCATGTGCATATATAGATATACATATGCATACATATGTGTGCATAAACATGTACACTGATGTCTGTGCTTTATTATTAATAAACTATTCCTTAAATGGTGAAGTTATTTATTTTTTAAATATTATATACTTTTTACATACATACATACTGTTGTGGACCCAGAATAGGGCCGTAAGAAAACTCGAACTCAGCAATTTAGTGAAAACATATTATTAAACAAAAGAACAAATACAAAAGTGTTGCACATCCGACTGACAGCAAAGTACAGTAGTCAACTCATCAACTGTAGACAGCTCTCCTGGGAAGCATAATCTCCCCATATATATAGTAATAGGACAGGTCCATTTAGTCCATAAAGGTAGATCCCATAACATCCCCTCCCAAGCCTTTACCTTCGCAGGAGTCTCAATATCGTCTCCTTTTTGGATTGATGACGAGAGGGTCCGTGGACTTCTGCTTTCTTTTACATCGTCACGGTTCTGGAGCTGCTTGGGGTATTTGAATGTCGAAGGTGTTGTAAATGGTATCCATAACTTCTTCTTCCTGGGGAGTACTGTTGCAGTCATCCAACAGTCGTTTACTGATTTGATTCAGGTGTCATGTATGAGAGAAACGAGGGACTTGGATTATGTAGACCATATTTCCAATCCTCTTTTCTATCATACCAGGTTCCCAGAAAGATGTATTATTTTTAAACATCTTGAAGAATACTTTTTCCCCTGGGCTGTATTTTTCCTTGGTACAATAGAGGTCGGACCTTGTTTTGTTTGTTTGGGCAGCAACAGGAAGTTCTCTTATAGTGCTACACAATAAAGTTTTTATTTCCCCCTCCGTTCGTAGTGAAGCGATCACAGAATCTTCTAAGGATTCCCTATGTCTTGGAACCAGTCTAGAAAGTCCGTCAGCGTGACAGATTTTTTCCAAGGGGAGGTATTCCAACTTGAAGTTGTAATTTAGGAGAATTGTAACTCACCTCAGCAGTTTGTTTGCCGTATAACCGGGTAATCCTTTTTTTGACCCGAAAATAGCGGCTTATGGTCCGTTTGTAATGTGAAAAATCTTCCGTGTATGTAACGGTGAAATTTCGTGACTGCAAAAATGATTGCTAATGCTTCTTTTTCTATTTGGGAATAGTTTTTTTTCCTCTGGGAGCAGGGTCCTTGCTGCATGAGCGATGGGCTTTTGCGTTCCATCTGGCATTTTATGAAGGATGCGCGCTCCTATTCCATACAAGCTTGCGTCGCTAGCAACTATGATCTCGAGGTTCGGGTCGTAGTGCGTAAGGAATACATCCGATGTTAGGACTTTGATAGTTTTCTCGAATGCCTCCTGGCATTCGGGTGTCCATTCCCAAACCTTATCTTTTCTTAAAAGCTCGTTCAGCGGGGCACGGAGGTTATGCATGTTTGGGATAAACGCTTGGTAGTAGTTCGCTAACCCCAAAAAGCTCTGTAGCGCTGTTACGTTTTCAGGAGCCGGCATGTCCTTAATTGCAATGGCCCTTTCTAGGTCCGGTCTCCTACCATCTTTGTCTACGACGTGACCCAAATATTTGATTTCTTTCATGAAGAAATCACATTTGCCTTCCTTTATTTTGAAGCCATAGTCTTGTATTCGTGAAAATACTTTGTGTGTGTGTTCCCAGTGTTGTTCCAAGCTTTTACTGTTTATCAATATTGTCGTCTAGGTAAGCCATTGAAAAATCAAGTCCACCCAGCATGGTGTCCATAACCTGCTGAAAAATGGTTGGTGCGACTTTAACTCCAAATGCAAGCCTTTCAAATTTGTATAAGCCTCTATGTGTATTTATACATAGTAATTTTGAGCTTTCTTCCTCAACGGGTATCTGGAGATAAGCTTCGCTGAGATCGATTTTTGAAAAGAACTTGCCTCCATTAAGTTTTGTAAAATCTTCTTCCGGGCTTGGAAGTGGGTAGTGATAATCTTTTAGTGCTGCGTTTAGTCCAGTAGAAAAATCTGCGCACACGCGGATTTCCTTAGACTTCTCCTTCACATACACTACTGGTGCTGCCCACTGGCTATATTCCACTTTAGATAAAATGCCAGTCTCTACGAGTCTGTCTAATTTCTTGTCTATTTCCTCTAATGAGGTGAAAGGCACATTCCTTTTTTTCTTAAATATTGGTTGAGTGTTCTCTTTTAGCTCAAATTTTGCTGACATCTTTTTGCATCTACCAAGGCCAGCCGAAAAGACCTCGGGGAAGGTTTCTTTTAATTCATTTTTTAGTTTATTTTTTAGATTTTCTATTTTCTGACAAAAAGTATTAATTGGCAAATCCCACAGATTGAACTGCTGCATCCAATCTGTGCAAAATAGATATTCTGTGTTTTTTAACACGAACATTTTCAATTTTTTTGGTTGTTCCGTTCAAAGTAACGTTCGCGATAATTTCACCCTCAAACTTAATTTTTTACTGGTCACCGACCTAGCTATTTTGTTGGTTTTTAGCATGGTTGGTTTATTGAACCTTTTCCAAGTATGTAGGTTGATTATTGATAAATCAGACCCGGAGTCTAATTGTAACATGACTTTTTTATTCAGTATTTCTACCTTCACATACTTTCTTATATTTTTGACATCCAGTTCGTCTGTTTTTGTGGTTCTAATCCGGCTTTTCCTCCTTTATTTGTTCTGCAATGTGAACTCTTGTGCCCAACTTTATTACAAGTTAGACAGATTTTAAACCGAAATTGGCAATTTTAAAACCAATGAAGTGCTCCACAGCGGTAACATGGACTAGGCGGTAAATTTTTCTGTTTTTCATTGAGTTGACTTTTTTTCTTGGGAGAGTGAAAATAATTTTTTTTGGTTTGACTTGTTTTTGAAGGGGAGGAAAAATGTGGTTTTCGATGTATTTTTCTTATGTGTGCAACGCCTGATTCTTCAATGTCTCTAGAATCATTTTTTACACTTATATATTTTTGACTGTCCTCGGCTATATTTTGTAAGGTTAAATTTGGTTCTCCCTCTAACCTGGTTAGGACTCTACGTCTAATTTCTGCATCTTTCGTTGATACAAGTCCTTGTACGAATATTAGGCATTTTAAATTATCTGCAGTTAAGTTCGGCCAATTTAAAATCGTCACAATGTTTGTTAACTACTGATGCGAACGTCAAGTAATCTTCGCTCTCTTTCTTAGTTAGGTTTAAGCACTTCCACCTTTTGTGGAATAACGACGTTTTGGGTCTGAATAATTCTGTAAGGAGATTTACAGCTTCAACGAAAGTCAAATCACTAGTTTTTCGAGGTAGTATGTAGTCCACGAATTTGCTATGTTCAGTAGTCCCTAATTTCCGGAGTAGTAGGAGTAGCTTTTTAGCGTCTGCCTATTTTCCACAATCTATTTCGAATAGATCCTCATACCTTCTGAAATACGAAGCGAAGGTTTTATCCTCATCTGGCGAATAAATTAAATTGTCAATTGCACTCCAAATCGCGTTTTGTGAAAAAGTAGTTTCGCTCTCGGTATTTTGACCCTTATTCAACCCTGTTTGTAGAAGCAATTCTTCAAACCTTTTCTGTTGTTCTATCATTTGTCGCTGTAATTCTAATTGTTTTTCTTCGTTTCTTCGTTGTTGTTCTAATTGTTTTTCTTCGTTTCTTCGTTGTTGTTCAAACTGGACTCTAACCAGTTCTAACATAGTAGCTTTAAACTCTTCCATGTTTTAATTTTCAATATTACGCTTCTAACGTAATTTTAATTGTACCAAAACTTTGTGTTGCTCGGAGGGAGGAGAAGGAGAAAAAATCACTTTTTTTTCTCTTTAAATGTGTTATTCACATACACAGTAGGTTTTTGGACAACCGCGAAACGTAAAGTTTATAACCTCGGCGCAATTTTTCCTTTTTTTCCGCCGATAAGCCTGTTTTTTAGACTTTTATTTTATTGCCAGTGTTGTAGACACTGGGAACAAAAAAAATTTCTTTTATGGCTCTTCCGTGGAGTTCTTTGAATCCTCATCGCCAGTGTTGTAGACACTGGGAACAAAAAAAAATTATTTTATGGCTCTCCCGTGGAGTTCTTTGAATCCTCATCGCCAGTGTTGTAGACACTGGGAACAAAAAAAAATTATTTTATGGCTCTCCCGTGGAGTTCTTTGAATCCTCATCGCCAGTGTTGTAGACACTGGGAACAAAAAAAAATTATTTTATGGCTCTCCCGTGGAGTTCCCATGGAGTTCTTTGAATCCTCGTCGCCAGTGTTGTGGACGCAGAATAGATCCGAAAGAAAACTCGAACTCAGCAATTTAGTGAAAACATTATTAAACAAAAGAACCAATACAAAAGTGTTGCACGTCCGACTGACAGCAAAGTACAGTAGTCAACTCATCAACTGTAGACAGCTCTCCTGGGAGGCATAATCTCCCCGTATATATAGTAATAGGACAGGTCCATTTAGTCCATAAAGGTAGGTCCCATAACACATACATATATATATATATATATATATATATATATATATATATATATATATATATATATATATATATAGTACAATTCCCCATGCACTCGCACATGTATATGTAATTGCTAAATAATGTATATGTAAATAAAAACGTACATCCTTATATCATGTTGTCATTTATTTAATGTTTCATTTTTATTCTTGTTTACATTTAATGTTAGTACTTTATTTATTTTTGCTTTTCTGTTAGATATTGAGGTATTAATGGGGGGTAGGTTTGTTCATTTTCAGTGTGTGTGTGTGTGTGTGTGTGTGTGTGTGTGTGTGTGTGTGTGTGTGTGTGTGTGTCCACATGTGTGTACATGTGTGTATGTTTAATATTTGTTTATTAATAAATTATGCTTATATTATATTTGTTTCTTTTATTTATTTATTTAAATTTTGTATTATATTTTTATTTCCTTTATTTATTTAGAGTTTATATTATATTTATTTTATTTATATTTATTTGTTTATTTTTAGCTAGTGGTTAGATGGCAAAGTAAATAATTATTTATATGCCTACATTTACTCATTATTTCAGTTTTTTTGTTCAGGAGTTTACTTTAGTTTTTAAAACTAATTATTACTAATTTTTCCTCTAAGCATAATTTACAATTTTAACTGTTAATACTTTATGGAGCTGTTCTTTTTATAATTTCCCATTTAATTTTTATAAGGATATTGTTTTCTTTTTTGCTCCATATGTATATTTTTTCAAATGACATTTTGTGGTTACAATATCTTTCTTTAAAAGTTTTTTCTCTGGAATTTTTTTCATCTGTGTTAATGTTATTATTTATGATAACTTCGTATATTATGTTATTGGTTAGACATTTATTGTTAAGTGGGCAATTTTTTTTGTTTCTGCAGTTACATTTAATAATGTTATTTTGCTGGATGTTATTGTTGTTATAATTGTTATTGATTTTGTTGAGTATTTTTTATTGTGCTTAGTTATTATTTTCTCCATGTTATCCATGCAGCTGTAACTTATTTTAATTGTATTTTTGTTGATAATCTTTGATAATTTGCTGTTTTTAGGGAAGTATTTGTCAGTTGTTTTGAAAAATATTTTCCCTATTTTTGTTACTGTTGTAAGGTATAGGGGTGAACTAAATTATATTTCTTTTTCTGTTGTTTTTGTTTGAATTGCTTTCATTTTGTATTCGTGTTTGTTTGAATATCTGCTGTTTCTTAGGACTGATTCATATGTTTTTTATTTTCATTGAATATTTTTAGGCTATTAGAAATTGTTAAAATAGATTATTATATATGGCTATTGTTTAAATATGTTAGGGGGGGTTAGAATTTTTGTTAATGTATAAAAATTAAAACTCATTAAACCCAGGGATGTTACGTTGTGTAACAAACTTTCTCTCACTCTGTCTTTGACTATTACCCTCTTTCTCTGTCAATGGCAATTACCCTCTCTCTTTCTGTGACAAGCTAAAAGCAGTCATGCAAAAACCCATGGCGTCTAAAAGAATTGAACCCTAGCAACCATGTCACGTATATGCTAAAAAATAACTATTCACTTTAAGTCACCTGACTCAATATTAAATATTGCGAGAAAGAAACATAGCAAGTCAATTGGGGCAACGAAACTCAAGGACGTCAGATCATCCATGAAATTATCATGTGAAAGGCTTCATCAAAATGAAGAGAATAGATGTCATCCCCAACTCATATAAACTCATAATCAGTTCCCCTTCCCAGTTTCTTTTATTTAGGGTTAGGTTAGTGATCTTAAGGCAAAGTTGAATGGCATAGTACATTCATACATGAGTACTCCTGTTTCCTTTTGTGAATTCAAGTGGAACAATATTGGATTATTCAATCAATCTGTCATAATAAATCTTTAGTTATTACAAAACCTGATAAAGTCTCAGGTGTGGTCATGCTGGATTTGTTTATGTAAACAATATGATGATAATACTTAATGTGGTTCCTCTAAATTTGTTCATTTTGGCCCAATAGATAAGTTTGATTCTACATTAACTATTAAGGCTAAGTTCCAAAAATGTCTAGTCAAGTGGGTCAAAAGTGGAGTTTTGCCTACTGACATTTCTAATTTGATTAGACCCTCTGGCTCAATTCATGCCTGTCTCTATGGTTTATCCAAAACACATAAGATTGGGGTCACATTGAGACCTATTCTGTCGATGATAGGATCTTCTCAACATGGTGTGGCTAAGTGACTTGCCACTATATTACAACTAGTTTTGGAACAGTTTAATTCATCCTGCATCAAAGATTCTTTTGAATTCTCTAACTTTATACAGAATTACTTGTCGACTAACAAATATATGTGTTCCCTTGATATTTCTAGACTTTTTAGCCTGTGTGCCTCTTATTGAGACTATTGATATATATGCTGATGTCTTATATGTTAGTCAGTTGTCCCCTCCTCCTATTTCAGAGGATATTTTTGTCAAACTTATGAAATTTGCCATGATGTTCATTGAATTCAGTTTCAATGGTATCATGTACAGACAAATTGATGGAGTCACAATGGGTTCCCCTTTGGATCCCATTTTGGCTTACATCTTTGCAGGTTTCCATAAAGAGAGATTATTATCTGATCCTGATAGACCAGATGTTTACTTTCATTACATCAATAACACTTTTTGTCTCTTCAATAGCGAAAATGAAGCGAAAATTTTTCTTATATCTCTTAACAATATCCATCCAGCTCTTAAATTTACACAAGAAAAGGAAATTAATTTTTCCCTTTTTCTTGATGTTTTAGCTCATAGAACTTCTTCGGGTTTTCTCATTTCAGTTTATTGAAAATCAACGTTTACTGGTTTGTATACTCATTGGGACACTTTTTGTCCCATAAAATATAAAATAAATTTAATTAAAACTCTTACACATAGGGCATTAAACTGGATGATGAAATAAGGTTTATTACTACTACTCTCTGCAACAATGAATGTGCTACGTCATTCAACTTTGCCTTAAGACTACTAACTTATCTTAGTTGACATGTTTTGTCCTCTGTGGGATTTTATCAAGGCAAATGCAAAGATTTTTTTATTTTGTTACAAGTATTTATATACAAGAACAAAATGTTGTTTTTTTTTTAAATTTAGGAATGCTCATAAATATTCATCAGGTTAGCTAAAAAGTCAGGCAAGCTATGGAGGACATAAAGTGATACAATTCAATGTCTAATAAATGAAAGTGAATAAGTGATGTTTAAGAAATTTTTTTTATGCAAATTAGTATTTAAATTATTTTAGTTTGAGATTAATTTATGTGTTATATATTTTAAATAACATTAGCTGGTGTATTTAACCATTTTATTTCAATTTTTTAACATTTTGTAAAAATGTATCTTGTCTTGGGAAAGCAGTAATTCTTTCAGGAATGAAGATATTTGGAAAAATCCACAGCACAGATTTATATTTTAATAAGATTTCATAGCAGCATTCTTGAAAATTTTCTTTCTAAATAAGTTACTTTCTGTTTTGATAAGTGTGGCACTCTTTAGATCAAAGTTGTCGTTGAATTTATTTCTGTGTATAACTAATTCATTTGATAAATTGTTGTGTGTAAGAGCCTTTTCATAGATACGTTTTTTAGAAATTCTATCAGTTTCCCTGATGTATTGGGAGTAGCAGTTCTGGCAATTTATTTTATATATACCCACTGCACAGATTTATATTTTGATAAGAGTTGATAGCAGCATTCTTGAAAATTTTCTTTCTAAATAAGTTACTTTCTGTTTTGATAAGTGTGGCACTCTTTAGATCAAAGTTGTCGTTGAATTTATTTCTGTGTATAACTAATTCATTTGATAAATTGTTGTGTGTAAGAGCCTTTTCATAGATACGTTTTTTAGAAATTCTATCAGTTTCCCTGATGTATTGGGAGTAGCAGTTCTGGCAATTTATTTTATATATACCCACTGCACAGATTTATATTTTGATAAGAGTTGATAGCAGCATTCTTGAAAATTTTCTTTCTAAATAAGTTACTTTCTGTTTTGATAAGTGTGGCACTCTTTAGATCAAAGTTGTCATTGAATTTATTTCTGTGTATAACTAATTCATTTGATAAATTGTTGTGTGTAAGAGCCCTTTTCATAGATACGTTTTTTAGAAATTCTATCAGTTTCCCTGGTGTATTCGGAGTAGCAGTTCTGGCAATCTATTTTATATATACCCACTGCACAGATTTATATTTTGATAAGATTTCATAGCAGCATTCTTGAAAATTTTCCTTCTAAGTTACTTTTTTTATAAAAATAACGTCCTATGAACAGAAAAAGGATTTTATACACAATTTATTAAATGCATTAGTCACACATACAAATTAATTCAAACACAACTTTGATCTAAAGAATACCACACTTACTTGGTAGCACAGAAGGGATACTTTTAATGTCAGTACTTGAAAATGACATTTGACCTTTCATTTAGTACTTTAACTTGTTCTGTAGAGGTAATTATCACTATTTTTTCCTTTAGGCAAAGGTTATGTACTTATATCTATCTATCTCTCTCTATATATATGTATATGTGTGTGTGTGTGTGTGTGTGTGTGTGTAATAGTCAGAATTGACAATTGTTGCAGGAAGAGGAAAACTTTCAAAATAAATTAATTCAAATTCAACAAATGGAGGATATATATATATATATATATATATATATATATATATATATATATATATATATATATATACATATATATATATATATATATATATATATATATATATATATATATATATATATATATATAAAGAAAAATATAGCTCAAAAGAGGAGAGAAAATATACTTGTGTGTATAGAGATAGACAATTCAGAAAAAAAGAAAGCAAAAAATCATGTGCTTAATTCCTCTGTGTATGTGGGGGGGGGAGAGAGACAGAGACAGAGAGATGTATCATATGGTTTATTTGAAATTATGTATTCAGTTTGCCTGGGAAAAGAGGTCTCTCCTGGCATGGTTGAGTCCTAACTTGTCGCTACTATATTCTGGGGTAAAACAAGCAAAAGTAGAGAGAGTTTAAATCACTTTCTTTTTGTAAAGTTTATTTCCATGCTACCTGATACGCATTAAGAGAAATGTCTCCTGGCAGTCAAGATCCAATAAATCCACATGCTCTATCTCCAATATTGAGCACTCTTCTGTCATAATGTAATGCTTTGTTGCAGATTTCAACTGGTTTTAGTAATAATTATTTTGTACTGTTATATTCCATTGCAATTAGATCTCTTTCTGATTCATTCTGCATGCTGGCTGGATGTGAAGACCATGAAGGCAGAGAACAAAATAAAAAACGTTGTTTTCTGCGCCCCCAGACCACAAAGCTCTTGGCCTTTGTATTAGGTGAACATTAGTAAAAAACAAGCCTTGTACACCTGGTTTTAGTAATAATTATTTTGTACTGTTATATTCCATTGCAATTAGACCTCTTTCTGATTCATTCTTCATGCTGGCTGGATGTGAACGCCATGAAGGCAGAGAACAAAATAAAAAATGTTCTTTTCTGCGCATACAGAAGCCTTGTACACGTGGTTTTAGTAATAATTATTTTGTACTGTTATATTCCATTGCAATTAGATCTCTTTCTGATTCATTCTTCATGCTGGCTGGATGTGAACGCCATGAAGGCAGAGAACAAAATAAAAAATGTTCTTTTCAGTGCATACAGAAGCCTTGTACACGTGGTTTTAGTAATAATTATTTTGTACTGTTATATTCCATTGCAATTAGATCTCTTTCTGATCCATTCTGCATGCTGGCTGGATGTGAACGCCATGAAGGCAGAGAACAAAATAAAAAATGTTCTTTTCTGCGCATACACAAGCCTTGTACACGTGGTTTTAGTAATAATTATTTTGTACTGTTATATTCCATTGCAATTAGATCTCTTTCTGATTCATTCTTCATGCTGGCTGGATGTGAACGCCATGAAGGCAGAGAACAAAATAAAAAATGTTCTTTTCTGCGCATACAGACGCCTTGTACACGTGGTTTTAGTAATAATTATTTTGTACTGTTATATTCCATTGCAATTAGATCTCTTTCTGATTCATTCTTCATGCTGGCTGGATGTGAACGCCATGAAGGCAGAGAACAAAATAAAAAATGTTCTTTTCTGTGCATACAGAAGCCTTGTACACGTGGTTTTAGTAATAATTATTTTGTACTGTTATATTCCATTGCAATTAGATCTCTTTCTGATCCATTCTGCATGCTGGCTGGATGTGAACGCCATGAAGGCAGAGAACAAAATAAAAAATGTTCTTTTCTGCGCATACAGACGCCTTGTACACGTGGTTTTAGTAATAATTATTTTGTACTGTTATATTCCATTGCAATTAGATCTCTTTCTGATTCATTCTTCATGCTGGCTGGATGTGAACGCCATGAAGGCAGAGAACAAAATAAAAAATGTTCTTTTCTGTGCATACAGAAGCCTTGTACACGTGGTTTTAGTAATAATTATTTTGTACTGTTATATTCCATTGCAATTAGATCTCTTTCTGATTCATTCTTCATGCTGGCTGGATGTGAACGCCATGGAGGCAGAGAACAAAATAAAAAATGTTCTTTTCTGCGCATACAGACGCCTTGTACACGTGGTTTTAGTAATAATTATTTTGTACTGTTATATTCCATTGCAATTAGACCTCTTTCTGATTCATTCTTCATGCTGGCTGGATGTGAACGCCATGAAGGCAGAGAACAAAATAAAAAATGTTCTTTTCTGCGCATACAGACGCCTTGTACACGTGGTTTTAGTAATAATTATTTTGTACTGTTATATTCCATTGCAATTAGATCTCTTTCTGATTCATTCTTCATGCTGGCTGGATGTGAACGCCATGAAGGCAGAGAACAAAATAAAAAATGTTCTTTTCTGCGCATACAGAAGCCTTGTACACGTGGTTTTAGTAATAATTATTTTGTACTGTTATATTCCATTGCAATTAGATCTCTTTCTGATTCATTCTTCATGCTGGCTGGATGTGAACGCCATGAAGGCAGAGAACAAAATAAAAAATGTTCTGGTTTTGGGCACCCCTAATCGTAAGAGAGAACCTAGAATAACAACTTAGGTTTAAATATACCAAAAATTCAGACACGATCGTCCCAGTGTCACATGGCCGAGGCGACTAGGACGTTGAAACAGTGATTGCAAGTTTCTCCCGATGTTCTGAGTTCAATCCCGAGCAAAGGCAGTGGCAGCGACAAACAAGAGCGGTGACAACGATAATAGAAGCAACAGCAGCAGCAACGATGGCGTCAAGCAGTAGTAGCAGCAGCGATGGCCTTAATGGAACGAGAACATGGTACCCCCGTAACAATAAAGGGTTGGGTTCGAAATTCCAGACCGACGGTTCCCGAGTTCGAGATGCACCTGAAGAAGGCCGGAGGATCAGACGGCCGAAACGTTGTGAGGAAAGCAACCAAGATGAGGAAGTCAGTCCGATTAACGAAATCCATAGTGAAAACCCCTCATCCCAAAAATATAGACAAAAAATGTTCTTTTCTGCGCATACAGACGCCTTGTACACGTGGTTTTAGTAATAATTATTTTGTACTGTTATATTCCATTGCAATTAGATCTCTTTCTGATTCATTCTGCATGCTGGCTGGATGTGAACACTATGAAGGAAGAGAACAAAATAAAAAATGTTGTTTTCTGCACTCCCAGTCCACGAAGCTTTGGGCCTTGTATTACGTGAACCTTAATAAAAAAAAAACAACTTGTATGCCTAATTTCTGCACCTTATCTCTGAAATTTGATTCACTATTTATTTCATTTTATTTATTATTCTGTCATCCACCAGGGTACCAAATGGGATGGTCGGTCGATTCTGACAGCACGAATATGTAAAGGCTTTACACCAGATGCAACCAGTTCAACACCAGCTCCATTGTTCTTAGCTTGCTTCCAATGACTGGTTACTGAAGTAACTAACTTGATCTCAAGTCTAGCCTACCCACGTTGTGATTTTGATCTTAGGTTGATGAGATCAATCAGACACCGGGGCCGTCGTGCAAGGTGAGTCTAAACTGGAGGTGAAGTCACACAAGTAAAAAGAAATAAATGAAAACCAAAATTGGTTCGGGTATGTTTACAGAAACCAAATCATCTTTTATCAGTCTGTTCTATACAGGAGTGTGTGTTCTTCCCACCCCATTTCTTCTGAGAGTGACATGTTTATACATCTAGGCAAGTTCTGGTCTTCTAAGTCAACTGGTTTAGTTTTTAAGTGCTGGCTTAGCTTTGTTCATCAGTATAACTTGCTGTTTGTTGGAAGGCAGAGTCAGAGGCAGGAGTCATGGAATCTCTCAGTCAGCTCTGAGTGGCATCTCTTGGGCTCCTGCGTGGGAACTGCTGACTCGAACTGAACTCAACTGGAACTAACTGGAAAACTGCCTGAGGGTGCTCACTTATATAGACTTCCACCAAAAACCGGTGCAGGGTTAGACGCAGCCTGGGGTTTTCAGTAAATCCCTGATTTCCAACAAAGGCCTTTTTGTTGTCTGGCTAGGAAAATTAATTACCTACTATTTTTGGAAAATTAATTACTTCCTATTTGGGGGGGGGGTCCCTTTGTTCGTGTGGAAAGGTTGCAGTATAGCTATCCTCCTAAACTCCCTCCTCCTTCTATTGGTACCTCACACCAATTCCTTTTGGTGGGCGTCAGTAACTTCTCTGTCTTTCTTACTATTTTACCTCCACCAATCAGTACTGCTACCACATGACCAATGGCATCTCGGTCATGCTGGTGTGGCTAAGCTTGCTTCATTAATTAACTCTTTGACACCATTGTTTATTCAGGATTTCTCAGTCAGAATTTTTGTTTACACAATTCCCTTTTCGCCTGCCAAAATTCTTATAATTAACACATGACTCTCTTGCCTGGCCACTTCCTTACTGGTGTACTTAATATCTTATGTATCTTCGTCAATTCTGGTTATTTTGTGTTTTCTTACCCAGCACTTTTAAGCGACCAGCATTAATCAATTGTCAAAGATTGCCACATGGCCTTTCTGTGAAATTATCGTTGACACAATTTTTCAGTTTCTTGAGAAAAATAGTTTTTTTTTTTTTAAATAAAATAAAATCATTTTTATGTCAAACAGTATACTCTTCAGGATAATGTTTAACTCTTCTTTACTGTTTTCAGCATTTTCCCATTCAATTTTTATGGTTAATAAGTTAATTAATTACCATAGCTAAATAGTGCCATGCCTGTACACCTGTTCAAAAGACCAGTGTTGAGTGTGAACCCGTTAATAGGTGAACTTATCTACTCCTGTTAGTGGAGGAGTGAAAAAAAATAGTGAATAAAATTTGAGAGACCATATACAGATGTTAGGAGTACAGAGCTGAAGCAAACTTTAGAAGGAACCAGAAACCCAGTCCTAAACAGGAAGTAAGGGACAAACCTCTCCTCCTGTTCAAAAGACCATGGAGGTGTGTGAACCGGACAATAGGTGAACCTATCTATTGAGGAGAAATCAGCTGCAAGACTCTGATTATCTTTGGTTTAGGGAAATGCATCCAAAAAACAAAATATCCATACTGTTGACTCTTGTTTATCTGTCTTTTGATAGATTTTAGTTTTCTTTCTGTATGTATGAGTAGCATAATTGTTAACAACTTGGAGAGAGAAATCGGTAAGATAAGTTCAAATTATGGCTGAGTACTTATATTCACTTTAGCACAAATATCCTTGGGCAAGGTATGAATCCATCTCTTCTCCCTTTAGCATTGGGTTAAATAGTAAGGCTGACTGGGCTTTGATAAACAATCTACAAGAAGGAAAACTTTAAGGGATGTGTTCCATCAGCCTGTCTTGCTCCAGACACAAACTGTTACTATGGCTACAGTACATGTAGTGCTCCTACAATCCTCAGGGGTACAGGAATTATGATGATTATTCTTTCTACTTCCATTGCCAACAGCCCCATTGCCAGAGTGTTTTCAGCAAGGTAGGGAACAGCATTTGTGGGGTGGGAAAATCAGTATGTCTATGAGTAAGAATTTGTTCCCTAAAATTAGTTCACACTATTTTCACTGTGGATGGAGGAAAGTGTTTTTTGGATGAAGTCAATTCCTACCCCATCTTCAATCCACTCCCACCCACGTGACATGCCTGATTACCCACAACATTAAATAGAGGAAAGCAGTAAGTAACTTTGGCAGATTTTAGGAAATGGATGGAAAAGAAGCCATAAAGAAGAAAGTATTACTGAGAGAAAAACAAAAGAAATGTATAGAGAGTCATGATTGATCAAATCCTGAAAGGGCATTTGCTCAAAGACACAGCAAGAAAGGGAGAGTCTTAGGAGTGTTCTTTAAATATGTTATTAAAAAGAACTTTTAATCCTATATATGACAGTATAAATTGAATTGTCCTCAATTATAAAATAATTTTTATTTCTAACTTGATGCATATAAAATACATGAAACTTGAAGGCTATAAAAATCTATAAGGTAAGAAAATATGTAAATAACTCTTCTGTGTATTCTTGTTAGTGTTAAGAGACTGTCATGTGTTAAAAGTGATTAAATATATTATAACTTGGCTAACCTGTTTTTCTAAATTAAATATATCTGATGATAAAGTTCATTAAGACTATAATACAAAAATCATCTTGTTATATAATGAAGAAAAGATAAGAAAAGAGAAAAGATAAGAATAGAAAAGAGAAGCTTATACAAAAAATAAAATAACTGAAAATTTTATTTATTACTCATCTAAAACTATTTCCAGGATTGTAAAAGATAGACAGAAATTTAGTACAAATCAACATTGACTAAGAACCACAGACAAGTAAAATATTTGTATGTTACTCAATGCATAAAAATTATAATTACAGGCCCAGTGACTCTTTTTGCGATGTCAGGTTAGTGACATTTAAAAATATACAAAAAGTAACAGTGAAAAGTTCACCAAAGAGAAATGAAATAAGGATTTAAAAAAGGAACTCTCCAGTTAATAGCGCAAAATTAATGAGAATAATGTAAGCATCAATGCTAACATTTACCCTACAGCATTAAGCCATATAGAGTAGGTCTACTATACATAAAAAATATTGAGGGAAAAGATTGCACTATTTGTACATTTCACTTTCAGATGTAATTATTTTTCTCAAAGGCATAAGGGTATGTTTCTTCATATCTCATTTTCTCTATTCTTTCCTATCTATCTATCTCATTCTGTTCATTATTTATCTCATTGTGTTCATTATCAATCTATATATATATATATATATATCAATCTGTTCATTATCTATCTATCTATCTATCTATCTATCTATATCATTCTGTTCATTATTTATCTCATTGTGTTCATTATCTATCTATCTATATATATATATATCAATCTGTTCATTATCTATCTATCACAGCCTGTTCATTATATATCTATCGCAATCTGTTAATTATCTATCTATTTATCTCAGTTTGTTCAAATCTATCTATCTATCTATCTATCTCAATCTGTTCCTATTTACTCCTCATATTTTAACACAAATATAAGGATCAAAGTTTAGGTTCAATATGGAAGATAAAGAAAAATGAACCTGAAATGTGGATTTCCAACTGGCAAATGATTATCCTGTTCCAAAATCTTAATTGTTCAATAAAATTTTCAAGTTACAATAATAGAATACATGAAGATGATAGCAGTTAATTGGATTAAGGAATTGGTTGAATCCCATAAAAACATACAAGAAGGTAGTTCTTAATTTCATAGAGACTACTTATTATCTTCACTCCTAAAAGTTGTTTGGAGATAAATCAATTGATTAAACTCATAGATTTTCTTATAAAGATTACAAAAAATTAGTATAGTAAATAAATATTGGCAAAGTTTAAAATTATACACATGAAAAATAACTGGTGTGCGTCAAAAGTATAATTTTATTTTTAACTCTGTTATTAATATATACTCCTTCTGCAATTTTTACTGCTCTGAATGCTATTTTTAGAATTTTAATAAAATCAAAACATATGAAACTAGATGTATGCATTCTCTTTTTTCTCAAGAATTGACAACAAAATTATTAAACACTATTTATTTTATCAAATTGTTTATTTACAAGGATAAGTTTATATTTACACGTTTATAAAAATATGTGAACCAACAATCATGCAATATTTGTTATTTACCATTTTTTATAAAGAAACAAATATGAAAACAATTCTTTTATTCATAAAGTTATATAAATGTAAATAAGAGAACAAGAAAATTTCAATAAACACATAACAATCTTGAACTAAACCCTTTATTTAGTCCACTGGGGTAGATTGTTCTAGTTCCACGTGCCATGCCTTTTCTGGATATCTCAGTTTCAGTTATTTCCCTTTAGTAACTGAACTCTCCAAGTTTTTGTTCACCTCTGCTGTGGCCAGTTATTGAACTCACAGCTCTTTGCGTCAAGTCACTTTTGGATTACTTCAACCAACATTTTTATCTACTACATAAATATGACACTAAAGATGAGGACAACAGTGTGAACAATGTAAATAGTGTAGATAGTTATGATACCTCATCTCAGAAAAAGAGACAGATGAGTAACTAATTAAAAATTTTGAAAAAAAATGTATTGTCTGGAATTTCTTTCAATTACATAAATTCACTAAAATAGTTTGTGAGCATCTGAAGCTATACCTTCTTTCCTCAAGAAATAACAATAAAAATGGTAACTACTATTTATTTATTAGACTGTTTATTGACAAGAATAGTGTTTAATACATTTGTTTTCATTTCTCAACAAAAAAGAAAATGCATAAATCCAGTTTCATATGTTTGGGTTTTATTAAAATTTTAAAAACAGCTTTTTAAAATAATAAAAATTGACAAGGCAGTGTACAGTAAAATAGCAATTTCAAGAGAAAAAACATCATTTTGGCACACTGTTTTTTTTGCAAGTATGATTTTTAAACATTGCCTAAATATTATTTTAAAATACCAAACAAGATGATGATTGAAATACATGCATAAAACTTTATTAAAATAATTTGTAAAAACGTATTTATAAAAACCTAAGAAATGTTGAACAACAGAAGAACATTTTGGAATTCAAAAATTTAAAAAAAATTTACAAATACAACATAAAAATTCCAAAGACATTGCAAGCAAGAATAAAATCTTTTATTTTTTTTATATTCATTAGAAAGTGTGACATTGATGTTGAAGAGTATTATTATTACTCTTGTTGTTCTTTGCAGTTATCACATTTTAAAAGTCCATTCTCATCACAATAAACGCATCGAAGCTCAGCAAATTCTTCTGTAAAATTATTCCGATGTATAGAGCGCTTACTTCCATGGCAAATAGAACACGGTACATATTGATAACCTCCACATTTTTTACAGTATGAATTAATATTTATTTTCTGAAAAGAGAAAAAGAATAAAATGAAAACATCTGAAATTTATTTGTAATTAAAGATTCTTATATTATCTTATATTGTATTTTTATTAAATATTACTATTATTATTTATTGTCTAATAATAATAATAATTATTATTATTATTATATACAAGCTAGAATCTGTCACTCTACAAAAAATTATAATCTTGTGCCTTTTCATTGCTAGCTTTCTTTGAAATTTTCACACATAGTTTTTTCCCTAATATATATACATACATACATACATACATACATACATACATACATATATATATATATATATATATATATATATATATATATATATATGTATTTAAAGACAAAAGGAAATCTTTTCTTAGTTGACACATTACATTCTCTGATGGATTTTATCAAGACAAATGTGAAGATTTATAAACAAAAGTAAAAATGTTGTAAGTAAAAATGTTTTAGTTGTGTATATATATATAGGGCAAAGTGTAAAAGCATCATTTTTAGCAATGCATTTTGCTGACATGTGTTAGATTCGGTTTCTTCAGGCTGGAATGACAAACTTCTGACCTAACTAAGTACTGACCAATTGGTTAAATGGCGGAGGGGGTACCAAATGATTTTCCTATTTCTTTTTCTTAGATCAGTATTATCATATTTTCTGTATTTGATTTCAGTGTACTTGTAGCCACTATTTTTAAAAGCAATATTATAAACAGCACTATATTTATCAAACATATCTTTATCAAATGAGTTCTTACTAATCCTACATTGTATGAATGGGGGGAGGGGCATATGTTTGATTACAGATGGAGTGTGGTGAGAATGCATCTGTAATCAAACATATACTCACATACTGCTCTATAGAGTAGTACCAACTCCAGAAAGATTTACACAAGCATTAATCATTTTGCAACTCTGTCCATTCAACAAATAGATGCTCCTACTTCAGTACTGACCTCAACTTCCAGACAGCTCAATAAAATTTGACAACACTTTCTTAGCTTTATGACATCTTACATTCTCTAACATTTTTTAAAACTTCTGTTACTACAGTAAGTCCTCACTTTCTTAAGAACATTTTCTTCTTTCTAGATTAATTTCTTTAGGTGATCAAAAGAATATTGTAATAATTCCTACACCTACGTTTCTTTTTTTATAAATTGTTGCAAATAAACAATTTCTTCTAGTTTAAAATTCACAGAGTAAGACTCCTTTTTATTGTGTATTTGATTGATACTTCTTTGCATATGAAAAATCTCCATAATATGTTAGAACAAGGTTTCTCAATGTGGGCCATATGGCCCCTTTGTGGCCATTTGATATTTTCAGGGGCTACAAGGCCAAATTTTAAAAATGGTGAGCCATACTTTCAGGGGCCACAAGGCTAAGTTTGAAAAATGGGAGGGCACAGAAAATTTAGAACCCACAAAATATATGTGGAGTATTTTGCATTGGGGGCCACAACCAAAATAAGGTTGAGAAACATTGAGTTAGACTAATAATAGTTAAGAGAATTTAAAGATTAAGAAAACAGATCTATGATTGATTAATTACTATTATTATTATTATGACACATGTTTGATCTAAAATATCATACTGTTGTTGCTCCAAAATACAATTAAATATCTAAGAACATTTTTAACACTGATAAAATTCTTCAGAAATTTATTTCCTACATTACTCAGCTGGTAATGTGCTTCCACAAAGAAAAAAGGCAATATTGCTTCCTGTTTCTATCTCTAGTACAAGGCCAAGAATATGGAGCACCAAGTGAAGATCAGACTCACTACTCACTTGTAATTGATCTAGTGAGACAAGCTTGCTAACAATTACATCACATCAAAGTGAAGAAAGAATGTACAGGTATATGTCGTCAATTGCTTCCAGAGGTCACGACTTAGGTCAGAAAATGACTTAAGACAAAATAACCACACTATAAACTGTAAATAAGCACTTCCCATTGCATATTATAGTAATGATATGTATGTACAGTATTCTAAATAAAATAATTTATTAGCATTAGCAATGAAAAAATGGTTTGGCAATTTTTTCCAATATAATCCAGTTTCATCAACGGTAAAAATCTGTTCAGGAAGAAACCCATTTTCTTTGATAATCTTAGCCAATGCTTTAGGAAAATCAGCTGCTGCTTGTTTGTCAGCTGATACACTTTCACCTTGCTTCTTAATGGAGTGATAACTTCTTCAGTCTTTAAATCTCATAAACCAGCCATGACTCACTTTAAACTCAACATCTTTCTCATCTGGGTATTTTTTTTATTCAGGTCCTCAAACAAAGACAATGCTTTTGCTTGAATGATTTCTTGACTAATAGCAGCACGCTGATGATTCAACCTATCAATCCAAAGAGAAAGAAGTTGTTCCATCTCTTCAAAGATTTTTCCTCTTTTCTTATTGATAACAGTATTCTTCATCCCTAGGGCATCAGATTTGATATGTGCCAAAATCTTATCCTTAGTGTGAACAATTGTCAATACAGTTGTCCGGCTCATTCCAAAAGATTGAGCAATCGATATAACCGTTTCACCTTTTTCATGGCATTTTATCATAGTAAGCTCTTATTGTCCAATGTTATAGCATGATAGCTTAGCATTTGCACTAGGAATTTTCTTAGGAGCCATTGGGGCAAAATATATAGTCACAAATGAATGAGGATGAGAGTGTAGATGCATATGCCTAAACTAAACTGGATCTCAACTTCATGGGAATCATGAGTGGCACTGACAATGACGCCAAATGATAGATATTGGAACTTCCATGGAAAACGCCAATAATGATCTCTTAAAGACCACTAAACAAGACAGCAACACAGAGTCACCGATATTTTCATATTTCGTTCTCTAGGATTTATGATGATTATATTAACATTTACTGTAAATGTGTGTATTTTAATATGATTTATATACTTTTATTCTTATTTATTGTAGAGTAACATGATTTTATGTGCTTTTAATGCTTTTTTTTAGTGATATTACGACTTCAATATTTGTGGTAAAAAGACATAAAGTCAAATGAAATGACTTAAACTTGATTTTTATTTTTCCATATATTTTTTTGACAAACAACGTATAATCAAGGATGACTTAACTTGAAACAACGTAACCCGAAGTATACCTGTAATAAAATAGTAAAACAGTACACCATAATCTGTATTGTTTAGGTAGGTGTGTGTAAATTTCTGTTTTTAACTATATATATAATATTTAAATAATAAGTATTTTGTTTTTTATCAGCTTCATTTATTTTTGTTTTATTTATTTTGTTTACATTGCTTCTTCCATTTGTTGGTCATATTCAATATGTTGAAAATAATCATAAATATTTGTTCATAATAATTATCAAACAGGGACAACAAAAGGTTTAATCAATCAAGTATTATCTCCCTTTAATTCATATATACATTTGTACTGTAGTTATCGGTCTTGCTAAAAATAATTTTTTCTTTTTTTCTTTTAATTAGTATTTATTTCTTTATTGCATAGTTTATTATTTTTCTTCTCTTATCTTTATTGAACAAACATCTATTTTATAGTAAGTAAGCCTTCTGGTATAGGGTCGAATGTTTGAAAAAATATCTTAATTTTAAATTTTTGAATATTGTAGTTATCAAGAAAGCAAACTGAAGATAGTGCTACAGGCAGGAAGTGTGAGAAAAGAAACTGTCATTAAATTGCAGATTAAGGCCTGGAAACCATTTGTAATGAAAATTTTAATTCTGGTGTAAATCTGCATTATTTAAAAAATAACAATAAAAGTTTGTGGAAGAAGTCTGTTTAGGAGTTATCGACAATATAAATTCGGCCTTATTTGTGTCTAGCCCGGCCGCCATTACTGTCGCTGTTTATATACGTTTGCCTCGAGTAGTAATGCATGGAAGCTCAATTAGTTAACAGCATTTTTACTGATCTTCTTATCTTCTTACTTGTCTTGATTACTGTGAAATTTAATTTAAAATGAAATTTTAATTTAAAATGCTTTGCTTAATCCTGGAATTTTTTAAATAATCCAACAGGAAAACATTATTCCTTGTGTAAAAAATCCTTGCTATTCCAAAAATAGCATTTTGGTTAACCAAAATTTAAACCAAAAGAAGTCTTTAGACACTATAATTTTTTGTTATATTTTTGTAAACCAATTTAAGAAAGAATTCACTTTTACACTTTGCTTTGTAAATGTGAAGCTTTAAATGGATTTTTAGCACATGTTTTTTTTTTTGATAAATGCATCATTTCCTTTAAAAAAAAAGCATTGTTTAAAAAAAGTAAAACAATTGTTTTTATCATTACAGTTATGTGCACATTTTATCTGGTGAAAAACATTGTTTTGGAAATTCTTGCAAAAATCAAATTATTGTCAGATTTTAAGGAAACTTTCACAACATATTCAAAAATGAATTACAGTGTAACCCGGATATAAGAGAGTTGTCAGGACAGGAGAAGAAGTCTCTTATATCCGAGTTTCTCTTATATCCGGGTTTCTCTTATATCCGGGTTTGGTCTATTTTGTTTAGGTAAGTATGGCTCTAATTTGGGACCAGAGAAAATCGCTCTTATATCCAGGTTTCTCTTATATACGGGTTTCTCTTATATCCGGGTTTGGTCTATTTTGTTTGGGTAAGTATGGCTCTAATTTGGGACCAGAGAAAATCGCTCTTATATCCGGGTTTCTCTTATATCCGGGTTACACTGTACATTTAATTTATGAAAAAAATTTTATCTTGTGTTTTTTTTTTCTTGTGATTTTTATTTTTTTTATCTTGTAATTTTTATTCTATTTTATATTGTTCCTTTACTAATATATTTGAAATAGTGAGGCTTTTCCTGTTGGGTTACTTTTTAAATTTCGCGCATTCATCTTAAATTAAAGTTCGCGCACTGTGCAGTAATTAAAAGACAAGTGAAGCTTTCGCGCATTATATTTCGAGACAAACGTATGTAAAGCAAGTAATGGCGGCTGTTCTATTGCCGCGATGCGAATGAGGTCGAACTTACGTTGTTGATAACTCCTAGACGGTAATAAAGCGCAAACTTTTATTGTTATTTTTTAAATAATCAGGCAATTTCACACTATAATGGATAATTTTCATTATAATTGGCTTTTGGAGATTACAATGCAAATGTTACAATTTAAAGCACCAGACTTCATTGAAGCAACAGAGGGTTTATTGATTAAATGACTTCGGAGTTTTTGGCACTACTGTAAGAAGAAAATTTATCTCCGTTTTATTGCAGCCTCACCTCTGATGATGAAGTTGCAAAAATAATTTTCTTCGGTGTTTGTTACTCAAATTAAAACAAGCTAGCTAGACACTACTTTACTTAGACTGGTCCACTCGTAAAAAAATTAGTAGGGGAAAAACGCTTTTTTGAATAAGATTTTTATTTTTTGTAGCTTAGTAGCATTTTTCTTTTTCTCTCGCTCAAGAGCAGATTACTTTCTTTTACTATACCACAAACATTCTTTTAAGACCTTTCTGAAGTCGCATATTTGTCAAACTCTAAATTCTAAAAATGTGTATTTTTTTCATCGATTTTTAGAAGGTGGGCCTTTTTTAGTTCATCGATAAAAAAAAATCGATCTCTGACTGAGTTATTGGACTTTAGCTGTTATCGACAAATGTTTGAAAGTGTGTTTGTTAACAATTCATTGCCGTCAGTGTCAGCATAATTTTTTTTATTTTTAAATTTTACACATTTTTTTATTTATTTTTTTTAAAATCTCATTCTTTAATTAAAAAAATTATTGTTACGTAACCTACTCGCCAAAAGCCTGTTTTTGTACGCAAAACAACTTACATCCAATCACTCTTTTAAAAGGAATCGTTATAAAAAGCGTATTTTTACCTCTCTAACTAAAATGAAAAAAAATCAATATTTTTCAATTCAATTCGCGGTCCTTAGAATAAAGAAAGCTAAACAAAACATTATTTCCCCCAAAAAAAGTTTTTCCTATTTTTTACGAGTGAACCGGTTTTTTAAGTATTACGTTTTAAAAAACATCCATGTATTGTAATTTGTACAAGAATATCGTTTTTGATAAAAGTTAAAAAATAACCACAAATACGTAAAAAATGTGTATTTAAATATTTGTGTCATGATAATGCTTATTACCTAAACAATAATAATACTGAATATATTTTTTAAACATTTAAAGTTAAAAAAAAGTATTACAGTGTAACCCGGATATAAGAGAGTTGCCGGGACGGGAGAATAAGTATCTTATATCCAGGTTTCTCTTATATCCGGGTTTGGTCTATTTTAACACAGGCTCTAATTTGGGACCAGAGAAAATCTCTCTTATATCCGGGTTACACTTATTAAATTTTAAATCACATCTATTCTAAATAGTGGTCGCGATAGTAAAAAAATAAAATGCCTAAAACTTCGTGGAAGTTAATTTTTCTATTCATACAGATTAGGATTAGAGAGTCTTTCAAATTAAACCAAAATTTATTTTACAAAAATTATTTAAAGTGTGTGTTTTCGTTAATTTTTGAAAGTCCTTGGCACCACCTTTTTTTTCTTTCGTTTTTAGGCGATACCTCTCTATCGCTTTATCCTATCGAAGCTCAACAAAATTAAACGGATTTCAAGTTTAACCGCAAGAAACGTAAATATTGTTTAAAATAATTTAATTCACAATTATTATCCCTTGATTTATTTATTTCGATTTTTTACCAAAGTTACTGGGGTTTTTTGTATTGGTAATTTATTGATTTTTATTTACAACTTTTCTAAAGATCGTTTGTCCTTAACGACAAAGTTATCATCTTATTAATTAGCATTGCCTTTTCTACTCTCATTTATTTTTCATTATTTGTTAGTTTAGGACTGTCAAGCAAAATAGTACGTAGATAGATGTTTGTGAAAGACAACCATAATTGTCTCCCCGTCGAATTACGCAACTATAAAAGAAATGGTCGAACTTCACTTACGGGTGGTAGACAAATTGCATTGAATAAAGCCTCACTACAAACATAAACGTTCGTCTCTTTTTATACATATATATATATATATATATATATATATATATATATTGTTATAAATATATATATATATATATATATATATATATATATATATATATATATATATATTGTTATAAATATATATATATATATATATATATATATATATTGTTATAAATATATATATATATATATATTGTTATAAATATATATATATATATATATATTGTTATAAATATATATATATATATATATTGTTATAAATATATATATATATATATATATATATATTGTTATAAATATATATATATATATATATATATTGTTATAAATATATATATATATATATATATATATATATATATATATATATATATATATATATATTGTTATAAATATATATATGTAAGCAAATGTGTGGATGTAGATCCGACGGTATGATGAAAATGTGGAAAAGACAAAGCAAAATCCGAATATATGAGTTTACTGTTTTTATTATGTTTTTGTTTTTGTTATTCTGTCGACGTCAGACGTTTCGGTCAAATAGACCTTCTTCGGGACATGGTTAATGGAGACATAATTATATTAGATTTAAGTTTGATGGAGAGACGATATATACAGGACTGGTCAGAAACAGAAAAACTGAAATTCTAAAGTCAAGTATTCTTTCTTAGAGTCGGATATGCTGGCGTCGCGTGGGCGGCAACTACGAAGACCTGCGCACAGGGAAGAAGATTGTGTCCTAAGTGGAGGGTGAGGGGGACTATTTAAAACTATAGCTTATCGGTACGTTTGTCACGCATTAATCTCGCCACCGAGGTCGCGATCTGAAAGAAACCAGGTCTATTATTTACTGTATGTGAGGTGGCTATCATGCCAGCCTCATAAATCTGTCTAAGGTTCTTATTGTGGATATATTTTAAGATCTTCACAGAGTCGAAATCAAAATTGTGATCAGATTTGGCTATGTGTATAAGTTATACACATAGCCAAATCTGATCACAATAACTAAAGCACTGCTTAGATTACCGAGGCGAATGTCACGTTTATGTTCGGAAATGCGAGATTTCAATGATCTACCTGTCTCGCCTATATAACTCAGGTTGCAGTCTCTGCAGGGCACCTGATAGACGCAAGCATCGGATGTAATATGTTGTCTGCTCGTATTACTCAATATGTTACGTATAGATTTAGTGGGTAATGTAGTAGTTTTAATTTTTAGCGCGTTTAGATTGTTGGAGATGTGTTCGGTCAGAGGGTTATTCGGTAGAAAGATGCGGCCAATGGGATTATCAGGGGCAGCTGAGAGTGTGCATATAAAGAATTCAGGCGCTCTTCTCAATAAGCTAAGCAATATCGACATAGGAAACAAATCCCTAGCCAGCTTAGACGTTAAATCTCTATTCACCAATGTACCGGTGGATAAATGTATTAAACGGCTAGAGAACCACCTTAAGAAAACTGACTTTAAGCTACCTATCCCCATCTCAATATGCATCAAATTATGCATCCTATGCACATCTCACTGTTACTTCCAGCATAACGACATCTACTATAAACAAAAGTTTGGCTTACCTATGGGTAGTCCTCTCTCTGGGTTCCTAGCATGCATATTTCTAGAATTTCTCGAGTCTGGACCTTTCAAATA